>OX637644.1:5878985-6056170 GCA_951802225.1 Euspilapteryx auroguttella | reverse complement strand
TCACGATAAAATGGCAAATTATGTAATTTATTAGTAGTTTTATGTTATGGTTTATTTACTAAATTATGTAATTTATTAGTAGTTTTATGTTATGGTTTATTTACTAAATTTGATTCAATACTGATTAGATGCCAATTAAATTCCCAAAGAAATATAGTCACTTTACGTTTGTTAACTAAACACCTAGAAAATACTTGAAAATTATAGTAGGTTTGTACACTTATTTTAGTTTCTAGTAATTTTACAGTAACAAGGTGCATATATCTATATAAAAACGTTTTTCTATAAAAACAATTATTTATTATAAGTAATACGCGGTATCGGATTGCCTGCATGCAACATTTGTCGCAGAACTTAGCCACAACTCTCTTGTATTGATCATAAAGTTCAAGTATATTTCATTTATTGTTATAAAAACTATATACCGCATCAGCAGAGCCTTGACCCCTGTCGGATCGACTAACAGTCCCTGTCGCCAAAACTGCAGATTCAACTCCTCGAGACTCGTGACTTAGTGCTGGGAATGGAACCCGCCCGCATCTCCGCTCTCATCTATTATAATCTATTTACTTGTGTTTACACTATATGACACGTGCTTGACTTTATAGAGCGAATAGTCAGGTTTCAATAAAATTAATAGGTAGTAAACAACTGGTTGATGTTTCTCGATATACATTAGTCAGCTCATCAACCTAGCCAGCCTGGCTTTTTGTTGTACGGTCTCTATTATATTAAGTCTAGTCTATACTAAGTATTTAAATATAGCATCAATTGCAAATTTTTACATCAATATATCTAACAACTCAAAGCTGATGCTGCTGTATATATTTAAATTTTAGATTTTTGAGTAAATTTTTATTAAACATTGTATTAACTAAAATTTCTGAGGTAAAATATAAAATAATTCTTAATTATAGCATTGCAATTTAGACAACCAATCGCAAGTATATGTATGTAGTACCTATACATAACACAGTACCACTAAATTTTCAAGGCTTAACTGTACTTTAGACCTAATGAGTACCAGCGTACTAATGCGATATACGCATACTTGAGTATTTAACAAAATTTATTCAAGTATTGCTTATCGGTTTACAATTAAAACATATTTTCAGCAACATTTAAGCTACTTAGACCTGGTAGTAAACTGCCTCGCGTGCCACGAACCCTGCACTTCTTTCACCAACGCCATCACTATTAAAGTATTTTAAACAAATGTTTTACGGGTAAAATATCCGGTCTGTCATCCATGCCATGGCTAATCCGGAAGTGCAAAAACTATACGCAAACAATATGGTATTCGATAACTTTTTTATTTAGAAAAAAATCGTCCGATCAACGAAATTGTCGGTGTGCCCCATCGACCCTCAAACAATGGAAACTAAACACATGTGGCTACCGACCGACCGACTGACTACACCCGCTTCTGTTTGAATGTCGAACGTTACTATTCAAATAAAACTGAATCCTCTTATTAACTTCATAGTGGTCATTTTCGTACCAAAAACTTTAGACTGCTACGCGGCATGAAACTTGATAGTTGCACCCTGCCATTAAAAAGTGAGGACAACGGAAGGATATAAAAAACTGGGCCTTCACTCACTTTCACAAAAATTTAATCTACTTTGCACACATGTTACATTTATTTATTATGTTACCTTATTATTATTATACATATATAGGTACCTATATGAAATATGCAATTAAAGAAGTCAGGGGGGTTAGACAAATAACAAATTGGGTATCCCTATTAAAAACGATCGCAAATTAAATAAGATGAATAAGATTATGATCATTGATCACTTATTTTAATGCATTGCATTTAAAAACACACAGTGACAGTGAGAGCTTGAATTTAAATTAGTGATCAGTGATCGCTTACTTATAATTTAATAAATGCACGAGACCAGGTAATATTACCTATATACATATCATTAGTATATACCAGATGTACCTTCTAATAATTGTTTAAAAAAAGAACAACCCACTGGCTGAAAAAAAAGGCAAGGGGTAGTAGGAGGATGTTTGCGAAGCCTTTTTAGAAAGTATCGAAGCGATATTATTTGATATAATTAAACGTGGCAAAAAACTTTTTTTTTTTTATTCAGAAGTTGAAGTATAGCGCGGACAGCTGTGCAATCCTTTCGCAAAAAATAACAAAAGAATTTCAAAACCTTTGTATTACCTTTTTAGATCTACTTATTTATATTATATTATACCAAAAATATTTATCTTTTGAAATATAGAGAGCTCGGGTATGCAATGCATGCGATGTACAGAATAAAATCGGTCTTAGCTCTAAAGTTTTCAAAATCAAAGAATTATAACGGGTGGCCTCCCTCAATTATTTAAAAAATATATCTGTCCCGGCAAATTAGTTTCGAACCTTATAATTTTATATGGAAAATGGTTTTTTAATAACTTTTCGCTCCTTTTCTCATACTTTCTCAACTTTTAAACCTTCCCTGGACTACTACGAACATTTCAATACCAAAATCAGCTAATCGGCCGTTCTCGAGTTTAAGCAAGACTAACGACACTATAAATTTTTATAGTATACTAGTCTACCCGGCGAACTTCGTACCGTCTTACTTATTAATATGTTGTGCATGAATTATACATATAAACCTTCCTCTTAAATCACTCTATCCTTTAAAAAAAAACGCATCAAAATCCCTTGCCTAGTTTTAAAGATATAAGCATACATAGGGACAGACGCGGTAAGCGACTTTGTTTTATACTATGTATTGATGATTGATGATAGTAGATATTTGCTTCTTTGTTTATACCTACTCCTTTACGAAGTATCGCATCCTATTGTTGTATAAAGTGGTTAGTTTAGTATTACGAAACAAAACAATTTACTAAAAACACTTAATGAAGATAATAATATTAAGCATTGAAATTTCGGATATTTAATCTTTTTTTATATTAACAGAAAAAAAGTTTTTCTGGATAATTTTAAATTGAATTAACGATAGTTTTAATATACCTAATACCTATCGTTAATTTCAAATTATTGGCATATTATTATTGGCATATTATTATTGGCATATTATGCACGGCGTAACACTTTTGTCTATGGACCCGTGTTCACGAAAGAGCTATTTTGCAATACAGGAAAACCGGAATCGTTACGGCGACGTGTCCGTGTCCGCCACAGTACAGTACACAGTACCTACCTAAATAATATCTGTCGAGCCGAGCACGCGGGCCCAACGAGCTCAAGTCGCGTACCGCGCCTGCGCGCTAGTGGCCTTGACCAGCCTGCGCCAAATTTTCCCGGTCATTCACCTCCGCGCTTCAGCCGCCCCGCACCGCCCGCATTCCTACCCTGCTCCCTGCCCTGCTTATCTAATAATAAAAATTATTTGGTACAAAATAAGATCAAGTTAACCTTGTTAATTTTAATTTAACTGATAACTTCAAATAAAGAACATTATCACACATTACACCTGCTGCGCCTACTCTCCTTTTTCCTATTCTTGAGTAAATTTTCGGCTTGCACCTCCTATGATTAAATAGGTATCTTAGTTTCTCATTATGTACATAACAGAACCCAATGTCTTTTCTTTTGGGTCAAAAGATGTTAATATTAAGTTTTCCCTTTTCATAAAAATTTAAAAATAATTGAAATAAAAATTTATTGGCCCGTCCGTATTTAATCTCAAAGATTGCCCGCAGTTTTTCATTTTTTGGTTGGTTGGCGACTCTAAAATTTTAACTGAAATTATAATCCCAATAATATTTTCAACCATATCTTAGTGTTTTTAAAAGTTGTTTTAACAAATGTTGTACCTATTGTAATATTGGGACAAAGTTACGCCTGCAATAAAGTTTTAAATTCGTTTGTGTATGTCAATAGTAAGTTAGTACCAACTTAACAAGTGCAACAATATATAAATTAAATGCATATTATAGTATCGAACGTAACAAATGTATAGTCCTCAGCAAATGAAAATAATAAGCCCGAACGAAAGTTAGGAGCATGCTCGGTCCAGCCAGGAAGTGTGTGCTAGTGGAGTAGGGAAGCGGGCCGCGAGCGCTGGGCAGTGGGCACGCGGGCGGAGCAGCGGCGCAGGGGGTCACTCCGCCACTCGGCGACCCAAACCGGCCGCGTTGCCCGCGCGATCCATTAGCTCAATTTCGTGTCCAAGTTCACTTCACTCCTGTTCCATCACCGAAAATATTTTTGTAGTGTGTGTGACGCAACCAGCAATCACGTTGTCTCGCTCCGACACTTAGAAAATGCCATTTTCAGCCTACTCGCACGCGACCTTGGCCACGGAGCGCCGCAAGGTTCAGGTCTTCGAACTCGCTGAGGGGACTTCAAGGAGCGCGGGGCAAGCAGTCCTCCAATCGCTCGACTCGCACGTCCACGCGAGCTCCTCATTGGTCGGTTGTCATCAGCACGGCAATGACCTCGGTGCTTGAAGCGCGCTGAGCCTCGCTACGTAGAGCTCACAAGCCGTCAGACTTCGCAGATCAGTAAAGGCGAGTTTCCCTCGACAAAGGGACCTACTCTATCTAAGCGATTGTATCGACTCGAGCAGTGATCTTTTTGCTGACTTTCACTCTTATGGGAAACTCGCGCGGCAGCGTTGAGCCAGAGCGCGAACGTTTGTTCTCTCAGTTCGTAAGTCGAGCTCGAGTTGGGCGCACGTGGCTTGTGCGGTGGTGATCTGCTCGGCGACCTTCATCCCCCGCGTACCGGCTTGCGTCATCGACGAATGGTCTCCTGCCCTATATTACTCAGTGTTGTACTTGTATCCCACTGGGTTCTCTACATAAAGACTTGTGAACTTGAATGTAGCCTGCGTGTTGACGTGCAGTGAAGTGTAAAAACTATTTTATTTGTAAACATATGACTTCAGTGATGTCTCCGGATAGTAGCTATGGAGGTGGTTACGACACCCTTGGACAGACAGATCCCATGATGAGCTCGGGTCACAACGACCGCGAGCCGGAGCTGCATATAGGTTTGTTTTGTTTCAATTCCCATACCTTCAAACAACTTTATTTATTTATTACTTTGACAGATTTTTTATGATTTGGATGTAAATTGGTTATAGGGATTTGAGATACTGGTAGGTAATGATAAATGTTCTTTCAATTTACATATCTAAAAAGAGACATGGATCAAATAACATTAAAGAATAAGGTTGATTTAAAAAAAATCTAATTAGACTCTTGTAAATTAGTCTTTATCACAAATTATTTATCTAACGTAGGTATGTATATAACTGCTCCTTTGATTAGAACAATCAATTCAGTAGAAATTATTTTATAAACTCTACTTAGCGGTGATATTATGTACGTACTCTAGTGTTTCTATATCCCTAAAAGCTGTCGTATCTCAAAAAAGAGTTCAATTTCTTTTAAAATATTACTTCGAGACTTCGACATCATTAGAAATATGGTAAAATAAAGTTACAATAAAAAAATTGAAAAAATGCAACAGTAACGCAAAAGTTTTTGAATTAGATTAACCATTGGTAAACTGTGGAGTTTTTTTACTTTTATATTTCATGACATGATAAATGAATTTTATAAAAGGGTAAAAGTAAGATCAACCGAAAATCGTTTTGCAGAACGAATTCTTGATTGATTGATTTGTAGAACACTTAAAGCGAATGAGCTGCATAGAAAATAATTAATAGAGCTTCGTGCAAAATATTATATTACTAGGTACATACAATTGGAAATAATAATAACTTTTTACCCCATCATAAATTGCCGGGGTGCAAAGAAAGCCCACGGGACGCCTTTATTGATTTATTTCGATTACTAATGATCTTATCGCCTCTCGGATGATTGCAGTAATGACGTTCTTCTCCCATGAAATTGGCAACTGGAAATACAAAGAAAGAACCGTTGTATTTGCACCCCTTCCTTCAATCAATGCTAAGAAAATCGATTAAAGAACATTTTAAATAAACAATAGGTAAATAATAATGCAATGCTGAGAAAATGGTCGCGGTGCAGGTCTGACGTGCTGGCAGTTGGAGCGCATCACTTTTACTTTCCACTCTTTGACGCGGCTCTTACTATTGCTGATCCAATGAGGAACGCTTCTTCGTGTTACTTTTGAAAACACATTATTTTAATTGCATCGTCATATCTTCGGATTCGCAAAATATTATTTTATAATTGTTGTTTCCTATTTTTATTATACGTGATATACTCTTCCTTCGCTTAGACGACATATATTTCAGCATTTAAGACGTGATATATATTATTATTTATTATTATACTTAGATACAACTTTTTCGCTAGAACGTGCTTTCAGAGTTGTTCATATATTGCCATGACACAAATAAATAATGCTCTAACACGCCGATGTCATGTGCCACATACACCTCAGCTGGAGTCGCTGGCATTACGTCGTCGTAAACTCCACTTTCTCGCGCGCTTTCCTTGCCACCGCCCCGCCGCCGCCGCCCCGCCGATTAATTGACGTAACGAACGAGCACCGCTCACACGCGCTACACAGAAAAACGCTAGAGTTGCATCACTGGAAGAGAAATGGCTGCACGCTACTGATTCTGTTGCAACTGCACTAGTTCGTTACGTCTCGGAGCGCTTTCCCCGCTCTATTGTGCTTCGATCGTAAACATCTCGAAAGTGCTTCTACTGGGATGAAAAGGTTGAATTAACGCAGCGCGTAATAAGTAGGCCCACGATGCCTCAGGAAAAAAGAAAGTACACTATAGAAAGCAACGACTACAACTCTATGCCAGTGCATCGACCTCGGTCTACTGGTGCAAGCCAGAAATAGAAAGTTCAATCAAATAAGCCCGCTGCGCCTGCTCCCTTAACAAATAAACAAACGGCTGCAAGTAGAAAGTGAGAGTCGTCGAGGACGAATATGCCCGAGCGAACCAGTTCCTGACGCGCTCCCGGCGGCGGCGCGGCGCGGCGGCCGCACAGCCTGCCGCGCGGCCGCTCCGGCGCCGCAGCCGCAGCCTCTTCCCACAAACTTACATAAAGTAAATGCTTATAGAATGAGACATGCTTTTCGTAGACAATTCTATCACCTTGACGCATGCAAGTAAAGATACCACGTTGTTGTTGTTGGTCATTGTGTTGTGTCATCATAACTCATTAGCAAGTATAATCAGGAGCAATATTATGCATACTTAAGTGATATGTCTACAGAAGTTATAAAGAAGTTTTTAAATTTATTTCTTTTTCTCAAGTATAGCCACCACGAGACCGATTTGCACGTGTTAATGTTTGTGCATTGATAAGCGCTCGTGTATATTTGTTGATAAAGTCCAATACTTGCGTGTTGAAGTTGAATATTACAAACAAAAATTCGATACGAAAAAAAATTCTAGGGCAGCCTTATCGATATTTAGTTATTATTAAAAATAGTAGAGTTGTTGGACTTTTATGGAATACCCAGTCCATGGATGGAATATATTTTTTCTGTAGTATTTAAGAAGATCTTATCATTAAAAAAAATATCCAAGAAGCTACACCTAGCGTCTTATTTCAAACAAGTATAATGTATGGAGTATATATTGTGGCATGGTTCAGCGTTCTGCGAGCGTTTGGCAAGGTCACAGTTATCGCAGCTACCGAGCGAGCGCTCCGCTCACGTGAACTTTCGTCACGAGGCTGTGTTTGCGATACATTCCCGTTGTGTTCAGGATGTTTGCCGCATGCGTAATCTTTACGGCTACTATAAACATAAACTTGAAAATTTGTTAAACATAACCGTTGTTACTGCAGACCAGAAAACTGCTTCTGTTTCTGACATGGCTCTTATTTGTTGCAGAGTTTGACGGCACGACCGTGCTGTGCCGCGTCTGCGGCGACAAAGCTAGTGGATTCCACTACGGCGTTCATTCCTGCGAAGGTTGCAAGGTAATTTAGTAACTATTACATCCGTAATACAATCAAAATATACAAGATTCTGACTATATTAGGAAACGACCTATAGTGCTCCAAAGAGACAAAAAATAATAACAATTCAATTTTTTCTTATCACACAATCACTTCTGACAGTGCTTTTAATTTTAGTATAACATTCCTACTCTAACCTGTGTTTTTTTCAGCATGCTCACCAGCATTAGGTTTTTTTCGAATAATACCTATCTACTATACCATATGTACTACGTCAACCACCACCACAAAAACAAACGGAATATAATTTAAAGATTTTAATATAACCTAACCTAACCATAGCAAATCAATCGTTGATAGCGGCCGCACTTGCCGCCGACCTGCCGGCGGCGGCGGCGGGGCGGCGGCGGCGGCGGCGTCGATGCGCTATTAAAGGTCGCTCAAGGCGGAAGACAATCTCCGTGGAGATACCACACGTATTAAAGTAAACGAAACGAAACCAGGCGACCTTACGCGCTATTGTCAGTCTGGCAGATTTGCTATGTATGCGTCACTTCTACTCTATAACGATTGTGATGTTAATAATTATTCTTCATAAAAACGTGTGAAAATTTAGAACTAAACAAGTTTCGGGTCGGAGCGTCTACCTGTTGGCTTCGTGCGGGAAGCGCGCCCCTGCCTGTGCTGTGCTGTGCCTGACCCAATTTAAAACAGGCGTGGGGTTATTTTTTATAAATAAATAATATTTTAGAACTAATATGGTTATGGTTAAGAATCAATGTTTAATGCCCGCTTTTAAAATTCAACAGTAACAGTCGTAAAGTGGAATATATATATATGATAAAAAGTTACAATACTATAAGGACGTCTTAAATTTGATCACTCGGGTTGACTTCTGATGTTAGCAAAGTCGCCAAAAAAAAAAGAAAACAGAAGCCAGTTCTCTTTGGCTTAAAAAAAAAACAAACTGTAGCCGGCACCAAGTCCAGCAAAAAGAAAACAATTTATCGACATCGAGCGGCACCAAGAACTTTGTAAGAATGATACCAATTTATTTATTCATTCTAAATAGGTACACTTGCTACTCTCACACTTGAAATATCATTTTTTTAAGAACCTTTAATGATCAAAATCGAAATTTAATTACTTCCTGAAATCAACGAGTTTACTTAATGCAATTCTACGTAAGACATTATTTACTGTTATAAATTAACTTCCCACTATTGCAATATTGCGATAACGAGTTGTAGGTAATTTGTCCCAGAATGACCCGCGAGTCTAAGGTCACGCTTTCATTGTGCAAGCTAGTGCCAGTAACTGGTCGGGCGTGGGGCGGCCGAGGGCCGAGGGCCGAGGGTGCGGCGTCCTTCACCGGCTAGCCTGCAGGATCTGTCTGGTGCATTGTGCAGACGGCCATCAGACTTAATAAAAAGAGAACGTAGGTAGGTACGCATCGATGCCTATTGCTCCTTTATTATACTATACCGTTTGTCAGACACTTTTATTTGTTTGACTTATTAAACTCTACCTACATTATACATACACTTATATCTAATACTTGTTAACCTTCAACTATGTCCATATTCAATTATTATTTAATTTATTGTGATTTCAAAGCAATTTCCATATAGGAACATATTTATATGCAATATAGGTACCGATAACTAATTAAATTCTATGTAGAGTTTAGAAAAACAAATGACTCTACATTTTGTCTCTACGAGTCTACGCTTACGCAATACATAACGCCAACTAGTGGCGCTGTATGGAAACTATAATGGTGCAGCTACTCGCCGCGAGATGGCGCTAGATGTATGTGCGCGACGGTGCTGCCAGTTGGTTTGGTGGCTGAATTGGTAAACTTGAATGAATGATGAAAGGTGACGCGACGGGGGCGCCCGTATTATGAAGTCAATGAACTTGCAGCCTATTCTGTGTTGCAGTTCATATTTTAAGTACGTATAAATAAGTATGAATTTAAACAATTGACAGATAAGCATAATTTTTCGTATTTATTTAAGTTATATTAAGACATGTAGAAAATATTCATATAAAAAATCAAAGTACTTACGTGTGATCTTTCATCCTGTTTATACAATCGAAAAAAAAAAGAAATAATAAGAAATGAATGTATTTGATAGGTTGTGTTAATATACCTATAACAATTAAAACAGTTTACAGCGAGTATAAAACTAAACTATCTTTAGTGATTTACCAAAAGAAAAACTAATGCATTAGTTCTTTATTTCTATCATGTTACCAATGTTTTCCAGTTTCATGGTTGATAATTTTAGCGATTGAGATGTTTTGGGTCATTGACCCCGCTATAGCTCAGCGCGCGGGTTCGCTCAATGTAGCACCATAAACAACTTTTACAGACAGCATACGTTCCCAATACGTGAACGTAACCTACATTATTTTTAAACTGTCAGCTCAAAAGTTCATTGATCTCGGAAACGGTTGTGCTTATTGGGATCGTTGTGCCGGACTGCGCATGCGTTAACTATTTCCTGTTCATAGCTTACCTTTTACCTTACTAGCTCGTCTCTGTATACAATACACACACAACTGTATGCATGTTTAGGTAAGAATTTATTATGTGACGCAACTGTTGCTGTGAACTAACAAAACATTGATTGTAAAAAGTTGAACCGTTACTTATTATTATTGGCATTGAAAATTATTTATGTGTCACATAATAAAACATAATCAACTTATCAACTGGTAAGGTATTAGTCATTGTATTAAGAAATACAAGTTTAAAATTGACAATGAGTTCATGAACGGAAAATGAGTCATAAAAGATGATGCGCGTCACTTTATAATGGTTACACGAGTACACGTAACATCTGCGACGCGGCGTCGGCGCGGCGTCGGCGCGGCGTCGGCCAACAGTTATGTACGTTCCACTGTTGTGTTCTTATCTTGTTCTATTTACTGTTACTTTATTAAGGTCAAGCATAAAATAAAAAAAAATAATTTGAATATAATATTACTTTAGGTTACACTAAATATAAAGCGTTCGTCGGTATATAGACGACGTGCGTACAGAACAGACATGGGCAGAAATTACCAAAACTTTCCTCCTAACGCGAAAAAACGGGAATTTGCGATAAATTTTAATAAAAAAAACAAGTTACGCTGCGTGTACGAATTAGTAATTAATTAATATAGAGCAGAAACAACACGTGTAGCTACAACTTATCGTTAGGCGTTAAACTGTTATTAAATCTGTGGTTAAGCTCCAATAACATTACCTCGCTATAAAGATCTTAGTCGAGAGAGTGGATTTTAAGAGTATCATTTTGTTGATTGGGATCGCGGTCATCATTCGAGGAAACAAATAAGCCGATGCGTCCGCGTGTTTTCAGTTTAGGTTTCATGGCAGGGAGTCGATGGCCGCAGCACCGTTAAGGCTAGAACACGACCCGCAGCGGGTCTACACGCGGTGCGATAAATTTGTGGCGACCATACATTTGGCTTGTCAAATCTATGGCTATCGTGCCGGGCTCCGCGCTTAGACCTGCTCAGCTCGGGACGTGTTCTGGCCGCAGGCCGCTGACTCTGACCCCTCGGGCCGAGCCTAGCCCGCTTATATTCACTGATCATGCACAATGCACTCTGTCATTTTAAATGTTTAAAAAAATCTTACTTGTATTGACAAAATAGGATAAAGCTTATTTTTAACAATAAATTAAAGGCTGTGAAACCAACACTTTATAAATTTTTTAACGATGTCGACTGTTGACCTACATTACCTTTTCAATGACGAAACCTCAAGTCAATCAATCCTAAGAACATATTTATGTCACTTTCGCAATCCAAGGTAAACGCTCGCCTACAACGATCAAAAATAATTCTTATTTGTTTTTCCAATAAAAATAATTGAAAGAGGTACATATACGCTTTTTCTTAGTTTTTTTTAAATAACCCCTTATTATGATAGGTAATTAAGTCTTTGCTGAAGTAACTTGAATTTGGATCTGGCCGATACACTTAATATCTAAATATGTTGTGTGCCCCAAACAGATGTCGTTGTTCTAATTATACTTTGCGGTCATTGACTTATAAACTTATTCCGTATGTACATTATTGTTTTATGAGCTGAATGGAGATTGACCATTTTTGTATGGACGCTGGACCAAGGCTGCCCAGCATTGAATCATAGTGCATAATGTTCATTAGACTAACAGTAGTCTGTAACCTAAAGCGCTTAAGAATCTATCCAAGGAATATTGAAAAATAATCTATTTTACATTGACGAAAAATCCTAACCAACAGCTTATTTTAAAAATAAAAGACGGTGTATCATTTAAAATATCAACATTTATTTAAGGATAAACATTTTAAAATACCATATCAATCGTCATCATCATCGTCGTCTATAATTATGGAATCTAAAAATAAAGCAGGGCGCCTCACAACGTCTTGGTGCCTAGCCCATCCCAAAAACCAAACTAGGCAAACAACGTGGGCACAACTGCCGATCGTTCTTCGCCCGATATAACATGAGCAGCAATAATGTTGAACAGAATCGAGCCCATGATTGTTCTCGTCAATTAAAATATAGCAATGATACACTTTTGCCGATGTATGTCTGCTCTTTATGTGCGCTCGAATCAGTTGTACGTTGCTGGTTGGCATCGAAAAATCGGAGAGGTCGTCGAGGCGACCGACATAGTTTTGAATAATAAATGTCTCTGTGGTGCGTACATGCTCGCTGTAATAGCTAGGCGCAAGTTTGATTTGGTATGTTCCTACTGCAAAGAGACTCAATTGCTCCGGGGTTAACATGGGAAATGACGCAACATTATCCCTAACCACTGAAATATTTTCGAAGTTGGCTCTGTTCCGATTTAGCCTTCTTTCATCAACATAATCAGCTAAGTGATTGGGAACATTCAGCCGCTCTCTGGCTATATTGATGAATTCATGTGCATTGGCATTGTCAAGAATATCAACATGGAAGGCATTGGTTATGGCTGCAGCAATCTGAAGATCTGTATAAAAGTGGCTCATGGCCAGATTACAGAATTCATGACGAAAAATCTTGAAATCCCGTTTTAGTCGACCATTTACCACCTCAACAGGCCACCGGCAAATGGTGCACAACCGCGATTTGGCACGTTCGCAAGCACGCAGGTATAGCGAAACCCAGCGTGCGCGAAAGAGATAGGCACATACCAAATCTGAATATGAGCAAGAGAGACTTTCGATTTCTCTAAATTCTGGCAAATCACTCTTTATTTATCATTTTCATATAGAACTTGCTACAAAAAAAAGTTGCTTCGAACGAGACTAGTGAGGTCGGAACCGGACTCGGGAGGTAGAATAGGTAAGATAATAATAATATTATTTAACATAAACGATAAAAAACTATATATCAAATGTAAGATCACCAAAAAAATAAGTTTTAAGGTACTACGTATATATTATAAATCCGTGGTTTTAATTTTTATTTTTTATTTTTCATATATATATCTCTTCATGTGAAGAAGAAAAAAAATATTCACATGCGTGGGCAGCATTTGGTCCAGAATGGTCAATCTCCTTTACAATGTGTTTTTTAAATTGCATCAAAATATTCCAGTTTTCAGTCATATAAGTTTATTAAGATATTTTAAAAACATTTGTTTGATAATAATATTCTACTAGAGATTCTGAACAATATCAAGAATAAAATAAGGATTGTCAAGTTTTTATTATATGTCATAGTTTTCAAGCATTATTAGAAGTTTTATGTGATCGTACGGTATGGCAGGTGAGGCAAGAGGAAAGAGGTGAAGAAGTTTTTGTTTTCGTCGTTCTGAGGTCGTTGACTGCGGCGGCCGGTCACTGCTCGCTGTGACCAATTATGGGCCACTCGCACAGCGCACAATGGATCGATGGCAACTCAAAATTGGGCCACCGACCTGAGCGCCCCGCCCGACCCCCGCGCTGCAGCCTGCCCCGCAGCCTCCGAGAATGTTCTCTGATGACTGACAAATCTTATGAATTAGAACACAGTCCTCATACAACGATTTTTTAGTAAATTAATTAAAAAAACCTATTAGCGCTTTTCAAAAATATCTTTATGAATTAATTTATAAAAAAATATTTAAGTATAGATTTTTTTCTAACAGAGTATAGTAAAGAATAGAGAAATATTTGAACTAAAAAGAGATATTAAATTACATAAATCCGGCGAAATAGTCTCAACACATTAAAAACCGACAGGATAAAGTAACAATTGGCCCAATAGATGCGTACGCGCATTGAGGTAGGCCGTGACGCATGAATGTCGTCACCGGGTAAGGATCCGGTCGACGACCGGGCAGCATCGCGCCCTAGCTCCTGGGCGGGCGGAGGGCTCAGCAGGTCATAGGGGCGCGGGGGGTCGGTTGTGCAATCGCACGGTCGTCGACCCGGGGTGAACGGCCGAACGCTGCGACGCGCCGGGATGCGCCTGGCCTATATCCGGCGCACCGGTGCAGCGAGCGGCAGCCAGCGAGCTGCGCATTCTAGAGCGAGGCGGACCGTTAGCGGCGCAGCGGCGCTGGCTGGCGTGCGAGCGAGCGGGCGCGCTAGCGGAGCGCGAGCGGCGCGCGGCCGGGGACACTCTCACTTTCTCGGGTGGGTCGGCGGCCGGCATCTAGGTCGCGCGGGTAACTGTGCGCCTCGCGGCTCGCGGCTCGCGGCGCAGCGCCCGCACAGTCCTGCTCTGGCCGTGGCTCGAGTCGGTGCACGCAGTCGCGCTAGTGTCCGTCACGTCATTGGTGGTGTGTGGTGTGTGTAGTACTAGTAGTATTGTTTGTCGAGTGCCAGTCGAGATGTCGTGCGGCGCCGAGCTGCGGGAGCGGCACTCGGTGCTGGTGAGCATGCTGGAGGCGCGCCGCGAGTCCAGCGACTCGGGGTGCTCCAGCGACGACAGCTGCGACGCCGACAGGGACTCTAACTGCCGTTGTGGTCCCCAGGGCTTCTTCAGGCGCTCTATACAACAGAAGATCCAGTACAGGCCGTGCACCAAAAACCAGCAATGCTCCATCCTCAGAATCAATAGAAACCGGTGCCAGTACTGCCGCTTGAAAAAATGCATCGCCGTTGGAATGAGTAGAGATGGTAAGTTTTTTCTGCTTTTGTACATATTTTTTAAACTCGGCACTAAAACAATATTTAATTTTCAAAGATAAATATAGAAACTAACAAGTGCCGAGATTAAAAGTGTTATAATTAATTATACCATGTATTTTCATTGAACTTATTTGCGTTTCTTAGTTGTACAGACCATAAAATCAAAAAGTATGTAAGCTAAACTTAGATAGGTAGGTAGGTACGTCGTGCGTGAGAAAAGTAGGTAACTGCATTCACAATTAGTACAGACGATACATAAATCCTTCTGTGCGCGACGTGTCGCCAAGTGGGCCGCTAGCTTGGATCCTATTTCGCGTATGGCAGTCGCACGGCGGCGGCGGCGGCGGCGGCGGCGGCGCGGTGGGGAATGGTTGGTTATGCAAGCGCGGGTGAGCGCTCGGCAAGCGGGTCGACGCCCGCCCTGCCGCCACTCGCCCCGCTCTTGTTGCGACACTGCAAACTCAGTATGGTGAAAGCGGAGAAAGGCATGTTTCGTAAGCGTGAGAGCGAGATTTGTATTTTCACTTTCATAATGAAGTTCGTTGGCCCGTGCAGTTTCTCTAGGCTCAACAATTATGTATAATGATTGATCATTGCACTCGTAAACATGTAATGCTTAGTTAGATTTTCACCTACGGTTACGTACGTGCACGGAAAATTTAATAAATATCATGTAAACATTTGGAACGTATTTTGCAAGAATTAAAAAAGAAATATTTAAAACGGAAAATAAAATACACTTAACAAATCACTAAAGAAGAGCAAGAACTCTATAAATACCTAATTTTGTCTTATAATATAACAAAAATTGTTCTGCTACTTGGCAACAGATGGCGCTAACACTATTTATTAAATCACGCCTCTAGTGGACTTTTCTAGAACCATTTATCAGCTAAATTGCAAGACATACGATTTTATTAAACAAAAATAATTTTAATTAGGTACAATTACAACTTGGGAGTGATTTGTTATTAAATTGCGATAAACTAATATAATAATAACAAAAGCGTAAAAATACCATGTTTTACCTAAAATTTAATAAAAATAATTTTGTAATGGTACTATTGCAACTTGCGAGCGAGTTTTTTTATTAAATTGTTATAAACTAATATGAAAATTACAGAAGCGTAAAAATACCATGTTTTACGTAAATTAAATGAAATCACACAATGAGGAAATAATTACAATATCTTCCAAAATACTAAATGTAGTAAATATACCTAAAGACGGCCAGTAGGTGTCGCTGCTGGCGCGGTTGGTTGGTTGGAGGGGCAGAGCCCTGCCTGCGCAGAGTTTATTGACGGCGCTGCCCCCGCCCCGCGCCGCCCCGCGCCGCCCGCGCGCGGCAAGTTCAAGGTTGGATCGGCGCGCGCCGCCGCACACCGGGCGCAGTGCGAGGGAGTCCGGCCCGCGCACCGGTCGTCAGCCCTCACTCAGTCTCAGACTCCGCTATGTCAGTTATTATTACGAAGCAATTCAACTCGCGACTACTACACTCTGCGGATCACAACACTTTCTAAGGATCTCTGGATTACAGTGCTGTGACAATTATTAGTGGAAAAATAATAATAGTGATTAACTTAACTTAAAGTTACCCGTGTAAAGTTTTATCAAGTGGCCATTGGCTGTGAATTTTGTTTATAGTGTTAAAAAAAAACTGTAATGGTGTCAGAAATGGGTGAAGATTTGCCAATCCTCAAGGGGATCCTCAATGGAGTCGTAAAATATCACAATGCTCGTACGTATGATTTTTACGCTAAATAAAACACTTAAAACTCTAGTAAATACTTTATTTAATAAAATATAAAATAATATACATATATTTATAAAAAAATAACTATAAGTACATAAAATAGGTTTTAGAATTACTTTTATTATTTGCTACGTTTGCTACGTTTCGTATGACTACGTGCTACGCGCTACGTTTTTTTTGTGTGGTGCCTACACACTGCTTTTTATTTTATCAAAGATCATAGGAAAGTCATAATTTTTTTAGAAATAGGATTTTTATTGCGAATTAATTTAAGAAAGTAGTTTACTATACGTATACATGTGTTTACGCCGGTTCGTTCGGCACTGTAAGATTAATACAGCTTAAATAGTACTTTAATAAAAACAATCGGTAGTTTAAAAAGTTGGGCGTCGGAGACGACTAGCATTAACATTTGAATGCAGATATCTCGCGCACCGCGGAGCATGAGTGAACAATAGGATCGTGCATCTGGCGCGGCCCACATCGCCAGCGAAAGTCCGGAGAAATGGCGAGAGGGCGCTCTCCGCTTTCGATTTCAATCGTGCGCCGCGCGTGAAAACACTTTCACCAGGGCCCGAGCGCGAGAGGCGCAAGCGGCGCGCGCGCCCGCGGCGGTTGTAGCCTTTTAGCTCCGTCCAACAGAGGCTTAGCGAGAAAGTCGTAACACTTTTTAGCGTGACCTCGGAGTTGGTGCTTCGTCACATTGAAACTAGTTCATCGAATCAAAATCGGATCCGGTAGAACCAACGAAATATTTTTCCTAACTAGCAACGGACGAACACGCCCCTCGTCTCGGCTAAAAGGGCTATGAACTCTGCCCTCGCGTCAGCTGCGCGTGCACATGGTCCCGCGTATACGCACACTGCGCCACCTGCACCCCCGCGAAGACGTATAGCTTGACCACGACCTATCGTACTCTGCTATAAATTGTAATTATTCGACTTCAAAGTCCTGTTGACAGGGTTTTGTATACTTAGAGCTTAAATATTTTATTTTATTAGTATTCTTTTTATTCAACGTGTTTTTTTTTTGTTACAGCGGTACGATTTGGTCGTGTACCGAAACGTGAAAAGGCGCGCATCCTGGCTGCCATGCAGCAGTCCTCGTCGTCGCGCGCGCACGAGCAGGCCGCGGCCGCCGAGCTCGAGGACGCGCCCAGGCTGCTGGCGCGCGTCGTGCGTGCGCACCTTGACACATGCGAGTTTACGCGCGACCGCGTCGCCTCCATGCGCGCGCGAGCTCGCGACTCGCCTACTTATTCTCAGCCCACTTTGGTAGGCATTGGTTTTAATAATTGGATCAAAGTTATACATTTATTATAAAATAATCTACTTATTTCTGTAGCATTAAAATGATTTTAATCAATTCTTTCCTTTGTCAACAGGCTTGTCCGCTGAATCCTGCGCCTGAACTTCAGTCCGAGAAAGAGTTTTCTCAGCGATTTGCCCATGTTATCCGTGGCGTGATTGACTTCGCCGGTCTCATCCCTGGTTTCCAGTTGCTTACTCAGGACGACAAGTTCACGCTGCTCAAGGGCGGTCTTTTCGACGCCCTATTTGTGCGTCTTATCTGCATGTTCGACGCTCCGCTCAATAGCATCATTTGCCTGAACGGGCAGCTCATGAAGCGCGACTCGATTCAGAGTGGCGCCAACGCCCGCTTCCTGGTGGACTCTACTTTCAAGTTCGCTGAGCGTATAAACTCCATGAACTTAACTGACGCTGAAATTGGTCTCTTCTGCGCAATCGTTCTTATCACACCTGACCGCCCGGGCCTGCGCAACGTGGAGCTGATTGAGCGCATGCACGCGCGGCTTAAGTCCTGTCTGCAGACCGTCATTGCGCAGAACCGCCCCGACAGGCCCGGATTCCTCCGTGAGTTGATGGACACGCTGCCCGACCTCAGAACTCTGAGTACTCTACATACGGAAAAACTTGTAGTATTCCGCACAGAACACAAAGAGCTGCTCCGCCAACAGATGTGGGCTGATGAAGAGGGTGGCGCGTGGCCCGACAGCGGCGCGGACGACTCCGCCCGCAGCCCGCTCGGCTCCGTGTCCAGCAGCGAGTCCGGCGAGGCGCTCGGCGACTGCGGCACTCCTCTGCTGGCCGCCACCCTGGCTGGCCGCAGACGGCTTGATTCGCGCGGCTCTGTCGATGAAGAGGCCCTCGGTGTTGCACACCTTGCACACAATGGGCTCACTGTTACACCGGTTCGCCAACCGCCGCCGCGTTACCGTAAACTAGACTCTCCTACCGATTCTGGAATCGAGTCAGGAAATGAAAAACACGAGCGTCTTGCTGGTCCTGGATCCGGCTGTTCAAGCCCGCGATCATCCTTAGAAGAACACATGGAGGACCGAAGGCATATGACCGCTGATGACATGCCCGTTCTAAAACGTGTACTTCAAGCACCGCCTCTCTACGACGCTTCCTCTCTCATGGACGAGGCGTACAAACCACATAAGAAATTCCGGGCCATGCGACGCGACACCGGAGAGGCGGAAGCGCGACCTGTGCGACCATCGCCTTCGCCGCAGCCCGTACACCCGCACCCAGCGAGCCCCGCACACCCTGCGCACTCCCCCCGCCCTGTGCGTGCCTCGCTTTCATCTACACACTCCGTGCTTGCCAAAAGCCTGATGGAGGGTCCACGCATGACCCCTGAGCAGCTGAAGCGAACCGACATGATTCAGCAGTACATGCGGCGCGGCGAGGCGGCGGCAGCGGCGGCGGCAACCGGAGGCGAGTGCCCGCTGCGCGCGGGCGCGGCCGGCCTGCTGGCGTGCGCATACCGCGGAGCCGCCGCCGGCTCGCCCTCGCCCGTCCTGGCGCTGCAGGTGGACGTGGCCGAGGCGGACGCGCCGCAGCCTCTCAACCTCTCCAAGAAGTCGCCGTCGCCGGCGCGCCCCTACATGCCGCCGATGCTCGAGGCGTGAGGGCGGCCCGCGGAGCCGATTGTCTCCGCCACCCCACCCCGACCTACTTTAAATTAAATAGTTAATAATATTCGTTCGCAGATCGTTTTAATATATTATATGTGATAATTCGTGTAGAACGACGCGTGGTTGCGCGGCCGGCGCAGGACGAGGAGAGCGCAAATAGACTGAGATATAATTTAAGACTATATAAGTTTAATTTATGCAATGCAGCGCCGGTCCGCGGTGTGTTTGTGTGTCTCGTATGTGCGTTTGTGAGCGTGCTCAGTCATTTGTTTGTTAATTATAATGATGACAAGTTGTCGAATTAAATAAAACAGTCTTATGGAAAATTATATAAGAATTTAATTTTTATCCTTTCAAATAAAATCATATACTCACTCAAAAAATACAAGAGGGATATTTAATGGGTAATCACACATACTAAAAACAATCAAAATTATTTAGGCCTTAATTAATAATTAACCCCCGAACGAAAATTCCGAGAGGGGTGTTATAATGTACATGAAACTAATAATGTGTACTAAACTAAGTAATAAAATATATAAATAAACAAGTAACTTATTAACATAAATTAATATAATGTCAATATTACATACATTACAAAAATGATACTATAAACAGTATAAAAAGTATTTAAATATTTATTTAGTTAATAATAAGAGATATACCTGACGGCACCTATGAAGAGTGACCACAATTAAAATCAAGTGAGGAAAGTACACGCACATTACCAAAAAAAAACTTTAGACAAACTGTTGTCTTATAGAAATAATGCTCAATTTCTCGAGCATAAGGAAGTAAGGAAGGTCACGATGACGACGTGTGTAAAGAAGGGCAGGCGTGCGGTCGTCGACCCGCCGCCGCGCGCCGCGACCGAGCGCGCCCGCTGGCTTCCGCGCGGCGGCTTCCCGTTGCCGGGAGCGAGCCGGCCGCCATGCGCCAGCGCCATATCGCCACCTCCACGAGAGTTCACGTGGTCGCAACATCTTGAAATTGTTATAGGTGACATTGTTAATGGTTATCCATCAATGTAAGTATTCATTCATACAAAATTGCCTGTCTAGTTAGGTAGGTTACTTAGTTTCTAGTACCACCTATACAGAGTTTATTTTGAAATCATTATTAAAATAATAGTTATAACTCTAATAAATGATTGTTCTTTATACAAGCTGGATATAGCTTAGCTAGTATGCTCAAAGTCATCTTTAGGATATCGATTACGTATGTATGTATCATCAATCAATACATAGTATAAAATAAAGTCGCTTCCCGGTTCCTGCGTCTGTCCATATGTATGCTTAAATCTTTAAAACTACCCAACGGATTTTGATGCGGTTTTTTTTAATAGATAGTGTGATTCAATAGGATGGTTTATAAGTATAATACAAGCACAAAATAATAATAGGTTAGGCGTTACGAAGGTCGCCGGGTCGACTAGTAATTTTATAAAAAAATATTGGTGAAACGTAAAACTAACACAACAAGAAATAAAATCAAACCGACTTACATAAAAACTAAACTACCTACTGAAGAGGTTATTTTGGATCACATCAATTTTACCAATTCCCAGTTTTGTGTGGCAGATAATTTCAAAGTTTTTTCTGTTCCATGGTTCACGGCAGTTCATTTGGCTTACATCGCAATAAATGCGTGGGGCAAATAAACTCGAGAGAAGCGGTCGCTTTGCTCGTTCTTTATTAGAATGAATACCGGCGGCCTTGACACGGCTCGGACGGAGGCGGCCGCCGCGGCCACTCCCGCAGGCCGCCGCGGCCATAGCTAATGTGGTCAATGACTTTGTCCCGTACTATTTTATAGCTTAAGAAAATCAGCACACGTGCAGACCGAGGAGTAGCAATTGATGTGTTGGTACTTGATAGTCGACAAACTAGACAAAGAGTGGTGGGTAATTTTATATATATATTTGGTTTTGAATATCTGGCTGGACGAATAAATGAACACCAATCTCAATATTTAAAAAGCGATTATCTCGTATCACATTATTAATATTATAAAGGCGAAAGTTTGTGAGTATGTGAGTGTGTATGTTTGTCACTTCTTCAAGTCTAAGTGGCTGGAGTGATTTCAATGTGGTATGGAGTTAGCTAGCACCCTGGATTAGCAAAGAGGCCTACTTTTACTGCGGTAATAAACCGCGGGTAACACTGTTGAGCAAAACTATTATTGGATATAAAATTAGTTATAATTAACTCATAGACCAACAAAGTATCCTTTCGGTCTTAGTATGTGAAAACTTCCTGTGAGATTTTCGGGATTTAAAGTCTATCTTATGTCCGTCTTCATATCGGTTCAGTAGTAATACTATCGCATTTATCATTGTATGGATTTTTTACCCACCGAGCAATCGTTCCAAGCTGAAAACGATAAAATATTATCTCAATAATTTAAAATATTATTTTTTCAGTTCTAAATAATGTAATTTAAAAGTAGCTTATCTTATTTTCACAAATTTGGCGCAATTACTACGACACGCATTTGCTACGCAGTCTACGCACGTAACGGCGCTACGCTACAAAACTACGGCGTAGTTGGTAGTCTACAATAGACCGAATATTATTTAACTAGTCGACCCGGCGAATTTCGTACCGCCTAACCTATTACTATGTTGTGCATGTATTATACTTATAAACCTTCCTCTTGAATCACTGTATCTATTAAAAAAAAACCTCATCAAAATCCGTTGCATAGTTTTTAAGATATAAGCATACATAGGGACAGATGCGGGAAGCGACTATATTTTATACTATGTATTGACTAAAGTTACTGACTGTTGCCAATTATGCTGCTGTAAGCCGCGCAGATTTGAAATGGCTGAGGTTTGTTTTTTAATCGTGTAGTTTTTTTTTGTGATAAATTATTCTTTATTATTATAATTAATAATCATACCAATGATTATTACCTAATAATGATACTAATAATGTTGCCAGTGATAAGTTATGGAACTGAGACACAGTCACTAACTATTGGCCTTATCAAGGGAAGGGCTAATGCTCGAAGTTTCTCTGCGTGATCGAATCAGAAATGAAGAGATCTGCAAAAGTACTAAAGTCACCGACATATCTCAAAGAATTGCGAAACTTAAGTGGCAATAGGGAGGCACATACATAGCTCGCAGAACTAAATGGTCGGTGGGACCGAAAAGATTACGAGTGGCAACCACGAACAAGAAGACGCAGAGTAGGCGGACTCACACAAGTTCAAGGCCCTTTCACATCCACAATACATGCAATTTTTTCTCTGTTGTATTTTTTATTTTATTTTTATTTTTTATTATTGTTTAATTCATAGGGTATTGCTAAGGTTTTATTCATGCTGTAAATTTTGTTTGTATTATAGATGTGAATAAAGATTTGTCTATGTCTATGTCTATGTCTAAGTTCGTCAGAAGACCTAGAGAAAGCTGCGGGATTACACTGTATGAGGGTCGCTCAATACCGTTAGTTGTGGCGATTTTAGGGGCATATGTCCAGCAGTGGACGTCTTTCAGCTGAAATAACGATTATGACGGAACAATAATGTCGAAAGATATAAATTTTAATAGAAAAAATATGGTGCAAGGCAAGGTGGCAACAGTTGACTTTTATATAATTTGTCTTAATTATTAGTTTGCGGTTTTGGAGTAATATATCTATACCAATATTATAAAGAGAAAAGATTTGTTTGTTTGTTTGTAACGAATAGGCTCCGGAAATACTGAACCGATTTAAAAAATTCTTTCACTGGTAGGAAGCTACACTATCCCCGAGTGACATATGCTATATTAGATTTTCAAAAAAATTAGGGATCCTTTCTTAAACTTAAATAATATAACCCAAGGAGCAATATTTTTTCCGTTGTTTACATATTTTGACAGGTGGTTTGTTGTTGTTGTTGTTTGTTTTTTTATTCGCCCATTCTGGGCTGTCAAAAGAACATAGTCTATAGAGCCAAGTCTTATGGCGTGCGTAACGAAGTAAGCGGGGACAGCTCGTTACTAATATTGTAAAAGAAAACGTTTTATAAACCGCTTTGTCAAGCAATATCAATCCTTGATCTAAGCGCTCTACTATGTCTATTGTATCCACCTGAATCCATTCCTTTTTTAACCGACGAAAAAACAAAAAGGAGGAGGTTCTCAATTCGTCGCGTATATTTTTTTTTTTTTTATGTATGATCACGCATAACTTTTTTAATTTGGACCGATTTTGATAATTCCTTTTTTAATCGACAGGGTATACCTTGAAGTTGGTCCCATAAAAATTTGAAAATAAAATTCCAACCCTAAGGGTGGAAAAATAGGGGTGATTTTATTGTTCACTCACAGATTGTATTGCCGTGTTGTGATTTACATGATAACTGCTAGGTATAATTATGAGTCTTTTTTATATGAATGTTAATAATCATAATCTCAGCCGATAGACGTCCACTGCTGGACAAAGGCCTCCCTCAAAAATCGCCTCACCGACCGGTCGTGCGTGATCGAACCTCATTCTGTTAGTCCCTAAACCTTCACCAGGTTGTGTGGCCACCTTGTAGGGTGCGACCACCCTGTGGAGGGTGATTGGCTGGAGTCAAAAAAATTAGCCCAAAAAAAACTGAAAAGCAAAAAATAAAAACTTTTTATCAAAAAATTAAACCGCCGAAAAAACTGAAAAGCATTAAATAATTGGGAAACATTTTCTATTAGGACTTAATTTACTCACTTCTTAAAGTAATTTTGGTTAACCAAGAAATTTTGAGTCAGTGCCACAGAATCAACGAATAACGATCACTAAATTACCTGAAATTTAAAGAAATAACCGAAAAACGTGTGCCGCCGCGCATCGCGCTATAGGTAGTTAAGGAATTTGCTTGTGTGGTGTGGCACCGACTTAAAATTTCTTGGTTAACCAAAATTACTTTAAGAAGTGAGTAAATTAAGTCCTAATAGAAAATGTTTCCCAATTATTTAATGCTTTTCAGTTTTTTCGGCGGTTTAATTTTTTGATAAAAAGTTTTTATTAAACCCTAAATCAGAGAGGTTGAAAACAAATAGTATGTCTATGTTGAAAACCACCGCTACCCATAATGTTCACATAGATCACTGGATACTTTGTGTCAGGGTTGCCATAAAAAATAAATTAATTAATTAATATTGTAGTTTTTTAGTAAAAAAGCCATAAAATAATTAATATTGTAGTTTTTTAGTAAAAAAAGCCATAAATTAATTAATATTGTAGTTTTTTGTAACGCCTACTTGCAAGTGGTTGGCATTTTAAAATCACTTTATGTGTGAATTACTTTATGTGTGCTTACATACGTTTGTGTTTACGTGCGGTGGGATTTACTACGTATGAAACAGGCCAGCTAGTTGTAAAATTACGTACATAATATGACGAGTGCATGGTCGGATGAACGGGAGGGGCACGTGGCTGGCACCCTAGAGGTTCGAACATACCATTAGAACAAACCGATCTCCATTCTTGCATAAAGGAAATTTTGATGTTTTTCTTAATTATATTATGAATTTTTGTTTTCATATTTAACTTTAGAATAAGTCTTAGTAGATTTAACAATAAACAACTTTATGTTAAAACTATCGTGTTACATATCGCCAATTTAGGCCTTGCTTTACAATTTTAGGTTAGGCGATCACAATAGATCTCTAAAGGTCGCAGTGATACTGGGCTGCTAAAGCCCTGCATAGCCACCAATCAAATAAAAAAAAAATACAATTTTAGGTTAGCTTAAATACCAATAGAGTATGTACGTATGTACATACCTTTTCCAATAAATTAATTTTTTTGATAAGTGCGCAGCGTTGAGCATAAACTGGTTATTGACCAGCGGGCGCGGGCCGCGGGCGAGCTCCGCGCGGCGGCGCACTCTGCCCCTGCACTTGACTCGTGCCGGTGCAATAGAGCATATAGATGCAGGGCCCCAGCAACCTCCAGCCTGCCCCCTGCCTACTCCCACGCCTCGCTCCTGCCCTCATCCCCCGGCGCGCCCACGCTCACTCACTATCCACACAACACTAGGCGAGTTTACCCGATACCTATTTGAAAAGACTGGAGAATAGAATTCAAAAGTAAAATAAATAAAAATTAGTGCATATTTATTATTTAATCATGCTTTACATTTAAATTATTAAATTTTATGTTTATAATAAAAAAAAACACTCTGTTATAGTATAAAGATTGAGTCTCATTCCCGACGAGAATAAGTTTTACAAAAAAAGTAAAGCTTGGCCTTCGCCAGACAGAGTTTTCGATGAAACCGACTACCCTGGAGAAACACTGTCATAGAACTTCTACGACGGTGTTAATCCAGGGTTAGAAGTATACCGTTTACTTATAGGAGTTACAGTCAAGTAGTAAAGAGACGTGTTATAGCAAATAGCGCGCAAGTATTCAGACTAGATAAGTCTTATTAAATACTCAACGAATAATTACGTGGAAAAGTGTGAGAAGCAGTTAAGTTACGCTCGTCACGATTAGATTTTGAAAAGGAAAACTAAAAACATATGTATTTTTTGGCTTTTATAATCATCATTTGAAGATTGAAAGCTAGGATTTTTACTGTACTTACAATTACAAGTTTAGCAATGATATACTGAATATAAACGCGGAAGTCATATTCAAATTATACCAAAACTACCAGTGTGAGCTGGAAGTAAGGTCAAAGGTTAACGTCGCAAAATATCCGGGTTCTAGAGCTAAAATAGGAGGGAGAGACCTTCAGCCTTCAGTGCTTGACAGTTTGCGGAAAACACCGAATAAGGCTGTCCGACCTTCTACGGACCAGTCGAAGCTCTACTTTACATACGGAAACGTGATGTTTATATGTTATTTACAAGAGCAATCGCGTGCCTTACATAAAATGTGATGCTGTAAATGTACCTAAATGTATAAGTATAAAACAGTTTGATAATAAACTAAAAAAATAAAACAACTGTCAACAATTTAGACCGTAACCGTGATAATAATAATGCAGGGTTTTAGTGCGACTTTTAATGATTTCTATGTTATTATGAATATATGAAAGGATATATAATATACGTAATTCGAGGTTTAATAATTTATTTTTTACAAAAAGAGACCCGCCTTCAACAGCCTTTCACATACATAATCGAACTTACTCTTTTTCGAAATCAGTTAAAATAGGTACTAAAACCTTCTCTTGAATGTAACAAATACATTTCTAAAAACCGCATCAAAATCGGTTTAGCCAAACGCGAGAAAATCGAGTACAAGCATACATACATACATACATACAAACAAACGTAATACATACATACAGGTCAAACTGATAACCTCCTTTTTTGAAGTCGGTTCAAAATGTCAACTCCTTTATTGAGTTGAAGCTTCATTCCGGAGGGGTATTAAATTTTGCACGTAGCGTGGGCACAGGCGGCAGGCAAGTTGGGGAGGCTGGGGTGGGGAGGCTGGCAGGCGCTGGGAGGCTGCTGGGGTGAAGGTGACGCGGAGAGCGGAGAGCGGGTGCGGGGCGGGGGCGAGCGGCCCGGTCGACTCCAAGGTCGCAGAGTCACAGCCGGGCAAGGTCGCGGTAACCGCGCGTGTCCCGCCCGGACGAACTACACCCCGCTCCGCGCCCCGCACTCACCCCTCTATCCCAACTCCTGCGTGGGAGGTGACCTTTCATGCTCACAAACACTAGGGATAATTAATTTGTTAAATGTTGTCACTCTTCATGTACCTACTTAACAAATTTACCGTTTATAAATTTGTTTACTATGCTGGACTTGTAACCGTATACGATACGTTTGAAAACCTCCACTATAAAGTGAAGAAGTACCTTAATTCCTCCCCACGATAATTTGAAACAGATCGTAGGTACTTGTTGTTAAAATTCATTTATTTAATTGAAATGATTACTGCTGAGTAGGCACGCTGCACTGTTTGCTGTTGCTGCCTTACATAAATATTGTGATGTCGTACACATACACACTCTGTGGAAGCTGGAGCTGTGTAATTGACGTGATGGTGCGGCCGGGAGCGCCCGCCTGCCGCCTGCCGCCTGCCGCCTGCTGCCTGCCGCCTGCCGCCTGCCAGGAGCCCCCGCTCTGACGTCACCTTTCGACCTTCGGAATTTCCGATACAGCGCAAACATTGTTATGTACCCGTTGCGCCTACTTTCCTTATGTTTTGAAATGTGAAACTAGCTTAATCTACTCAAAATAAAGGTTTTTACAACTTTATTTTGCATCCAAATTAGTATGAGTGCATTAGGAAACAGCGGATAGAGCTGTGTAGATACATAAATGTAGTATCACCGGTTCTTATCTAGTGCCTATTTTTTTTTAGTGAGTTTCATTTTAGGAGACTAAATAGAAATAAACTGATAAATATCGGTTCTATTATATGAGTTCTTCAATGATCATCAACATCATTATCATCAACGACTTTACTATGAGAGTTGTGACTTCCGAATAAATTAATTATTTTCAGTTTTAATTATATTTAACACTAGCGTTATCTTCAGCGCAATCGATTTATATTTATAAAGCTAAAATCACACATGGTTTGCCAGAAAAGATCTGACACAGAAGCTGCAGGTATTTGGAAACAAATGCCTGCGTAACATACTTGGGATTTTCTGGCCAAAGACCATAAAAAATGCTGAGCTTTGGAGAATAACATGTCAAAATCCAATAGACGAAGAGATTCTCGGGAGGAAATGGCGCTGGATTGGACATACCCTCAGACGGCCTGACAACCATCTAACCAAGCAAGCCCTTACCTGGCAGCCTGGAGGAAGCCGCAAGCGTGGCCGACCGCGGACGACGTGGCGGCGCTCAGTCGAGCAAGAGGCGGCGTCTATGGGCTGTGACAGTTGGAATGATCTCGAAACTGTGGCACAAGACCGAGAAAAATGGAAAACGCTTCTTAAAGCCCTATGCCCCTGATGAGGGACTTAAAGGAAATAATGATGATGATGATGATGAAAATCACACTAATATGTATTATAAATGCGAAAGTTTGTGAGTGTGTGTGTTTGTTACTTCTTCACGTCTAAACGGCTGGAGAGATTTTAATAAAATTTGGTACAGCGTTAGCCGACACCCTGGGTTAACATATAGGCTATTTATTATCCCTAACAAAGCGCGGGTAGCACCGCAGGGCACAGCTAGTAAAATATAATAAAATAAAATCATAGCTTTTAATCTGAGACTACCTCGATGCCACCATACATATTTATTATCTGTAACCGTTGCTCGCAGGTAAACTAATTTGTACCAAGGTCTACTTCGCTTGAAGGCCATCGATAAAATAAACTCCCTTCGCTCCCTCAGGTGCCTCACTGTACACGGCACGCATATTTGGGTCATGCGATTGCGTTATTTGGAGCAAAAAAGACAATATTTGACAATAGTTTAAAAAAAAAAACATCACGGCTGCTAAATCTGGGATATTTTTTTTCTTAAAATTAATTAAAGTAAGTACTATAAGGCTAATCATTCTTGCAAACTAGGATTGACAATAAGTATCCAAATATGAATCGAGTTAACTATAAAAAATAAAACTTTATTTTCTTAGAGGGATTGTCGCTTCTAGGCTTTACCAAACTCAAATTTCAGGAAACAATCCTCGTTGCGTCAAGGTTTTCACGAGGCCTGCTCAGCTCATCGCACAGGACTCAGCGGGAAGGGAAAGGGGGCCGGGCTGCCGAGGACATTATCAAGGTCACAAGAAGGACGAATTCGGGTCAAAAGCATTGGAAAGGTCCTGTATGGTCCTTAGTATTACTTTTGTACTTCTACTGTTATCACAACTTTTGATTTTTATTTTTTATTTTAAACTATATATTTTTTTTTAGATTGGCGCTAGTATCACAGCGCGCCCTTAATAAATTAAATATTCTGTGGTAGTAATAAAACCCTTCTATTCCTACTTTCCCACTGCGAAAATAATTTTATAAAATGTCTAAAGCCCTATCAAATTGAAACCTGAACCCTCGACCTTAGCAGACACAAAAGATTACG
This sequence comes from Euspilapteryx auroguttella, assembly GCA_951802225.1. NCBI lineage: Eukaryota > Metazoa > Arthropoda > Insecta > Lepidoptera > Gracillariidae > Euspilapteryx > Euspilapteryx auroguttella. Next base: position 6,026,533 of record OX637644.1, on the reverse strand, counting down.
GTTGAAATAATCCTTAAATGAAGTTGCAACAAAATTTATAATCAATAAGTCGTGCAAAGAGTCCGCTGCGTTTTTAGTTTTAAAATCTTATCACCGGTTTGTTTCCACTACCAGACACAATTTTTTCTTGTAAATAGTTGCACGTTGCATCTGTTCCAATATGAATTTGACGCAAGCAGTGTCCTCTCTCTAGTGTGTTGCGCGGAGAAGGACGAACGCCATCCGTTCCGTTGTGTCGCGAAGGTGACTTACGTTCTAGGTCAATTACAATTCGGTAATTAATTAGAATAAGAATGCACCATCTTTTTTAAATATATGTAGGTTTTGTTTATTTTTAATGTGGTTGGTGTAATGAGATGGGTTTCGACAAGTTTTAGAGGAGCTGGTTGGAGGTAGCACTGGATAGAGTGGAGTGGAAGAGAAAGGGGGAGGCCTTTGCCTAGCAGCGGGAATAATAGATAGGATACAAAAAAAAATAAGACGCACACTAGACCATGCTACGTGGACGCAGATAAAGCGTGTTTTTTTTTACTGAATTTCAATGAATTTTGCAACGAGGGGGCTCAGAAGGTGAGTTTCAAGGTTTGAAGGGTCGCTTTCACGAAAGCTGCTTTGATAAACGAACAAAAACTAAGAAATTGATCTGTGTGTTGTCAGGCTATACAGTGTGTCCGGGGAAGTTATTACATAATTTTAAGGGTGTATTCTATGATCAATTTCATCGATGAAAACACCCCATATGGGGGGTCGCAGCCTCACCCCCCCCCCTCAGTATGGTGTTTTTAATTTTTTTTTTGCAAAAGTCGACCACGCCTACTTTTAAATTCACAGTAGAAGATCTAAGGCTCACAGAACCTTCATTAAAGTCTTAATCGAAGGCTAAGTAGTTAGGCTACCTAAGTTACTTACAAAATAACCAAGTGTTGCGTTTACTTTTTTTTTAAAGATGAAAAACCAAAAATATATATATTTTTTTTGTGTTTTTTTACGGTTTTTCAAAGTTTCCACAAAAAAATGCAGATACTTTTTTTTATTTTTTGTGTTTTATTGTTAGCTTTTAAGTTGTTCTCCAAATTGGTATTAGATTTATTTCTCTACGTCTGTTACTTCAGAAATTATCAATTACCAAAAAGACCCTTCGCTTTTACCTTTTAATTTAAGATTTCAGTTTAACCCACTTTTATTAAAAAATAAAGTCAATATTTAATTCTTTTGTTAGTTATTTTGGTAGCGTACCTACTTAGCCTTCGTACAAGACCTAAATTAAGAGTCCTTTTACGCGAACAGTGGCGCCACTCTAGAAAAAAAAATATTTTCTAAAGTGAGGCGTTTTTTCAGAAAAAGTGCTCCCTTGTGCAAAAAATTTTGGTCCCTATCCTATATATCTAGGTTTAGAATGTTTATGGATTACTGTTTTTTGCTAAAAGTAGCCACTTTTAGCTACTTTTAGGAACAAACAGTAATACATGAAACAGTATAAACCTAAAGTGGCAACTTTTAGCAACAAACAGTTAAACATAAACATTCTAAACCTAGATATTATTTTAAATACTAAAAAAATACTAGGAAACAAAATTTTTTGCACAAGGGAGCACTTTTTTCTGAAAAAAAGCCTCACTTTAGAAAAAATAATAATTCTAGAGTGGCGCCACTGTTCGCGTAAAAGGAGTCTTAATTTAGGTCTTGTACGAAGGTTAAGTAGGTAGGCTACCAAAATAACTAACAAAAGAATTAAATATTGACTTTATTTATTAATAAAAGTGGGTTAAACTGAAATCTTAAATTAAAAGGTAAAAGCGAAGGGTCTTTTTGGTAGTTGATAATTTCTGAAGTAACAGACGTATAGAAATAAATCTAATACTTATTTGGAGAACAACTCAAAAGCTAACAATAAAACACAAAAAATAAAAAAAAGTATCTGCATTTTTTTGTAGAAACTTTGAAAAACCGTAAAAAAACACAAAAAAATAAATTTTTTTTTGTTTATCATCTTTAAAAAAAAAAGTAAAAGAAACACTTGGTTATTTTGTTAGTAACTTAGGTAGCCTAACTACTTAGCCTTCGATCAAGACCTTAATGAAGGTTCTGTGAGCCTTAGATCTTTAACTGTGAATTTAAAAGTAGGCGGGGTCGACTTTCGCAAAAAAAAAATTAAAAACATCATACTGAGGGGGGGGTGAGGCTGCGACCCCCCATATGGGGTGTTTTCATCGATGAAATTAATCATAGAATACACCCTTAAATTTATGTTATAACTTCCCCGGACACACTGTATATCCCGAAACTTACACTACCGAGTAGGAGGTATGTACATACACTGACAGGTAACATAAAGCCTCTATGCAGCCATTAGACCAAACTGCTTGTGAAAAACACTTGAAAATGTAAATGAATGATTTTTAGGAGTTGTACGCGGGTGCACTGAGAAAAAATTTGCGAAATTCCTACGGGAAAGGTCTATTAATAAATTACCGTTATAAATTATAAAAAATCTTAAGCGATGTTGCGAGCGTATACGCTTTTTAACCCCCGAACGAAAAATTCAGAGAGGGGTGTTATAATTTTAACGTGTGTATCTGTCTGTCTGTCTGTCTGTGTATCTGTCTGTGGCATCGTAGAGCCCAAACGGCTGAACCGATTTTCGTTTATTTTTTTTTGTTTCATAGATAATTTCAGGCCGAGTGTTCCTAGCCATGTCTGATGAAGATCTGATCAGCGGTTTGAAGATGATCAGCTCTTGAATAAAGGATGAGAGGATCTAACTAGCTTCCTTATGTCCGATCGATTTGAAATTTGGTACCATGTTACATCTATGATATAGAAAGTATTTGGTAAGGTAACCATGACCTGATCTGCCGTTTGAAGATGATCAGCTCTTGAATAATGGATGAGAGGATCTAACTAGCTTCCTTATGTCCGATCGATTTGAAATTTGGTACCATGTTACATCTATGATATTGAAAGTATATGTTAAGGTAACCATAACCTGAGCTGCCGTTTGAAGATGATCAGCTCTTGAATAATGGATGAGAGGATCTAACTAGCTTCCTTATGTCCGATCGATTTGAAATTTGGTACCATGTTACATCTATGATATAGAAAGTATATTTAAAGGTAACCATGACCTGATCTGCCGTTTGAAGATGATCAGCTCTTGAATAATGGATGAGAGGATCTAACTAGCTTCCTTATGTCCGATAGAGTTGAAATTTGGTACCATGTTACATCTATGATATAGAAAGTATATTTAAAGGTAACCATGACCTGATCTGCCGTTTGAAGATGATCAGCTCTTGAATAATGGATGAGAGGATCTAACCACTTTCCATTTGTCCCATCAATTAAAAATTTGGTACAGTGTTACTTCAATGATATTGAAAGTATATGTTAAGGTAACCATGATATTTTTAAGATGATTAGCTCTAGTTCTACTTAAGTTGATGAGGGGTCTGACTGGGTCGGGGGTTTTTTAATTTTTAAATTTCAGTTATTTATTTATAAAGCACTACATCCCACGTTTAAGTACTGAATTCGCATAACCAATTCTCATTTGTGCTATTCTGGTGACCCCATTTCCCCGCCCGCCGCCTGACCCACATTTACGGAAGGGATAATAAATTGTCTTACTACGTCCTACTGGACTCCTTTATACATACGAACTTACAGTTACATTTGGACTGCGCCTAAAGAACGTTTATTAATTTTTCGCATTTAACATAGGAGATAGTCTCCTTTCGTTCCCAGTCGGGTGCTCTTTTTATTTCGTACTTTGATGTACACTACTTTATTACTATTAGGTATTCTTAGTGCAAAGAAATCAGTGTGTTCTGCAGTTTTATATCAAATGTCATATAAAATAAGCGACACCATGACTTTGTAAACTAAATTTTGCCATATAAACTACTATATTACGAACATCTTTATACCAATATAATAATAACAATAAATAGCCCTTTATTTCCTACTTTAAAGTTTACAAGTTATAAACTATTAACACTTATTAAACATTAGAACATATAAAATATTACAATTTAAACTTAAACATAAAATTTAATCTTTTTATTATTATAATTCATCATCATCATCATCATTTCAGCCGTAAGACGTCCACTGCTGGACATAGGCCTCCCTCAAGGCTCTCTATCTGTACCGATCGCAGGTGGCCTGCATCCAGCGTGGACCCGCAGCCTTGCGCAGATCATCCGTCCATCTGGTCGGTGGACGTCCTACGCTGCGCTTGCCGATCCGTGGTCTCCACTCGAGAACTTTTCGGCCCCAGCGGCCATCTGTTCTGCGGGCTATATGACCTGCCCATTGCCACTTCAACGAGCTTATCCGCTTGGCTATGTCGGTGACCCTGGTTTCTCTGCGTATGTCCTCATTTCTGATTCGATCCCGCAGAGAAATCCCGAGCATAGCCCGCTCCATGGCTCGTTGAGCTACTCGGAGCCTGTTCATAAGCCCTATAGTGAAGCACCACGTTTCAGAACCGTATGTCATCACTGGCAGCACACATTGGTTAAATACCTTCGTCTTCAGGCACTGAGGAATATTGGACGAGAAGACGTTGCGTAGTTTCCCGAACGCCGCCCATCCGAGCTGGATTCGGCGATTGACCTCCTTCTCGAAGTTGGACCTACCTAACTGGATGGTTTGTCCTAGGTATACGTACTCGTCGACAACTTCGAGAACCGAGTTCCCAACCATAACTGGGGTAGGCAGAACATGGACATTAGACATGACTTATTATAATTAAAACTTAAAAATATTTAATGTTTTAGTGGGGCACCCATCGTTGGGTGAAGGCCTCCTCCAACCGTTTCCATTCCTGCCTGTCCGCCGCCAGCCTCGTCCATGTAGCGCCTCCAGCCACTGGGTGGATATCATCTCGCCAGCGCCGCGGTGGTCTACCTCTCGGTCTAGTAATCTCTCTCGGGTACCAGTGTAAGAATCTCTCTGTCCATCTTCCATCTGATAATCTGGCTATGTGGCCGGCCCACCGCCATTTTAATAATACCAATATAAAGTGGAAAGATTTGTTTGTATCGAATAGGCTCCGGAAATACTAAACCGATTTGAAAAATTATTTCACTGTAAGGAAGCCACATTATACCCGAGTGACATCCCAACTAGCAACGAAGGTCGTATAAGATTTACTCTTTCGACTATAGATCGTAAGACACTTGTATAAACGATCCTAAAATGTTAAAAAGCTGTATAAAAGCGGCTATCTGGATTATTTTGCATTCAACGCTTTTTGGCTCTATAAACATGTCTAGTAAACGTTTATACGATGAAATCATATCGCATTTACTCGATTGTTGTATAAATGTATCTCTTGATCGCCATTATACAACAATAAGTCGTAAGACAGCTCTTTAAAAGCAACTGAATTGCTAATTTGTCGTCAAACTAGCTATTATAGCACAATCTATCGACATTTAATTTTAACAGCATAATTGTGGAGTAAACGCGGTTCATACGATAAAACAGCATCTTAGTTACTTTAACAGCACTTTATGTCGTATGATAACTCTATGGAATGCTTTTATTCGACTTAACTAATTAGGTTGAGTAAAAGCTTTCAAATTATTCTTTTACAACCTTTTCGGTCTCTAAAGGTTATTTAAAAGCCATTTTACATCGATATAGTGGTATAAATGCTTTTTGAAATCTTTTACAGCACTATCTGCCATTTTGTTACATGATACCAAAATAAACAACGTAATTTGCTTTTTTTATTCGCAAAATGGATTATAATCGATGGAAAAGGATTGAAAGAAGTGGAGGATTCCGACGTAAAGTAAATAAGATGTATACACGATTGAAACAGTCAAGATCTTCATTGGCTATAACCACGAGTCAAGAGCGTTTAATTGATAGGCGTGAGGGTTCCGTAGCATATAATAATTACTAAGTACTACTATTAGGTACTATTAGGTATTCTGTAACAACGGCCATATAGACAACCGTTTGCAATTTATTGAATTTGCCAGTATGTTTTTCTAAGTCATGGGTGTTTATCTTATACTTATTGTGTTTGTTTTTATAATTTTATAAGTTAGTTGGTAGGTACCCAAAGAATTTGACTCAACTATTATTATTATTTTTTTATAATAAAGAGATACTTAAGTAAGTACTTACAATTTTGTTTTGTATTAAGTGATCCTACTTGCAATAACATTCGTCGCTTGGATAGTGATAATAAATTGAATATCTAGACTAACAAACCACGATTCATTTTTATATATTGGTAGATAGTAGGTAGTAGAAGTAGATAGTAGATTTTGCACTAAGGAACCCTAAACTATCTGTAATGGCGTCCCTAGAAGTCGTAAGATGGAAATCTCATTTCAATCTTTCGACTAACAGCTGAGAGAATGCTCTGTGATGATAAATGAGTTGCTATTATTTGCTATTGATGGCGAATTTATTTTAAATGTTAAATTAACAATATTTTTTATTCATTATTTACATAGAAATCTTGGGCCCATTGAAATATTAACTACAATGCTAGGTATATAGACGGAAAAATTAATTCCGCACATGAAAGTAAGACCCTACGACCTAACTTTAACAGGTAACTAATTACCTGTCATCATTTGGCTTGATGGCTTAAAAACGTAATGGTTAATACGATGGCAAAATATACTTATATTTATTAGGTTTGACACTTCAACTGACATAAATTACACGTATAAAATAAAAAGTCTATAAGTGCTGCTTGGGTGCAGTTACACGATAAAAAAGTCGAGTGATTGCAACCAAATTGCTTTATTACTATAAATAAGTCGAATAAAAGCGGTTCTACCGACTTGGAAAAAGCAGATGTGTCGAATAATGGCATTCTGATGGCCATTATGGTACTAAGTAGCATTCTAGTTGCGATTACTCGATATTTATACGACTAAATGGCTACTCATACGATAATCTTACGATATTTACTGGATCTAAAGCTGAGAGAAGTGCGCCCAAATCGCGTTGAGAGAACGTGCACAGAGCATTTACACGACTTTTTAAAGATCCTTCTTACGACCAATAGCTGAAAGAGAAACGTGCTGCTGACTTTTTTACGACACGATTTGCTGGTTGGGATAGGCTCAAAAAAATTGGGATTGCCCAGCCCATTCTGGGCAGTAATATCTTATAAGTATTCTAAGGCGTAACAAAGTTCGCCGGAAATGCTCGTATTTTATATAACGATATTTTTTTAAAATATGATAATAGGAAATGACAATATCGTGATCTTCACGATTCTGCCATTGAGCCTGTCAAAATATGTTATGTTGCTCCACGCTACCACGATCCGCTAAACAACTAAGGTGTTAGACACCTAACATGCATAGAAGTTCCTGGCGCCGGCAGTCGCGTGATAGATAGGTAAGTACAGATAAAATATCACATTGTGTGTGTTACAAAACAAAATATTAAGTAAGTATGTACATTGCAAAGAATGTCACCAGCAACCTGCAATAAAACTATTATTCTTAAATTACCAAACCAGGTCACCCTGTTAGGTCAGATATTATTGAGGGTTCATTGGTTATTTAGGGCATGGTAGCATCACGGATGTCGGATCACCTTCGCAGGGCACCGATGTAGGTCAGTGTGACAAGGAGCCCTTGACCTATGTTGGGGCGGCGCGCCCTACAGACAGAAAGCGCGCCCTTTCACTCAAACATAGACATATAAGTTAGAGGTATTTGATTTTTTTTTTAGTTATTAATTTCTATTTGTTCTTTCGTGAGTGATATAATTTTTACTTACAATTAAATAGCTATTATAAAAGACAGCAATTTTTTTAATTAAAATATAGGGGAAAAAATAAAAATATTATTAAATGATTATTGGTAGAAATACTAATAAAGTAGACACGTAGAAGAGTTAAATTTAAGTTATGTATTATTGATAACAAGTTTATGAGTACTCTAATTTCGTTTGCTGTAAAAGCTATTAAAATTAAATGTATTTTTCTCAATAAATAATAATAAAATAAAAAAACAGTATGAACGAACATTGACATTATTTTAGTTTTACCAGCCTATGGTTTTACCAGACAAATTAGATATTAGTATGTAGACTACATAATTACTGACATACGTATACTTTGTAGCGTAGCGGTCTCCAACCCCTCTGTATACTTGGGTACATCATAATGATAAAAGACTAACTACGTTGCAAACCGGCGTGTGCGGTTACTATTTTTCAAGGTAGAGTCATATTTCCAAGCAAATCAGACCTTAAAAGATAAGACGGATTTTTGAAAGACGTTATGATTAGATAAGTTAGAATATCAGCTGTTTTTCAATAGCAAGCGATAACTGTTTTGCTATTTTCAAACAACTGCTACTGTTAACTGCTATTGCTATTGTAAACTGCTGTCGGTTATTCGTTTCTGCAACTTAAGGTGGAAACTCTCGGTATGGCGCGAAATTCAAATTTTCTCGCATTTTTTATTTATTACGGCGAAAGTATTTCGTAGTTCTTAGACACAAAATCAGTAGGTCTGTCTTCAAAAAACGTTTACATATTACAATGTGGGAAATGGTTTTTTACATACGTGAATTCATTAAAACTTTATTAAAAATTAATACTTTCGCCAGAATAATAAAAAAACGCGAAAAAAATTGAATTTTGCGCCATACCGTGAATTACCGCCAGTAACTTCACATTGCATCTCGCGTTACATTGCGTTTCGTTTTTAACAACGAAATGAACTCGCCGCGCGCGTTTTGTTATTTTTCTATCGACAACAAAAACAACAAACGACAACAGTTTATTTGAAAAAAGGAGTTATCTAATTGGGATGGCTGTAATTTTACAACGCTAGATAAAAGATAAACCTTAATAACTTTGCGATAATGATTTCAGGAAGTGATTTTAAAAATAAAGAAGGACTCGTTTTTGAGTTTTTTTATATGTTTCATGTTACAAAGTTATTGTGAAGTAATTATATTTATACAAATCTTTCTAAAAGTTTATTTGTGTGAGTCTGACATTGAACTTCCTACGACGACGCGGCGCGGCGGCGGCGGCGGCGGCGGCGCACGAGTTGTGCGTAATGAACTCTTGCAAAGATGACGTGGTTATACGGTACTTAGTACTTACCACTCGCATGCGTGATCTTCCCTTCCCGTGAGCCGACTGCATTTGAACTAAAATTTAAAACGACATAACTAATTTAATTTTGATAGCAAGGTTATTCTATGATTGGTAGGTATATCACGAAAGTTAAGTTTCAGGCAAACTTTCTCAATCGATTTCTTTATTATTCTCAACCGGACGCTCTTGAACTAAAAAACATAGCTTCGAAACGAAGACAATATCAAAAACTGAAAGCTACACAACAGTGCTTCAAAAAATGTAAGCAAAATTATACATATAGAGCATCATTTACCAACATTGTCATTTTTTATTTGTGCCATGGATTAGAAGACATTAATTTTGTCGAGATTGGCGCTAGTATCGCAGTTGTCGGCATCTTAGGCCTTAGACCAGTGGTCGTCACAATTTTTTTGTCAAGGGCCACACACGACATCATCTGATGATGATGTCGTGTGTGGCAATACAATACATTAATTAATTTACAATACATTATCCATGTCTTAAATGATTTTAAGACATGGATAATGTATTGTAAATTAGCAACTCTGGTAGGTAAAGTAAATTTTTGGCTTCTTTGTTGGGACTACATGCGATCCTCATTGCGTTATTCAAGTGAGTAGTAAGGCCCTAGCGATGTGAGTTTTTAAAAAGTTCTTTTTGCAAATGGAGCTTCGCAGAGTCGGTACTTGTCGAGGTAAACGTCGTCAAAATAATGCACAGTCTCGAATACATTTGTAGGTAAAGTGACGGTCTAGGACGGCGTAACAGATTTGTCTATGGTCTCGTCGCCCTAGACTGTATTACCAAAGATCAGAGATATTTTGCAATACAGAAAAACCGCCGCGGTACTTTTGTACTAGAATGCTTTTCGGAAATTCTAAGTCTTCTAGCATTTTATAATGTGCGATGAATCAAGCTTTGAGTTAAAGCCTATCAGTAGGTTACCTACCATAGAATTTATATTCCTTTATTAAAGTTGTAATGAGTTGTATGCGGGCTGCAGATGACGACCACTGCCTTAGACTCTACGGGCTAAGATGCCTAGGCATGTAAGGCTTAGAGTGAGTCCCAGTTTTTATAGAACTGCAGAATATTACGAAAAGTTCGTCGTTTTTAATATTTTTATCTGTAGTTAGCAAAAATCAATATTATAAAGTTTCTTTATTTTAGTAAAAAACATACGATTTGGTGTAGGAGGCGTTTGATAATTTTTATCCTTGATTTAATTCGTCGGTCAATACCTACTAATTTGCACAAGCTTCCGCGACACATGGCTCGAGGTCGCCCGCCTATTATAATACAAATTTATAGTCATGGAGTCATGGAGACTTATACGTGAACAATAATTAACTCCATATTATTATTTCATAATAAAATGAGGTAAGGTGTGTTGAGGTATGTCGACTATACAATGTATGTTCAATTCATGAATAGTAACTTGCAAAATTCCATTAATAATGTAAGGTCTAAAACAGCTTGCACTAAATAACACACACATCAGAACTGTTACAAATATGTATGCCGGTGAATTTGACCACTGGATAGGATAATTTTGCTAACTCTGTATGGACTGTTTCTACTGTTGTACATTGTACTGTCGTGAGCAATGAAATTAAACTTTGAGAACAATTTTTACAAAGAGTATCTTTGGATACTCAGTTATTGACAGTTTAAGCAAATAGATTATTAAAAATTATTTTATTTTATCCGTCCGACACTGCGCTCCTCGCTGAAAGGCGCCGCCCATCGCACCCAGAGAGAAGGTAAATTTAAATTACCTTCGCACTATGAAATGTGCTATCGTACTGAGAACACGAACGTTTAGCAAAAAACAATGAGCTAATTAATCAATAAACATATCTTTTTCCGTGGCATTCAAGGTCATCCCTTATTTATTTTATTAAAAATATATAACAGGAACGAAACCAGCGATAAGTAAATACCAAAAATTACATAGTAACTGTACATATATTTGAGAGGTGGGCACTTTATGTAATCTGATAAACCGAGCATGCGGACGCGGAGCTATCTGACTATACAAATTACGGCAACCTTGGAATTCGGCGCGAGACAAGGTCGTCGTGCAAATCGTTATCAGTGTGACGTCATGCGCATGACCGCCATGCGACCTTCGCGAGAGCCGCGCGCGCGGTGCTGATAGCGCTAAGAGCCAGCTCCGCGCCACCCCGCGCCACCTCGCGCGGCCCCGCCACACCAGCCAGAGCAGAATCTACCGGACAGATACCCTACACGTAACTCTCTCATTATAACAATAGAAAAACTATGCTATTTAAGATACAAAGTTGATCGGCGTGTGCGCTAGCTCTTTTCTTTATAAATACCTAAACAACACCATTGCCGTTTCGACCGCGCAACTGTGGCGCAAGCAAGTTCTAAAATAAAAATAATATTATACTCTTAGATTCAGTCAAAAATTTTCAAAACTAAATAGTGAAAACCAGGAATTTGTCGAAGCATAAATAAAGAAGTTATGAATGTTAAATGGTGTTAAAATACAATTACAATTCCTTTAGGTTCAATTATTTTCGTAAGTATGGATCCAAAACAGCTAAAATTGGTGTTCAGAGCTTAATCTTAATTTGTCGAAGCCTATGAAGGCGTTACACACACAAAATCTCTAAAAAACATAACTTGCCTTCCGCGCCAACGAAACGCTTCTTCATAGGCGATAAGCTAGGCAATATATAAAAATATGTTATATGTTATATAAAACTCTTCCGTTACTGACTGACTGACTAACTGACTGACTGACTGACAGACAGACAACGCAGAGCCGAAACTACTGGGCGTAGCGGGCTGAAATTTTGCATGTAGGTTCCTTAGGGAGTGTAGGTGAGCACTAAGAAGGGATTTCCCGAAATTCCCACGGGAACGGGAAAAAGCGGGATTTTTGTGTTTATGAGAAATCTGCGCGGGAAAAACCGCGGGGCAGTCTCTAGTATGTTATATAAAATATATGTTTCATATATCAAATTCTTTGACATTTAAGGCTCATTTGAATGACACCTAGCTAGACCGCTAAGTTTTTTAAATTTCTCACACTGCAGTTGGCTTAAGCGGTCTAGCTAGGGGTCATTCGAAGGAGCCTTAAATATCAGATATCTGCGAGAGACATGGGCCGGCGGCCCTGTTATTTTTGCCTCTCCGGAGAAGCGCGCTAGAGTAGGCAAATAACTCGTGACGAACAAGTGACGGAGCCCTGCCCGAGCCGCCCGGCAGGCCGCGCCGCCGCCGCCGCCGCGCCGGCCGGCCATGGCCATGGGTTCGCGATGCCCCTCTAGGCACTGCTTCCTCTTCGGTAAAAATGACGACTCGTAAGTATTTAAAGATCTATGACGTTACTAGTTATACTCAACATTTATTCAAGTTCAAATCGTCAGATTCGTGTCTGATGTGAAGGTTGCCGGTTTTCGTATATTGGATACGAGCCAGCAATAAAACGTCAAACACAATCACTTTCTGCCTATCGTTGTCCCAAACTACTTTAGTGACCTTGTATGTATATTTACGATCGCACAAAAATATCTCGGTACTTCAGAACCTTTAGTGATTTTCCTTATCGTACAGATTGGTTTTACTATGTTTTAAACTGGGAAGTTTTGTGTGTCATAAAAAATAAAATATTATGTCGCGTGTGATGTGTAACTCTTTATTGAGGATTAAGAACCAGAATAGCGTTCGTTCTACGTAAATTTTTATGTCATTTAAGACACTGATTTTCCCCTACATTTAACAAAAAATGGGTCCAGAATTTGGCATTTTGCGACTATGTTGCATTTTCCGAATTTGGCATTATGCGACTAACCCCTATTTTTCGTGCGTGTTAGAAACCGCAAGGTGCTGGTTTACAGGAAGTGAAAATCTGGGAACTGCTTCTATATAACTATTTACCTTAGGGTTGTTGCAATGCTCTTTTTTGTAGAGAAAGGCTGTGTAAATGTGTTCAGTTTTTCTGTTTCTTGCAGCACACAACCCCCCTAGCTACATAGATAGTACGGGCTAAAAATTTGCCTATGTGAAAGCGACACAGACAGACAGAGTTACTTTCGCATTTAAAGATCATTTATTCAATATATAAATAATTCTTAAAACATCCTGTAGAAAACTTGGGTCTAGAAATATACTATATACACCATGTAAAATAACAATGTTGGAATAAGTAATGTAATGTAACAACAGAATTGTTAAAAATCTATATCACTTCTCTAAGTAAACCAGACCACACTGTGCATTTGGCCGGAGCTGTTTGACCTGCATAGAAACACCGCCGAGAGAAATCTCTACCATACATACAGAAATGAGAAATGAAAGGAGAAAGGACGAGTAAATTTATAAAAAAAAAACACCAACAAAACAAACTCCTTACATGAGTTTGTTACTATCGAGAACTATTATCATGTCATGATTTATGTTTATGAATGATCTTAGTTATTATATGAAACTCAATAACAAACAATTTTAAAAATATTTTTTGTTACGTCATCTCATTATTGCATTGTAGCGTAATGAGCTTGTTTAATTAATCTTTGTAATTTTCCAAAAATAGGAAAGCAAATAAAAAAATGCAGACTTTACTCTACAAGTTAAGAAATAAAATGCAAACGAAACTGCTCACGCCCTGATTTTCACCAAACACAACTTTCTCGAGGCTACGAGGCTACGAGGCGGCAAGACAGAACTCTATGCGGCAAGCCTAGTTAGTAAGTAACGATTTAGTACGTAATTTTTTTTGCAGGCACACAACAATTTGCAAAGTTAAACTACATTGGTAAAGTAGGCAGTTTTCACGGAACCTTTAACTAGAAAATAAATCTAAACAACTGATGTTCGGCTTGCTTAAAATGGAGAAGAATCAAATTACTTATTAGGTCCTGTACTGCATGAGCTTCAAGTTCAAGCTATGCAAGGTTTTTGTATTTTCAATTCAAGGGTAAGTCGACCGATACCGATTTACATCGACTTTCATTTATTATTCACACAATCACCTCACCTCAAATTCACATTACGTATTATGTTTACAAGCAACTGATATCGCTGGCAATGAGTCAAATCGGAAAAAAGTGCCAAAATACATAACTATGCTGTTTAATTTCGCTGTCTTTATAGACGGGTGGAGGCGAGCATTTCGGTAAAGTGTTTGCACGCATTTCTCATCGAGGTGGATTGCAGTATACGAATTGATTTGGTCCAGTAAATGTTTGTCCTATGTCGCTGTGTTTTATGTATTTTAGCGTTACAGCGTATTCAACTTGTCAAAGAAAAATCTATACTACATCATTTGCACATGGTATGTCTCATTGCGCCAATTCGATTCATTAGGATTCCCTGACTGATGACTATAATCATCAGCCCCAGAGGCAGACAGGTGCAAATGATTTCGCATAGTTTTTTTACAGTTGTGAATCGGTGTCAATAAAAAAGCAGGGCCAACATGGTGGCAGACGCATTTCTTGATGTCTGTTATGTAACGCTTGTAGGCCGGTGGACCCGCAAGACGCTAACATAAATTAAACTAAAATTCTTATTTACAAATATACAATATTTATTTACAATGTACACAAATTAAAAAAAACAGATTTACAGAAGAAAATTAATAAAGGGAATAATGAGTTCTAAAGGGCCTGATCAGTTCCGTACAGTAAGGAGGAATATATATATATCTAAGTACTGCCCTGCTTGGTAGTCCATGAAGAGCTTGGAGAGTGGACAGGTGGTGATTAAAGGAGCGGCAAGTCGGTAAGGAGGTGAGGCATAGGAGCGGACGTTTTCAGGGTAGAAGTGCTTAATCCGATAAGTCCCAGTTCCAGTATTTTAGATGAACCGGTAGAGCCAAGTTCAGCTGGTAAAATTCCGACTTCGGAAGGTAAAGTAAATCTCAACTGTATCTTGAAACCCTGAAATCCACATTTCCAAAATACCATGCGTCCTGTTGCTGTTTTGCGCGCCACCACAAGCAGTTAGTAGAAGCAGGCAGTGTTAGTTAGTATGCATGTGGCAGTGCGCAAAAGCAGAACGAGGCATAACATTAAAATATAAATCAAAATTAAAATTAAATGTGGTCAGTTTTTAAAAGGTCTACATTTTCATTTTTACTGCAACATAAATTTCTTTTTCTATACAAATAGAACAGTAAAAAGCAATCACCTAAGTACTAAATTGATATCTTATAACAATTAAAACATAAGTATGTACAATTAGTTAGATTCTGCCATAAATTCAATCAAATAAATGGCAGAAGCTAAGATATGGAATAAAAGCAAAGGTATAAAATCATAAGGGTCTAAATCGTTTACTACTTACCCTGGTAGTAGGGGTTTCAACTCAAATTAATGTTTATTTACAAATTAAGAGAAAAGTTGCTCATTAATATTGTGCAATTAGTAGAAATCACTGAGCCAGGAATTATAACTTTTTTATCCAGAAAAATAATTTTCATTAGCTCTAGAAATAAAATTCCAATCCCTTTCCTTTGTTTTTTTTCTTTCTTTTCTGTTTTTATTCAAAAGTCGCGGGAACGTAGCGCGCATGCGCGAAACAGTACTGGCCGCTATAAATCGAAATCGAATATCGTTAATCGATTTAATCAAAAAACGTTTCGATTCAGTTTTAATATTTAAATTACTATTAATTTATTTTTAAATGAATTTCAATAAGTTAATGACGCTGTTCATAAAAAATTATATCGTTACAATTACCCCGCTCGCCACAGATGGATTTTTCCCATCTAAAAAGGAAATAATCCAAAGCTAACATAACTTCTATATGTACACTCCGTTCAAAATTTACAAAAATAATGAGACCTTACCGTTTTAATACTTTTTAAACAGTGAAGCCGATTCTATATTATAAAAGTTATTAGAAATTACACTCTATATAACTCTGTATCTATGTACATTTATATTAAAGTAATAATTAAGTCACGTTCTATTTAGTTTGAAGTCTTTGATATGCCAAGTACCCAAATTTTTACCGTTCATATCAACCAAATCATAAACGAGAGGAGACCTTTTGACACTAATTTTACATTTTAAGAATTTTGGTGCAAGTTTTTTACTGAAGTAAACGCCTTTATCGCTCTGAAAGTACGTTTTCTTCCAGACAATATCTCCAACGTTAAATTCAGCTTGCTTCCGTCTCAAATTATAGTATCCTGTATTCTTTTGATGTGCGTGCCAAAGCTCTGCTTGAACTTTGTTAAAAATTGACGATAAATGCCCAATATTTTCGCTATAAACATCCCGAGGTAAGAAAACAACCTCATCACCTAAATCAGAATCCAGATAATGAGATCCGCAAGTGACAAGTTCGCGACCATGAACTAAGAAAGATGGTGTGTAACCAGTAGCTTCACTGACTGAATTGTTCATAGCGAACTGAATTTTAGGCAAGTTTATGTCCCAAGTACGATGATCATCTTCAATAAAAGTGGAAATACAAGTTATTACCGTTTTATTGTATCTTTCGACAGTATTTATTTGGGGAGTATATTTGGGTGTAAAAAAAATATTCGGAATCTTATATTTTTTTAAGAAAGATTCCAGACTTTTACTTATGAATTGGCTACCGTTATCAACAAAAACGGTTTGAGGTACACCATGCACTAAAAAAACTGAATTTTCAAGAGCTTTGATAGTAGCGTCTGCTGTGGCTCGTCGCATCGGAAATAGCATAACATATTTGGAAAAACAGCAAACAACTACTAGCAAGTACGAATTTTGTTTTCGGCTGGTAGGAAGTGGCCCAACGAAATCAATAGATATCATCTGGAAGGGTCGAGAACACTGCTTTGGTCTACCCATTACACCTAACGTAGTATGATTTGGCAGCTTATGAGAAAGACAGGAGGAACAATTGGAAACATATTTGACAACATCAGCATGCATACCTGGCCAAAAGTATTTAAGACATAATCGACGATATGTTTTGAAAATACCCAAATGCCCAGCTGTTGGTTCAGCATGATTTTCGGCTAATATAGCCTCACGCAACTCTATCGGAATAACCTCTTTCCAAGAAAACTCAGAAGTTAACCGGTCCTGATTCTTCGAACGACGATACAGAGCGTCATTTTTAATAATATAATTCTGCAAGTGAGCAGGATTACTAATACACTGATTGAAGATCTTTTTATACCAGGCATCTGTTGTGTTAGCTACAGATCCCGAAGTGGATATCGCTGATACAGGTATAGCTCGAGATAACGCGTCAGGTATAATATTTTCGGAGCCTTTACGATGCTGAATAGCAAAATTAAATGATGACAACCTAATACCCCAGCGCGCTAACCTACCTGTTGGATTGTTAAGTGACAAAAACCACTTTAAAGCCGAATGGTCAGTGTACACTACAAAGCTTTGACCATTTTCTAGATAACAGCGCCAATGTTCGAGAGCTGTTAAAACAGCTAGAGTCTCTCTTTCTGTTATACTATAATTCTTCTCTGCACCAGTAAGGGATCTACTCATATAAGCAATAGTACGCTCCTCACCTTCGATTGTTTGTGTCAACATAGCGCCGACGCCATAATTACTAGCGTCAGTGTGTACCTCAAACGGCCGAGTGTAGTCTGGGCAAGCAAGAATAGGTGCAGAAACCAAACATTCTTTGAGCTTGTTGAATGCAGCTTCCGTTTCTGAAGTCCAGGAAAAGGGCGGTGCTGTCTTTTTGTTGGATGTAAGCTTGTTCAAGGGACCTGCTAGTGTGCTAAAATTTGGTACAAACCGCCTGTACCAAGTTGCTGTACCAAGAAATCGCTTTACATCCTTCTTACAAGTCGGGGTTGGATAATTTACGATAGCTTCTACCTTTTCTGGATCAGTTCGCAGTCCTTTAGAGTCAACTACGTACCCCAGGTATTTGAGACTATTCCGAAAAAATTTACACTTTTCAATGTTAATACTAAGATTTGCTTGTTTTAGCTTTTCGAGGACACGCAATAAAAGAGATACGTGATCCTCAAATGAGCTACTTACAAGAATAATATCATCTAAGTATGCAAAAGCCTTTAAATCAAAATCAGGACCAAACAACATATCAACAAGACGCTGCTGAGTAGCAGGAGCATTAGTAAGACCAAAAGCCGTAGTTTTGAAACGAAGTGTTCCACGACCTGGAATATAGAATGCTGTCTTGTCACGGTCTTCCTCAGCAATTGGAATCTGCCAAAAAGCCTTTGATAAATCAATGCTAGACAGAAATTTAGCATCTCTTAGATTATCTAAGATCTCAGAAATGTATGGAAGACTGTAAGCATCGCGTTTAGTAACCGAGTTAAGTTTCCTACTATCAAGACAGAATCTAGGTTTACCATCCTTTTTGTAAACTATCAGCACCGGAGACGACCATGCACTTTCACAGGGTTCCACGACATCAAGATCAAGCATCTCATCAACTTCTTTTGTCAGAATTCGCTGTTTTTCTGGTGACATACGATAATATCTCTGACGAATTGGTGGCGAGTCTCCCGTATCGATATGATGAACGATAGCAGAAGTGCGACCTAAGCCTTTCTGTTCAAAAGATATTTCAGCAAACTTTTCAACGACCTCGTTGACAATTTTACGTTGATCATGATCGAGCTGATCGTAAGACTTGATATGATGTTCAGAGTTTAGTAAGGTAGTGGGAGGGTTAGGTGTTTGAGCTGTGCTTATAGAGCCAATGTACTTGGGGCACAACCCAAACTTTCTCCAGAAATCAATGCCTAAAATTAAAGGTGTCGTAACTTGCGGAACTATGTATGCCTTAACAAGATGAAAATAGTCGTTAAAGTTAATTGGCAACAACATATAGCCTTTGCTTGAAAAGCATTGCCCACCTTCGACTACGATTTCACACTTATCGTCATAAAAAACTTTCAAATCATGTGCCACAAGTTCTTCGTGAGAATTGTTACCTAGAATAGTTACAGCTGCGCCTGAATCTAATAAACCGTACGCCTCTATATTATTAATATTTAAATCAACGAATGCTCTTGAGTCATTAGAAGGCTTTTCACACAGGATTGATGACACTCGGTAAGAGTTAAAAAATATATTTACATAATGAAGCCAATTCTTCCAATCTGCATCATCAAAATAGCCAAGTTTATTAGCTTTTTGGTCACAATCCTGCGCTCTTAGTTTTTTGAATTAGTAAATGATCGCGATGACTTCTGACAAACTGGGCAGTTAGGAGTCTTAAAATCGGGTTTACCACAGCGAAAACATACTATTTTTCTCTCGGCCGTGCAACCTCTTAAACTATGTGTATCAACACGACAGCGAGGACAGAATTTCCGTTGCGAAAACGCAGAAGTAGGCTGCAAAAACGGTAAATTTTCTTTTAATGACTCAGGAACACGTGAGGAATGAGAATAAGCAAAACTAGGTGCAAGGGTCCCTGTACTTACTCTTGGAGGTTCCTGAAATTGTGACATACGAGTCTGAATATTTTCATAGTTTTTACAAAGAGAGCGTATTGTCTCAATAGTACTTATGTCCGGTACAGAAGCTAAGACAGCTGCATAGTATGGACGAATATTGTGGAGAAGTATTTCTATCTTTTCCGCTTCAGATAGGGGTTTGTTGAGCTGAGAAAACATACCGCTCATAATTGAAAGGTAAACGGTTATATTTTCTCGCTCACCTTGAGTTCTCGCTTTGATTTCTGATAAGAAGCGGTAATCGTAGTCTACAAGACTAAAATCTTCTTTTAAACGCAAAGAAAGTTCTTGCCATGAGGAAACTTGTTCTCTGACACTACGAAACCAATGTAAGGCCCCTTCCTTAAAAATTTCAGTACCGAAGCATAAAATTTTTTGAGAAGAAATGTTGCGAGCATTCATAAACTCTTCCACGTGTTGGATAAAAGCACGTACGCAGGTTTTGCCGTCATAAGAAATCTTAGAAAAGTCTAAAGATGTCTTATCACATTGAACAGTGACAGACATAGTGTCAGGTATGGTATTGTTACTATTTGCATTTTTTTCTTCGACTCCTGAATCTTCTTGCAGAACAGAAAACTGTGCATTAACGCAATCAATTTTTTCGTTTATTTCGTCAAGTTTTGGTAAAAGTTCAGGGGTGGAGCTGAAGTCTATACGAACCAATCTATGAACAACGTGATTAACAAGGTTTTGTGCGCGAGCTTTGATCTTTTCGTCACGTTTAACTAGGAATGAAGCTAACAGATTATCAAGTTTAGCTAAGGTTTCTTCTACGCCTGCAATATCCTTTTTAGCATCAAATACAGATTCTAAAATGTCACCCGAAGGGAACAATTGTGATAATTTAACGATTTGTTTGCGCAGACCAGCAACGGTTTCTGCGGGTGCCTCGCCTCGAATGGCAACTTCGTAAGCGAGTTCAGATTTTTGAAGAGAAAGGAACTTTAAGTCTTCAGCCATTTTGGAAAAAAAAAAAAAAAAAAATAAAAAAATAAAAAAAAAAAATGGTTAACTAACTATCGAGTAAATAGCAAACAACATGCACAATATATTATACATAGACAGAATAAAAATACAGTAACAGCCCCGTTCTGTAACAATTCGTATTTACAGACGTAATGTTTTTCCCAATGTTGCCAATATTATATCATAGATCATTTAAGAAAGACAAAAGAAAAAAAAAAAACTACTTAATGTGAACTAAGGGAAAAAAAATAAAACTGAAAGAAAAACAAAACCTTTACAAAATTAGACATGCACACATGCTACTTATAAGATAACCAACTGAAAGGAACTGATCTCCGACCACGTTTTGGGCGCCAATGTAACGCTTGTAGGCCGGTGGACCCGCAAGACGCTAACATAAATTAAACTAAAATTCTTATTTACAAATATACAATATTTATTTACAATGTACACAAATTAAAAAAAACAGATTTACAGAAGAAAATTAATAAAGGGAATAATGAGTTCTAAAGGGCCTGATCAGTTCCGTACAGTAAGGAGGAATATATATATATCTAAGTACTGCCCTGCTTGGTAGTCCATGAAGAGCTTGGAGAGTGGACAGGTGGTGATTAAAGGAGCGGCAAGTCGGTAAGGAGGTGAGGCATAGGAGCGGACGTTTTCAGGGTAGAAGTGCTTAATCCGATAAGTCCCAGTTCCAGTATTTTAGATGAACCGGTAGAGCCAAGTTCAGCTGGTAAAATTCCGACTTCGGAAGGTAAAGTAAATCTCAACTGTATCTTGAAACCCTGAAATCCACATTTCCAAAATACCATGCGTCCTGTTGCTGTTTTGCGCGCCACCACAAGCAGTTAGTAGAAGCAGGCAGTGTTAGTTAGTATGCATGTGGCAGTGCGCAAAAGCAGAACGAGGCATAACATTAAAATATAAATCAAAATTAAAATTAAATGTGGTCAGTTTTTAAAAGGTCTACATTTTCATTTTTACTGCAACATAAATTTCTTTTTCTATACAAATAGAACAGTAAAAAGCAATCACCTAAGTACTAAATTGATATCTTATAACAATTAAAACATAAGTATGTACAATTAGTTAGATTCTGCCATAAATTCAATCAAATAAATGGCAGAAGCTAAGATATGGAATAAAAGCAAAGGTATAAAATCATAAGGGTCTAAATCGTTTACTACTTACCCTGGTAGTAGGGGTTTCAACTCAAATTAATGTTTATTTACAAATTAAGAGAAAAGTTGCTCATTAATATTGTGCAATTAGTAGAAATCACTGAGCCAGGAATTATAACTTTTTTATCCAGAAAAATAATTTTCATTAGCTCTAGAAATAAAATTCCAATCCCTTTCCTTTGTTTTTTTTCTTTCTTTTCTGTTTTTATTCAAAAGTCGCGGGAACGTAGCGCGCATGCGCGAAACAGTACTGGCCGCTATAAATCGAAATCGAATATCGTTAATCGATTTAATCAAAAAACGTTTCGATTCAGTTTTAATATTTAAATTACTATTAATTTATTTTTAAATGAATTTCAATAAGTTAATGACGCTGTTCATAAAAAATTATATCGTTACAGTTAGGGTAAAAATGTATACTAATCGATAGGTATTTAAATAAATAAAATTATTGAAACAAATGTTTAATATCTTTTAGCATATAAATCATCGGTCCATAGATATTATATTTAAATCATGGTATCAAAAGATGGAGCGCCGAGTTCGTAATAATGGGCGGAGAAAACTGACTGACGCTGCCATGGACCGTTCTTGGCTTATAATGACTTGACTTAAGAAATCTACATACAATCATGAGGCATACGAAAAGTGGGCCAGGGCAGTGGGCCGCGGCAGCTGCCGCGTCCTGCGTGCTCTCAAAGTAAACCACCAAAATGGAGCACAGACTATTCATATTTTGCTTACTTGACTTAAATACCTACTTTCCTTCGATATAGGGTCTACTATTTGTTACTCTTCGCCCAAAGTTGTTACGCGCGTTTGGAATTCTGGTAATTTGTACAAACATAGGTATACATTGTAGGTATATAAATATATAAGTAGTAACAGAACTTATAGGAAGGCACTACAAAATGTTATGTACTTATATACAAATTAAAATACCGATCGGACTAAAAACGCTCTTGCCTAAAACCCTAACCAAAGATTAGAGAATAGTTTTAACCTTTTTTTTTGACAAGTGAGAATTCGTTACATTCGTTCACTACAGTTGTATATCAAACCTAAGTACTTACCTACAAAGTTTAATGGCCTTGTTCATAAACTCTTGCTTCCAGCCCAGCAGCCTCTCGAATTTAAGTGTCATACCGGATGGACTTACTTTTTGGGCGGTCGCTGACCTGCATTTCACGATTATGTTTTACATTAAGGCTACGAACGCACAGGCGGTTTTTTGCCGCGCGGATTTTATGTAACATATTGAATCCTATGGAAGTGTGCGCACCAGCGGATAAAAAACCGTAAAAACACGCTTGTGCGTTCGGGGCCTATGAATAAGGTTGAAAATTAAATAACATACTTTGACACCGCGCGGAAATAAAACCGCCTGTGCGTTGGTAGCCTAATACGGATTTATAAACAAAAGCAGCACTCTCTACATTTAGGCTACGAACGCACAGGCGGTTTTATTTCCGCGCGGTGTCAAAGTATGTTATTTAATTTTCAACCTTATTCATAGGCCCCGAACGCACAAGCGTGTTTTTACGGTTGTTTATCCGCTGGTGCGCACACTTCCATAGGAGTCAATATGTTACATAAAATCCGCGCGGCAAAAAACCGCCTGTGCGTTCGTAGCCTTAGATGTTTTTGTGAAAGAATTGAGTTTTAGCATTTTGATTTCGGATTATTATTTTAAGAGGCATAGCTCAGCTAAACTAGCGCCATACAAAAAAAATATTATATCTTCTAAACTAAGGCAAAAATCGAAACAGTATTCCACTAGATAATGTAGCCTAGTATTTTTAGGGCACTGTTGTATAGCTGTTAGGTTAAATACCAAAGAAAGCTACAAAGTGTTGCTAAAAATGGGCACTTTTGGCAACAATCAGTAGCTGTGCTATGGCTAAACTAATTGCAATGATGAAACAGACATTTTAATGACCGTCTCATTGTTGTCGAATATATTTTTGGAGAAATGGAGGCAGACTGTCGTTTATCAGAGCAGCGCATACAATAATCGTTATCACATTAAACAAATTGAAAGAATCTCTCATTTTGTATGCGGTACATATAGATGGAGTTACTGAGTTTGCAAGCTTTGCAATGATATTTTTGTTATGAAAGGTAATTCGGTTATATATTTTTCAAGATTTATTTTGATGATAGTCGGTCTAGCAGCGAGTGCAAAGTAAAATAGAAACCATTTATTGGATATATAAATTATTGTTAAAAACATTCTGGAAAGAACTTAGGTCTAGAAATATACTATATGCACATGAAAACTAAATTTAAAAATTAATACCTACCTAATTGAAGAGACCGCCACTTAGAGCTCCCTGCTCGAAGGCTCCCATGACGCTAGCGGCGTTGCCTTGCCACGCTGTATGGCGAAGTAAAATTGGTTTCTACAAATATTATCGTGGTTTGATGGTCCACCCAAAAGACTGCGTAAAAGAAAGAGTGAGTCCTTATCGAGGTTGGTGGTTGGTGCACGTGGCCCGCATCGTGTAGCCGCCGACCGCAACGTGACCGGCGGCGCCCGCTGCCGCCGCGCCGCGCCGCCGCGATCACCGGTTCAATCTGAGCATCAGCCCACGTCACATTTTGTTTTCCTGAAATTGAAATTCATGCAATATTGTACCGTATTCTCTTAATGTAAAAATCATACAAACTTAAATATTGTTGTAGCATTATGATATATAAATTTTACGTTATTGATATCTAAAGAAAAGCTGTTGTATGGTAGGATTATGGACTTGTTCTAGGAATGTCAAAATAAGAGAATTCCGTCCCTGAAATTGATCACCTTTTTTCTATAAGTAATTGCCTGAAAAAAAAATTTAGAGTTGTTTATCCCACGATCACGTATTCACATGGGTTGCCTGCAAAAAGAAATCGCTAGGCTAAGCGATAAGGCCGCACATTTTAATCATTGTATTAATTTAAGTCAATTGCAATTAAGAGGATATACGAGAAAGAAATTAAACGACCGAATAAACAGAGACAGAGCTTCGATATAGCACACTGAGGAAAAGGGTCTGTCATGTCAGTCGCTTGCATCGGTTACTTACTACATTTAATGGAAAAAGTAATAATTATTGAATATATTTTTAATTATTACTCTAAAATCAAATTTGAATTACCAGAATTAGATTTTCTTTATTATCATTATTCCTACGTAGTTTGACAAACTCTATGAATTAATTTTGAAGAACTAGCTAAGTATTCACGTTTTTTGGAATCGTCATCTTTGACGAAATAATTGTATCGAGATATTTTGATTCCACTAGTGTTTCTTAATTATGATAAACTTTTTTATGTAGGTATATCCTCAAAAAGGTTATAATATTAAATTTTGTTCCTGCAGTAGATTAAGAGAATTACTTGATTTAAAACACCTTCAAAACTCAATAGCGTCATAAGTTGTCTGGCGCTGGACTACGATATACGTTTCTAAACCAAAATCAGCTAAATCGGCCCAGTGTTCTCGAGTTCTAGCGAGACAAGCGAATAGCAATTCATTTTTTATACATTTACATATGAACGTACATAGATGTTATAGGTTTTGCTGGTTTTGATAATATATGGGACTTTGATAATATATGGGAAATAATTTAACTTAATAATTTAACAAATTATGCTGTTAATCTTCAATATTTCCTATTTTATATTAATAAAAGCGACCTTGATGATCCCTGACCTAACCAGCCACGTGGCGGCACGGGGCGGAAAAAAACTGTCTGAATGCGCGTAGGGCACCTCCAGACGTCATTAGTGGCAAAGGACTGCGCAGTTCGCAAACATGTTTACAAGCGCACAGAAAGTTCAAGGCCCTACATATCGGCGTGCGTGGAACAATGTACTGTGCGATGGGTGCAATTACACCCAGCTAATGCAACGGCTTCACTTTATGTCAATCGGCTTTTTTAAAATAATAAAATTTAATTTTATAATGTTGTTATAAATACAAATTAAAGTGTGCACAGCAATTACTACTACTTCCATAACTTCGCGTACTTTCATCAAAAGAGGGCAAGGATTTTTAAATTAAAGGGGGGGATTTAGCGGTATAATAGCGAAAAGCGCTTTTTAAGAAAAATCATAAAATATAATTCTGCTTTATATATCGGCCTGAAAAAAATATATGTTATAACATCAAGGATAACTTATAAGTTTTTTTACTATTAGATCAATTTGACTAGATAAAAAAACCAAACATAGCCAAAATTGAAACGAAGCCACCACTCGTTTGTAGAAAAAATATTTATTTACATTTGATACATATATTAAAATTTTCCTCTTTTCAAGCTTCGGAGCTTATGTAGATTCAAATTACATTAAATTAAATATTTGCTACTAAAATAATAATAATAATCAATTACTAAAACCAGGAAAAACTACAAACAAACATCACGCCCGCGCGGTCGGATGCCATGCCGCAACGTTTTTTTTTTTTACAAAAACATTCGAAGGACATTAATCATTTTTCAATTTTGTTTTCAGGAATCAGTCCTAAATGCCTACCTTGTGTAAAATTTTCCTCCAGGATAAAAAAAAGTAACCGTGTATATTCAAGGACGTTATTACGTTAGGACGTGATGATGATAATAGATAATAATATAAGATTACGTTTGATTATATTAAATCTATTAAGCATGATCTTTTATAACGAAACTAGAGGCTGCCCCGCGATATCACCCGAGCAGATTTCTCATAAACACCAAACTCCTGTTTTTTCCCGTTCCCATGGGAATTTCGGAAAATCTTTTCTTAGTGCTCCCCTACACTCCCCAAGGAGCCCACTTGCAAAATTTCAGCCCGCTACGCCCAGTAGTTTCGGCTCTGCGTTGTCTGTCAGTCAGTCAGTCAGTCAGTCAGTAACGGAAGAGTTTTATATATATTGATAATATCAATCATGAAGACAACAAACAATCTCGTAAAACCACCAGACCAAATAACAATATCACCGCTGTAGGTGCAGGTTGGTGCCTCATGGTCCCGCAGATTCTATGTGATGATATGCAGAATCAGGTCATATCAAGCTCAGCATGTTCTTGCAAAAACATTCTATAAGTATCTTACCAACCTAATTTTAAGTTTGACTGCTGCTGAAAAGGCTAAGGCTACGATTAATTTCATACAGATCACACATTCGGTACTTGCTTATTTTCATTTAAATTTACTTAATTCCTGGGATGACCTAAAAGGTGCAAAATATGACCAGGTGTTCACGCTTACGGCCGATGCACTCTCTCGTGCCACCTGCGCGCAAGGCCCTCCGATTTATTTATGCTCACTAGACCCCCTGAACATAGCGGGCAGACAACAAAGACAAAGTTTGTGCTCTCTCGTGAAATTAATGATATCCTGTATTGTGTGAGGAAAGATTGTTCACGGCCAGCCCCCATGTGGATTCAGGCAAGCGAAGAAAGGAGCATAGACCAGACCAGCCCGAACAACAGAACGCTACAATGAGACATTTGCCAGATAGCATCCTCTTTGGAAGTTTCCGTTCAGCATCGGAGCGCAGGACCTCATTCCAGTAAAATATCTTATAACTTCCCTAGGCTTACATTATTATTCATTAACGAATTATATTAGGTACTTTATTATTCCATACCAAAGACAAATAAAATTGGTACATACCAACTTGTGCTTACATATATGGATTATGGCTGGATAAATAGGATTTCTTTTCGCTCATTTTGTGTTTTTATTAAATTATTTTTTTGCTCTGGATGACGAAAAGCATTATCGCATATGTGGCCGTATTAGAGCCCCTGATTGGATCACGAATCCTGAAGAGAACCATGAGAAAAAAAACTCTTACTATTTAATGTCGTAGGAATATAAAACTATATAATTAATTTTTTATAATGTGTGAGATTTTTTCAGTTCGACTCTACTTAGGTACCGAACCTGTTTACTTACCAATTCAGTTAACCGTGTATTTCGGTATATAAATTTCAAACTCTTTAAATAAAGTACATTTTCAAAATGCAAAATGCTACAACGTGTTTTCATAATATATTATATCGTCCTCAATACGTCCTTGCTTATGAAAGAAAAATTTTGAAGGTCGATTTATTATAAATATTTTTGCATTGCCTTGAATTCAATCTCGGGAGTCTAGAGGTGATCTGGTCGCGACTTACATATGATTTTTTATTTAAATTGCTAACAATGGGTTTGGTAAATGGAATACGATATGTATACGGACGTAACAAAATGAACAAGGTGAAAATATGCGAGTGCTGGCTGTGCTTGTGACATTGATTTCGCTTCCTGTCTATTATGATCACTAAAGGCTGCCTTCACGGGTTGGTTGAGGTCAGCTGAACAGAGCGCTTAGCTTGTCTCAGTTTTCACAATATAATCTTGAAATACCTACATGTGTAATTTTTTTTAACTGTTTACTCCTGTTGCATTTTTGTAACCTATTTTTTTTATTCAATGATAATAACCATTTTCCACGTCACGTCACGTATCTTTGCCGAAGAATTTTACAATGGGATGGCGATCTCAGTGTGTCTCTTCAAGTATTTCAATGAAGAACGCAGCTTCCATTTGGCTGTTTCCTTAGTCGCCTTTTACGACATCATGGGAGATAGGGTGGGGTATTCTATGCCGCTACTACACGGCCATCTTTGAATATATTATTCCTGAAGGTACAGTTATTCAATTCGAAAACCGCTGCTAAACATAGTAATATTAAGTACATTTATAATATAAATTATAATATAATATAAAGTTTATATTATATTACTAGAGGCTGCCCCGCCGTTTCACTCGCGCAGATTTCTCATAAACACAAAAACCCAGTTTTTTCCCGTTCCCCATTGGAATTTCGGGAAATCCTTTCTTAGTGCTCCCCTATCGCACTCGTCGGTCGGTCGGTCGGTCGGTCGGTCGGTCGGTCAGTCAGTCAGTAACGGAAGAGTTTTATATATATTGATAATGTAAAACTGTAGGATTCTATTTTACATTACATTTCGTCTGAGAAGTTGGCGTAGACGAGGTGGGTGAAACCTCCCTGTGCCGTCGACAGTAGATGTAGATCGTGTACCGTTCGCTTCACTCTGTAGCCTTGGCTCTTGAAATAGCCTTCCGCTATCGCAAAAATATCACAATAATCACGTGATGGTCGTCCAAAGAGGACAAAATTAAACTGATGTTTCCGTTAAATATAAAACTAAAAGCAATCAAACAAAAAAGGGCCTAATATTCTACTATTTTCGAATAATATATTATGTAGGTATATGTCGTAGGAAGATTTGATAATTAGTTTTTTTGCTGCTTTTTATCAGGATGATTAGAAAAAAAAATCCTTATATCAATTATCTGGGTTTTTCAAAACACCTAGTTTTTTTTGCAAAAATACTAATTATCAAATCTTCCTACGACATATAAATATAAATAATATAACTACTTTTCTTTTCAATATTAAAATGTGTCATAAAACTGTATCTTCCAATTTTAAATTTAGAATTAGAGATGCAATTATCGCAAATCTTATGCGGAAATTGGCACAAATGCTGGACTAGGTCACAAAACAGCTACAAAAATGTAACAACCGGTGTTGTTTTCTTGACATTTGACTATTGGCTCTACTTCAAAAGATACAAAAAAAATGGGAGCAAGGAGCAACTAATCTACTCGAAGTGTCATTCCATTCTTGAAGGCGCACACAAGACTAAGTAACTATATATATTGATAACAACAACCTAAAAATAATTTTAATAACAATATAGGTATGTAATTATTTAAAATATTAGTTTTGGTCATATTAAACTCATCCTGTCACATTTTTAATACTGTTAGTTAAAAGTACAATCTAGTCTAAACCAATTTAACATAATATTTTAATTCAAGCTGCCTTTACTTAAACACGAAATAGCAAATTTTCTAAAATAAAGAAAAATGTGTTAACATTATTTTAGTATTAATCTAATAATTCATCACTCAAACTATTGCTGTTTTTCAGAGCCGGTGTACATTAAATGTACAAATAAGCAACAACATCTTAATTTTTCATGATTAAGGGGCGAACGGGTGCAATACTAGCGCCACTTAAATAAATAATTAATATCTTCTAAACCATGGCCGAAATCATAAATATGCGTCTTTGACTCCCTAGATAATCTTGCTTAGATTTTTTAAGGCTCTGTTGTGTAGCTTTTAGGATAATGATCTTATAAATATTATTTTATGAAAAAAAAAATTGGCCACTTTAGGGAACAAACGGTTTATTCCTTAGATTTTGAACACGAAAGCTATACAATAGGGTGTTAAAAATTCTAAGTAAGATTATGTAGGGAGTCAAAGACGCATATTTTTTATTAATTGTTACATCAATTATTTTTGGAAGTGGCGCTAGTTTCTTAATGTGGTAGGATATTATGTCATCAACGATTTTAGCACAGAATGTACCTTCGTAGTAATTAAATAATTTTTGTCAATCTGTATATATAAAATCCAATTTCATATATAATTGAACGGCGCGTGCCTCGCTCAAGAAGGACAATCCAGGAAGCGCTAAAGCCGCTAATATAAAATATTTCTTGTTTCGGAATAAAGCCCTTTGTGACAGTCAGAGATCTGCGTGAGTGAAGGCCAACTCGTACTAATTACGATTTCTGCGCGTGGACATTCTTTGTTCCAATAATGATTAATGCCGACCACAGTGTCGCAGAGTATCGTAAACGAGATATCAGGAAGCGACCGACCGCGCCAATGTCAACGAGCAAGGTCGCCCGCCCGCCCCGCGCGCCGCCGCCCGCCCGCCGCCGCGCCGCCGCCGCCGTCCCCGTGACCGTGGGGCTTGCTCACCCTCGGCTAAGGCTGCCAATACACTGGAGATGTAATATGATCTGGCCTGATCCATCATTAGTGTCGTCACATACTCTTATTACTATCCATATAAAATACATATTTTAACCAAGTCTACTATATTTTATCAACTACTAGTCGACCCAGCGAACTTCGTACCGCCCAACCTATTTAAATCTTGTGCATGTGAAATACTTATAAACCTTCCTCTTCAATCTCTCTATCTATTAAAAAAGACCGCATCAAAATCCGTTGCATATTTTTAAAGATTAAAGCATACATAGGGACAGACGCGGGAAGCGACTTTATTTTATACTATGTATTGATTTATTAAAGTCAAAGAACGTCGACTTAACTATGTTTCACTAAAACGAAGTTTTCTACAATGGAATCATGTGCTTATTCTTTATTTGATTTAAACCTTATTTCTTAGCCTAATTTGTATGTTTCCTCATTTGAAAAAAATCTGAAGTAGCAGTAAGTATGTTACCTAATCTTATAAAACTTACAACGTATTACTTGCTTTATTGTTTAACTCACTAATAAAAATTAAACAAAAATAATCGAATTTTTCCGTGAAGTCTTATCGACAAATGGCCTAATCAGAAAATCTGCAACCTTGAGCCCGACCCTGGTTATTTTTACCGGATATTTTGCGAAGCGAGTGCGTAGTTGATCGCGGAGCCATTGCTGTAGTGAACTAGGTGTGGCGTGGCGTGGTGTGACGCAGCGCGGCTCACATGTCATCATTTCCCGATATAGTTCTACTTTCAGCTTCAGGAAAAAATATTAGTAAAATTCTGAAATAATCACGTTAGAATCACCAGTATTCAATCCCTGAGTCATAGCACAGCTAAAGTAGCGCCACCCGCAAAAAAAAAAAAATTAAACTAAGGCAAATATCAAAAATTTGAAACAGTATTCCACTAGATAATGCAGCCTAGTATTTTTAGGGCACTGTTCAGTAGCTTTTAGATCAAAGACCAAAGAAAGCCAAAAGTGGTTGTTGCCAAAAATAAAGTGGCCGTTTTAGCCACACAAAATTCTTTAATCAAGACCTAAATTAAGCTAACTATAATAAAGATATTTTAACTGTGAATTTAAAACAAGGCGGGATCGACTTTTTCAAAAAAAAATAAAACATACTGAGGTGGGGTGAGGCAGCGACCCCCTAGGGGTTCTCGTCGATGGAATTGACCATAGAATACAACCTTAAAATTATGTTATTACTTTGCCGGACATACTGTATAAAGTCAACGCTACAATAACTTACACCATTTCCATTCCGAAATAATGCTGTACGTGCGTATACAAAAATAATAAAAGGTTGCTGCATTTTTTTTTAATGTTTAACTTGAATAAAGAGCTTTCACCCTTTGTTTTTTTAATAACACGTTGTATTTGTTGCGTGAAAGCTAAAAAAAACTAAGTATACATTTTCCTAGAGAATTTGTTTTATCTTATAACCCTTACAGATTTCAGAAAATTAATTGCGAATAAAAAAATACAATTAAACCACGTAAATGCCTCTGAAAATTAAACCTGAAAGATTTCAATGATGATAAATATAGAAATTGCTCCTAGAATATTGTTGAATAATGTTTTATATGGACTGGGTTTATTTTTCTAAGAACTATTTGGTTAGAAAGTCAGAGCTTTTGCGATACCTATATTAAAAAACGTTGTGTAACGTAATGTGAATGTGTGCATTAAATTACTGCTGGCGTAATGTAAGCTAGGCTTTATTTACGTCAAGCGACGCAAGGTCACGTCGATCTAGCTAGGAAGTCAAACGATTCGACCCCGACCTTGTGGACTCCGGGTGCGAAAAAATGTTCGACGTACGACTACAGGTTGCTACTCCCCCGCCTCCGCCTACCCACACTACTTTTCCTAAAAATATGTGTTGAATTCAACATGCAATTTGTTTCTCGTTTAATTTTTTTTATTTTGATTTGTTATTATTTAATAAGTACGAAAGAAACTTTAATTTGATTCAAACACATTCAATAAAATATGTCTTGCATATATCGCACACAGAGTGGCGTCGCCCCATAAAACTGAGTCACGCTAACAATATATATTAACTAGCTTTTGCCCGCAGCTTCGCAAGCGCTTTTTTTATTAAATGTAAATAACTTGTTCATTTGTTTTGTTATACTCTCTATTCTGTGGTTATACTCAGAAATATCAGGAAATCATTTCTAATTTCTTATCCAAACCCATAAAGAAATCAATATCCAGCAGTTTCCTTTTACAATACACAAATCTTTAGCTGTTTGGGCTGCAAGCTATAATATCCGTTTTTCTGAATACACAAACTAACCTTAGCCTATATGCATAACTCTGACGATTCAAACAAAAAAATCTAGTTTATCTACCCGGTATACTCCGTTTACTTTCATCATCATCGTCGGTCGCTACCGATAGACGTTCACTGCCTGTATGACGACTTTATCTATATATATAAAACTCTTCCGTTACTGACTGACTGACTGACTGACTGACTGACTGACTGACTGACAGACAACGCAGAGCCGAAACTACTGGGCTTAGCGGGCTGAAATTTTGCATGTAGGTTCCTTAGGGAGTGTAGGTGAGCACTAAGAAGGGATTTCCCGAAATTCCCACGGGAACGGGACAAAACGGGAATTTTGTGTTTATGAGGAATCTGCGCGGGAAAAACCGCGGGGCAGCCTCTAGTCTAGTATACTTCAACAACCATTTATTTTTTCATACAAACTGTTAACCCCTGTATCAGCGTCCGCATAAACTAAGAGGACGCCCCTTTTTATATCCACCATGTTGGATTTTAAAATTTCTAACTTTTTCGTAATCAGAACCTCCAATATCCTAAAAAACTCCACACATATCGATTTACATTTTGCATTTACAAAATAAAATGATGATGTATTTTTTGTAATAACGATTTCTAAAACCTAGAAACCCATTTCGATTTGTAAGAAAAATAATAAGCGGTTTCGGTTTTTCATAAAAAAATCAAAAAAAAAATCAAGTTTCTAGTGTCAATCGTTTAGATTTTAGCGATAAACTTGTTTTACCCTGTATTACCTTAAGAGCTCAAGGGCAAAAAATAAAAGTAAAATACTTGTACTTTGTATGATGTTTTTAATGCAAAGAGAATCTACAGTGTAAATTTATACTTTCTGAATCAAGACGTTTAGGAGTTTCATACACACAGTTACACCTGTAAAAAAAAAAAAAAGAAAAATGAGCGGTTTCGGTTTTACATACAAACTTAAACATCCTGTATCAAAACTTTCAGGACTAATTAACGCAGTTTTGATATCATATTTGATGTTTGAGTATTATAAGTAGCTTATTTTGAAAATTTTAAGTCTCTAGTGTCATTAGTTTAGATTTTAGTATAAATTTGTTTCATCCTGTATAAAAACTCAGGAGCAAAATAAAAAAAAACAATTATGATGTTGGTGATGCAAAAAGAATCTTCATCCATTTCAATTTGTAAGAAAAATAATAAGCGGTTTCGGTTTTTCATACAAACTTTAACATCCTGTATCATCCTGTATCCTGTATCCTGACTCCAGTAACTATAAAAGCAGTTATGATACCATATTTGGTGTTTTAATATTAACAGGAACTTATTTTGAAAATTTCAAGTGTCTAGTGTCAATTTAGCGATAAACTTGTTTTAACCTGTACATAAGAACTTATTAAGAAGCTCAAGAACTCAGGGGCAAAAAGAAAAACTACTTATGATATGAGGTTCTTAATGCAAAGATAATGTACAGTGTAAATGTCAACATTTTGAATCCAGACGTTTAGGAGTTTCATACACACTGTTACATCCTGTATACGGCGTCTCATTTGTTTTTCGTAATTAGCGCCCCCAACAATCTAGAAACATCACCTATTTCGAATCAAAAAGAGAATCTACAGTGTAAATTTCAACTTTCTAAATCCAGACGTTACACCCTGTATACGGCGTCCCGTTTTTTTTCGTAATTAGCACCCCCAACAATCTAGAAACATCGACCACTTCAATTACTAAGAAAAATAATGAGCAGTTTCAGTTTTTCATACAAACTTTAACACCCTGTATCAAGGCTTTTAGGACTAATAAACGCAGTTTTGATATCATATTTGATGTTGTTATATTATAAGGAGCTTATTTTAAAATTTTCAAGTCTCTAGTGTCATTAGTTTAGATTTTAGAAAAAAACATATTTCACCCTGTATAAGACCTCAGGAGCAAAATAAAAAAAAAACTAAATCATTTATGATGTTGGTGATACAAAAAGAATCCACAGTCTAAGTTTCAACATTCTAAACCCAGTAGTTTATGAGTTTCATACAAACTGTTACACCCTGTATACGGCGTCCCGGTTAAGTTATCCCAAAATCCCGTCTTAGTGGGTGCCTACGTCACGTAAAGAAGCTACTGTCCAAATTTCATCTTTCTATCTTCAGCGGTTTCGGCTGGTCGATGATGAGTGAGTGAGTGAGTGAGTGAGTGAGTGAGTGAGTGATGAGTAGATCAGTGGTATTTGGATTTTATATATACAGTTTATCCTATTCGAGTGGAACAATAACATCTGGAGAGCTCTGAATCACAGTCAGACTCGAAGCCAGAGCTCCTAACTATGTAGAACCAAGCGTAGGTTGCCAGAAACATACATAGTTTGGCAGAATAAATTTTTATTCGGTTTTCAGAAAAGTACATTCAAGAGAAGGATTTTTGGTACTATAATTACCTTTTTATAAAAATAAAATATTATACAGTGTGATGTGAGTCTTTGGTTGGTGCACACAAAAAACCTACAATAAGTAGAAGATCTCCTAGACATGGAAAACAACGTTAACTAAAAAAAACGTTACGACAATCTTAGGTCATTTAACTTTTTAGTCGAGATGTGCCGACTAGTCGCCGACTATTCGGCCATTTTTGTAGTCGGCGATTATCCGGCCTTCAAGCTGTCACTATTTCACAATTTCTTTTAGCGTTTCTTTAAAAAATATTAACCAGAAGTAGACCAGAATCATCGGATTCTGTCATCGAAAAATACAATATTTTTTTTTAATTGGAACGGCAAAAAAATGGATTTTTGTGTTTATGAGAAATCTGCGCGAGTGAAACCGCGGGACAGCCTCTTGTAATATAATATGTGTATTCACAATGTACAATTAAATATAAACAAATAGACAGTAATATTTTGTTCTAAAAGTGTTTACATTTTACTACGGCGATATACATCATCAATCAATACATAGTATAGTACATAGTATAAAACAAAGTCGCTTTCCGCGTCTGTCCCTATGTATGCTTAAAATCTTTAAAACTATGCAACGGATTTTTATGCAGTTTTTTTTAATAGATAGAGTGATTCTAGAGGAAGGTTTGTAAGTATGATACATGAATAGGTTAGGCGGTACAAAGTTCGCCGGGTCGACTAGTAACATTATAATGTGCAAACAAATACATATTTATTTAACACAATGACAAAGGTTCGAAGAAATCCAGCTTAAAGCCGTATATCCTATAAATCATCATCATCATTTCAGCCGAAAGATGTCGACTGCTGGACATAGGCCTTTTTTGATAACGGAGGGAAATTCCTATCGCATTTCTTGTCTGGGGGGAGCGGCGGGGTCACGTGGTGTACGTCTGCTACTGTGCTGGACCATCTGGACATAGGCCTGGCCTGTCCCATAAATCGCCACAGCGACCGGTGTTGAGCGACCCTTTTTTTTCGCCATGTCTGTGACCCCATGGTCACAATGGCAGTGAGTGTGTCCTCCAATTACTGCGGCGAAAGCCCCCCTTTCAGTGGCCCTGGCCGGACACTCTAGCAGTGTGTGCTCCACCGTGTCCTCGGGGCATTTTAAGCAGTGGTGGGATAGAAGTGGCCGCGGAAGTTCCACCGCACGCCGAGAATTAGCCCCAAGTATTTAAGGGTAGACTCGACGGCAATGGACGCCCCGCCCACGACGATCGCAATTTCGACCGGAGGCCGATTCCGATTCCCGTGGAACCACATGGCCTCGGACTCGGATCGGACTTGTTGAGCGACACCTCGAGGCCCAAAAGCCTGTGACAAACCACCTGCGTGCGCCACGCCCGCCGTCGCAAGCACGGGGCCTTTCTAAAGGTTCTACCTCGGGCCGTCACCAGGGTAACATCATCGTAACACGTGACTTCAATACCATGGAGGATGGAGGTAGTCTCCGCGCAGCACCCAGTCGTTACCGATGTTCCAAAGGAAAGGGCCAAGAACCGACCCCTGTGGAACACCCCACTGCTGGAGCCACCCCTCCCTGCAGCTTTCACCAGGTCGTCTGACCACCTCGTGGTGGGTCTGGTTACTCTGCGTCTTCCGGTTCGCGGTCGCCACTCGAGAACTTTTCGGCCCCAGCGACAATCAGTTCTTCGATCTATGTGCCCTGCCCATTGCCACTTAAGTTTTTATGTTACTAATCCCAAGTATCCTATTGGGTATTCCAATTAACACTTGTAACAAAGTCTTTCTAGTGCTCCATTTGGCATTTTTTACTTTCTTCTGAAAACAAAATGTGTGTCTAACCTTACACATTATACAATCAATATGGTCATTTATTCAATACGAGCTTTCCCGGCTTACTTCGTTACGCCATAGAATATAAGATACTACAAAAGACTTGGCTCTATAGACTATGTTCTTTTGACCGCACAGAATAGCCGAATAAAAAACAAAAAACAACAACAAACCACCTGTCAAAATATGTAAACAACGGAAAAAATATTGCACCTTGGGTTACATTATTGGAGTTTAGGTAAGGATCCCTAATTTTTTTGAAAATCTTATCTAGCCTATGACACTCGGGGTTAATGTAGCTTCCTACCAGTGAAATAATTTTTCAAATCGGTTCAGTATTTCCGGAGCCTATTCGTAACAAACAAACAAACAAACAAATCTTTCCTCTTTATAATATTGGTAGAGATATAATTAATTGTTATAAACATTCTGTAAAAACGTAGGTCTAGAAATATACTATATGAAAACACACACATGAAAACTAAATAAAAAAAATTAAAACCTAATTGAAGAGACCGCCACTCAGAGCTCCCTGCTCGAAGGCTCCCATAACGCTAGCGGCGTTGCCACGCTGTATGGCGAGTTAGTTAGTTTATTATAAATCTATTGCAACAATTAGGTGAGCATCAGATAAGGTGGAATAGTATTATCTTGGCGAGAATGCGTCAGCAATAGTCAACACGCGCAGCAAATGACCTTACTCTTGAACGATACGGCAGAGCGGCGCGGCGGCGGCGGCGGCGGCGGGGCGTGTCTCTCTGGATCTGGAACCTTCTCATCTTGATATTACAACTGTGTACTTTTTTATTAATGTGACTGTTGCTCTAAATTACTTTTTCGACATTGAAAATTTATGTTATTAAACTATTATTTACATATTTAATAACTTAAATAAACTACATAATTAATACTTTAAATAATCTTTTCAAATAAAGAATGTTTGTATTTAAGTACGTTCAAAAAACATTAAATAATTTTAACAAAACCTTCTTCAGGTTCGTGGTAGCCATGAGCAACAGAATTATATGGGTCTTCCACCCGAGAAGTCCGAGGTGCGATCCCCAGTTGCCATCATCGCTTTGGAAGGCACGTTTCACGTGGACCCTATGCGTGGACTCTGCATGTCTAGCCTATTATAAACTTTGTCGTTTATAATATTAGTAGGATTATCAGAGTTAGATTATATTTATTATGATATAAAGATATAATATGTACAACCGACTAAGAAAACTTAAGGCTAAAAGAATACACATTAAAACTAAAAAATAAAATTTGAAAAATAAAAACTAATTAAAAAGTCCACCGCCCAAACAGCCCTTCGAAAGCGCCCAGGATGCTGGCAGCATTCCCGCGCTGGATAGCCACGGAGAGCCGCTGCACCAAGAACGAACCGGAACGCCGGTCGTGTCCACGGTCCACGAGGCGACGAGCCAGCTTATTTATAAAGCTAGCCGCCTCTGAACCCCACACTCCCGACGTTTCGAAGGCCACAGGTACAAATAAATAAATTATTTAAATATTGTGTTATTAAAATACAATATACTTAATAAAACATGTTTGATATGCTGATATATATTCTTCGCACGGTCTTTTATAAAACGGCAAAAGTACAGAATTGATTTTTGGAGAATTTTTAGATATAGCTGTAAGCTACCCAAATAATAAGTGAGTGTGAGTGGAGCTGCGGGGTAGATTATTTTTATATTAGTAGGATTATTCCACAAGTCCTTATAATACCTAGGTATAATACCAAGTAATAGATTGTGTCAGTGTCAGTTCAACATGGTAATATTATACGAAACCGTAGTATGCTATGCATAATTCTAAGAATTTTAATTTCATTATAAAATAAGTTTACCAGAATGTCATACGTATAGTCAAACACTAAGCATTCAGTGTCAACCGGAGTATTTTTAATGTTCTGGGAACCACTCTTTACATTGTTATGTTCCACGAATTTATTTATCACACTCAAGTCTTACAGGAGTTTCATTACAACAACAGCTCGCGTTGATTACAGATTATAAGATGATTACTTTAAAACCTACTAGTCAATTTTTCAAAATTTAGTTGAACCGTATTTTGATTTGTCTTTGAATATGCTGTGGCGATGTGTTGAAAGATACTGGTGATTTAACGTTTAAATAATGTTGCAATTGTATGTCTGATTGTTCACTAAGAAAATTCATAGGTACTTCAGGTTATATTAAGACCGCATTGCATGGCTGGACTATCCAAATTCAAATGAAACGAACAATAGCAATATCGTTTACGGAAATTAAATTAAGGACAATCATTGTGTTACGTATACGTTTTATTGGAAAACAAATATGTGCACGGTTATCTGCTAAGTAAGTACGTGCAGACCGATAACGCGCGTGATGCGAAGCCCGCCCGACCCTGAAATATTTCTACAGACGTTGTGCACAATGCCTAATTCAATCCAAGCAATGAAACGCTACAATATAATTAAACAGTTAACAAATAAAAACTGTTTAATTACTTTTTGTAATAGAAATATATAAAAGACCCAGTATATCAATTTATATATTTTAAAACAGGGCAGATATTAAAAAGAGTAGAAGAGTTTGGTGTAGTTAGTTATGTATGAAATCATAAAAAAAACTACCTTCTTTTAACTCAGAAGTTATTGTTGAAAATGAACATATTTGCAGAGAAAAATATTACATTAGATAGATAGATAGATAGATAGATAGATAGATAGATAGATAGATAGATAGATAGATAGATAGATAGATAGATAGATAACATATTTATTTTCACTTATAATACTAATACACACAACATAAAATACACATAAAAAGACAAATAACAATTTTACATATAATGTGTACAGTTCCAAAAGGTGCGAAAAGTATTACAACTGAAAAAAGGCCCCGACTCAGCATCATGTCACAGTTTCCTGTAACGCTGGTATTCTGCCGGCACCATTACTAAGCTTAGCCTACAGTTATGTATGCCTACTAACTAGTTATTATTTTTGGACACTACAGCCTGAACCGGAGCTTGAACTCGCAGTGCCCAAGGCCAAGACCACGCTTGTAAGATATGTAGGACTGTGTTGCGCGGGTGAGCGCGAGCCCTAATATGCCCCTTTCTTAAATAAGTTTACTCATTTAAAAGTCTTCAACAGAAACTAGTAAATAAAACTGGATGGTGTAGTATGAATACGCCCTTATAAAAATATTATAACCTCGTATAGTTACCGTAACTGCTACATATTCAAGACTCTTCCTTGTTTGTCTTAACGCTTTTATTTTTGCTAAAAACAATAAAATCAGAATACAATATTTATCATCAAGGTTGAAATGACCTTGTTTACTAGGAACTGTGCGTCAGTGTTATGTACATGTCCTTGAAGGACTTCTATAAATGGCAAATGATTTAACCCGTCTCACTCAACAAAGGCAAACTTAACACGTTTTTCTTGCGTGTTTTTTTATTATATTTATTAAGATTATTTTTAAGGTAGTACCTATCTATAACACAATTTAAACAGGGAACTATTAGGAAATGACTGATTTAACTATACTTTTCTTTCTTATTTTGTTAAACACTTTATTACTTTTTTTTAATCGTGCTAAGATAGATTTATTAATGAAAAAAAGGAAACAACATTAACTTAAAAACCTAAATAAACTAAACCTAACAAAGTAAACAAATGTTAACAAATAAAAAAATGCCTTAAAATCGCTGCCACTGGAAGGTACGGTGCGTAGCCTAGTATTCTGGCTGCGCCTTTTTTAACCGACTTTGAAAAAGGAGGTTATCAATTTGACCTGTTTGTATGTATGTTTGTCCGCGATTATCTCGAGTTTGGCTTAACTGATTTTGATGCGGTTTTCACAGGCGTTTTTCTAACATTCAGGAGAAGGTTTTAGTTTTATAATATTTTAACCGAATTCAGAAAAGAGGAAGTTTTCAGTTCAATTTATGTGTATACATTTTTTGAAGGCGGGTCTCTTTTTAACCGACTTCTTGTAAAAAATAAATTATTTATTAACCGACTTCTTGGCTGAACCGATTTTGATGCGGTTTTCAGATAAGTTTTTGTTCCATTCAGGAGAAGGTTTTAGTTCCTATTTTAAGTCGGTTATATAGGATTGATTTCTGAAAATAAAATTGTAAAATAATTAACCGTGCTCACATGAGGTGCTCTGCAAAAGTTTTTAAAATAAAATAAAAATGATTTGTACCACTAGAGAAATTACCTACGGTGGCTTAGCTG
Organism: Euspilapteryx auroguttella; assembly: GCA_951802225.1. NCBI lineage: Eukaryota > Metazoa > Arthropoda > Insecta > Lepidoptera > Gracillariidae > Euspilapteryx > Euspilapteryx auroguttella. The sequence goes on along the minus strand of OX637644.1, from coordinate 5,985,202 downwards.
GCGCCAGACAAGACAGGAGAGGAGATGGAGGGCAATGCGCTAGGGGGTAAACAAGGGGTCCATTAGCCTGAAATGCGTTTTTTATTATCAAAAAAATTTAAAAAGTGCAAACAAATACCTATACTTTTTTAGAATTCATTCGAGTCGTATATCATGCAAAGATCTTCCTATATTCCTTAAAATTTACGCCGCGTTATAAAATAGTGACCTTGTCTAGTCCCTCTGACTCTGAGTACTCGTTTCTGCATAGGTGTCTTTTGTGTCGATATTGTGCCGGCCGACTCGTAGCTGACGCTCTGTCCCTGACCTGACTCTGCCTAAGAGAATTTTCTTTTAAATTGGTCTAGCTCAAGATTTGATGGAAACACAGTGTCGGCAGTCTTATGTTTCTAAAAAACTGATCCAGAATAGGATATATTATAGTTAGGTACATACATACTTAATTATTTTAGCAGCTAAGATTACATGAGATTAGAATACATAAGGTACATTATTAAGCGAAAGAATTAAGTATGCTTATCTTCCAGGATTCTGATTCATAGAGTAGGTAAGCAATATCGAGAAAACCAGTATTCGAGAAACAGGAATCTTAATTGTCCATTGAGTATCGAAAATTAAACTCGAACAAACAAGGTAAGCTGTTCCACTTGTTTTGCTTTAGCTTTCTTTAACTTACTATTTAAGTAACAATGAGGCGAACGAAATGTATGATCTACATATCTGTGTCAAATCCACTCTTGGCCTGCGAATAAACACGAATGTATGTCAAGAGTGTGTGTGTGACCTAGGGCCGGCCGCCGCCCGCCGCCCGCCGCCCGCCGCCCGCCGGTAGCGCCTCGCCAACGCCGCGTCAATTCGTCGTAGCCGTAGCTCTACGATTGTTCTGAAACTTAATTGCTGCGACCTCCTTGTAAAAGCGTTGTAAAAAGCGCGAAGGTCTGGCACGCCGGCTCTAAGGACCACGGACGGAAAGAGGTCAAGTGTAAAACCGCGTGTTCCACTTACCTCATTTAGTAGCGGGCAGTTGGTGGACGAGAACACACACTCTCTCGCTTAACATTTATGTTCACTGAAGGTTTTTAATATTCTTTTTCAAAGAGTATTTAAACAGTTCTTATCTAAGAAACTTTACATTTTTTTGACATCGCGCAACGTTTGTTATTTGCAAACTATGCGATCTAAATGGTTCTCCTAAATATATTGGATAAAAATATATATTTTTAAACCGAAACATGTAGTAGCACACAAAGCCAATTATAAATCATGTTTGTGTATTGGCATTTTGTGATAAAACCATAACTCACGTATGACGACTCTGCTTCCTCCCACCCAACAAAAATTATGTTAATAAAATATGGACTTTAATTGTTGATCTTTAGATCTATTTAACATTTGTATCATAAATAGCAGACAGCACGCTGTCAGCGAGCTTACCGCCGTGAGACTGCTCGGTAGTTGACGCCTCGCTGGCCGTATGTTATAGACGAGCGGTCAGCTCGCAGTCGCCGCTAGTCAGTCAGTCAGTATATACCAACACACCGCATGTCTGGCCGCATGCTAGCTGTCTCCGCGTGGACTGCCGAGTGCCTGCTAGCTGTCGCCGCGTAGACTTCGAGCAGTTGTCTTAGTTTAGGGAGATGCTGGGTGGGAGCGGTGTTGGATAAATGGCATGCTTATTTAACTTACCCACAACGAACAACATTATTAGAAAACGATATTTATATGTGCATAGGTTTAGGTTATTTATAACTAGTCGACCCGGCGAACTCGTACCGCCTTACCTATTACTATATTGTGCATGTATTATACATAAAAACCTAAGCTATGATATAAGTATACATAGGGTCAGACGCGGGAAGTAACTTTATTTTATACTATGTATTGATTACACACATTTACACTAAAATCGGAGGCTGTGGCCGAAACCCCTCGTTTGTGACATTCTGATTTATAATATTATAAATGTATTGCGTCGTAGTCGCTTCCGTTTCCTGGCACATTAACTGCAGTTGACTTTGAACTTTCCCAAATTTAGTTCAAGAGTATTCTCAGGAAGCGGCTCGTGCGACCTCTCCACAATCGAAGGGAACCTTCAGCCGAACTATTATTAACGCGGCCATGAAATCCATTTGCCCGACATTGTACATACACATACTCGTTTATTCTGCCGTACCGAATAACACCATCCACTTCATAATTCATAAAAAAACCTTGTGCCCAATCGCGCAAGGCTAAACCCATGAAACTCAACCCGGCTCAAATCGAAAGCTTCGGGATTATAATAGATTTATTCCTGTCTTCTTAATTTTCATATAATAAATCGTTTTTTCAGGGGATCCTTCCAAACAACAAAATTTATCTTGATTTCGAGATTTTGCCACAAAAGTCTTGTTTAGAATAGGTAGGTATGTAAACAACTCAGGATCCGCTACCACCCGCTACGCTTAGACACAAACAATGGCAGGCCATTATTGAGAAAACATAACACTGAAACACTTCACCCAAACCAGATTCGTATACAAAATACATCGAAGCAGACGCTAAATTGGGCCACTATTGCCTACTTACCCAAAGAAAACCATTTTGTTGGTAACTCTTTTAATAATATGAATATGAAGTCTCATTCTCATCCTACATTATGTTTGTCTTGAAGTCTACGTTTAACAGAACTATGATAACAAAATATCTTAAACGAAGTATAAATCTGAATAATTTTAAATGACTCTCCTATCGTCTGTGTGTAAAATGCTCGCTATGTCAGTACTTTTAGGTATTCAGTGCCTATGTCCAGCCACTCATGTTTAGTCCTGATACCAACAAATCTCTCCTCTCTTTAATTAGGAGAGCGCATCTTCGTGGAACAGACAGCCCTGCGGACAGCCGCCCGGTTGCATATTAATTTTCAACCGCGCCGCTACCACCTAGTGCGTAAAATGCTTCGGCTAGGTAAGTTAGAGTCTAGCCCCTATCAACACTACTACTGTTTGTGTGTCATCTGCTTAGACTAAATATTTTCTTTCTTTCTTCTTTTTCATATCATCAGTATACTCACTCATAAAAATTCCAGCGAACCGTCTCTTGCTAGTAATAATAAAAACGAACAATATGTACAAATAGGGTCGTCTTTCACGTGCACGTCTTGAAGGTCCGATCGTCAGGCTGACCTCCGCGTATCGGTTGTCGGAGGACAGACGGTCGCAAATATTTGCGTGGCAGGGGACGCGGGGGGGCGCTCGGGGCGCCCGGTCGCGGTGACCTTGCGCTGTCTGCCGGAGGACCTTGATCTTCAGACGACCGCGCGCGTCCCAACCAACTCACCGCCCGCCAGTTACTAACTAAGATTCTACATTCTACCAATAAATGTCACTACCATTCTTGTGTAGTGTGCTAAGGAGATAGGATATACATAATAAGTAATAAATATCCTATTAGATCTCTATTCAATTTTATTTTTAACTCATCAACTTCCGCTGTGAATTTTCAAATATATAAGCAAACATAGAGCCACAGACACCACCAGGCGACTTTATTTTATACACCTAGTATGTATTAATATGAGAGATCATGAAATTACTAATCAAAAGTGGCGCAAATTGCATTTGACTCGGAGTTAGGTCGGTGTTGTGGTTGTAGGTTAATTTTGTACTCGGTGATTCTGCAAGAACATGCGATGATAATAATTCACCTTGAGAAATATTGAAATAACACGAAACGTGTCATTTAATTAAAACAATACATTGTAAATAACAGAAAGACAGGAACTTATTGCGATGTTGTGTACATACATTGTACAATCAATATATATAAAACTCTTCCGTTACTGACTGACTGACTGACTGACTGACTGACTGACTGACAGACAACGCAGAGCCGAAACTACTGGGCGTAGCGGGCTGAAATTTTGCATGTAGGTTCCTTAGGGAGTGTAGGCGAGCACTAAGAAAGGATTTCCCGAAATTCCCATGGGAACGGGAGAAAACGGGATTTTTGTGTTTAAGAGAAATCTGCGCGGGTGATACCGCGGGGCAGCCTCTAGTTTCAATATAATTTGTCCTTGAAGTTTAATCAAGGTAATTTTGATAGATATATCAAGTTGATAAATTGAATTAACGCTTATTCAGTGGAAGGACAATGACTTTAATCAGTTTTTAACACGCTTGTATATAGAGGCCTCATTATTTAGTGCTCTGGATGAGGGTCGACCAAAACGGGTCGTTGTGGCAATGTGTAGGGATGGCCTATGTCCGGCAGTGGACGTATTTTGGTTGAGATCATGATGATGACGACGATTATTAGTCAGTCGTTATTTACTCGCACCATGCTCTACAGTCCCAGCCCTAAGCTGTGATATATTGGTTTTTAAAAGGTGATTTGCTTGTCAACACACAGATCTTACTAAAATAAAAAAAATATAAAATACTATGACACGGCGAAATTCGTACTCGTACCGCCTTCCTTGCATTCTTATTTTTTTGAGAATATTCTATAGCACAGCCTATGACACCCCGGGGATAGTCTAGCTTCCCAAAAGTGAAATATTTGCGAAAGATAGTAGAACAATTTGACCGAGCTAAACTCGTTAGGGGGCGTCTCCTGGCGATTCCATTGTAGGCTTTGATGATGGGTCAGATCGGCGGCGGCTCGACGCGAAATGGTGCATTCTAGGTCGCTTGGTCAGACTGCTGTCTTCGTACAGTGTTCTGCTATTAGTACTGTTCTGTCTTTTTGTGCACAGTTGGTTTCACAATTGGGTACCTAAACCGCATGAGGGGCGTCTTTAAATTGAACCACTTTTTATCTAGAGAGCCAAGTCTTTAGTAGTATCTTAAATTCAGACGTAACGAAGACTTTTAATTACTTGGTATACCTACATTACTTTAAAAACTTAGTAATTTTATGATTATTTAATGCTTTTCAGTTTTTTTTTCGGCGGTTTAATTTTTTGATAAAAAGTTTTTATATTAGAGCGTCTTGAAGTTATTCTGAAAACATATAATATTAAGTATATATATATATATATATATTTTTTAGGCGGGGAAACTCCTAACGAGTACCCAGCGACCCCGGGGGGAGTAGCAGGGTTATGTGGGGTTCGCACCCACTAAAACCCCGCCGGTGTCCATCTCGGCTGTTGGCAAGGGGGTCACGGGTGATCTTTCGATCGTTATGTTCAACTCCGCGACCCCCTCCAGCATTGGCTGTTCAGCCTCTTCACGGGGGGACAAATGGTGGTAGTCCCCCCAGAGAGAATCTTCCTTGTTCTGTGGTCCCCCCTGAGCGCGGATGGCTCTTTCTACGCTCGACGGCGGAATCGGGGCACCGCGTTCCGCCGTCCTTCTCGGGGCCGTTATATGACTACACGAGGCCCCCGCCTCGTGCACCCAACGACCCCGGGATCCCCTCTTAGTCGCCTCTTACGACAGGCAGGGGATACCTCAGTCCTATTCTTCGGCCCGGTACTGCAGGGCGTATGTAGCAATGGTCCTAGTCATAACTATTTAATTTAACATAGTGCTTTTTAGTTTGCTTAAGAGCCTATCCCGTGATGATTATGTTTGTTGATTAAGTTTGCTCTTTTTGTTGTTAGTTTTAGAAAACGTAGGTAAACTGTTCGTTATATCTATTTATGATTAAGGATAATTTAGTAGCTGCATTTTTAACATATAAAATTTGATATAAAATACTTTTCATCCATTAACCGGCTCGGTGAAGGTCGTTATATAGCGGTATCCCCTAAGTTATCGCATTATCTGACTTGTTAATTGATTATTTATGTGTGGATTGTGTTGTGTGCTTCCAATACAAAATCTAATGTACATGTCGTGGCCATATCGTAAAATTGGCCATTTCATGATATGGCCGGCCATTTCATGAAATGTGAATTTTTCCGCATTCCCGGCATTTACTAGCGTAGAGTTTCTCATCAGCCGAGCTATCAATCTCTACGTGGGCGCGCCATTGGAGGCTCCCAAGTCCCGCAATCCGCCTCCTCGCCATCCATATCTTCTCTTCTTCTTCACTCCCACACTTCTCCCTCTTCCTCATTCAGCAGGGCTTGCTAGTTCCACCAAAGTTAATCCACGCAGAGACCGCCGTGGTGGTAACTCAAGCCCTGCTTTCCTCCACGACCGCCAGGTGCTACTGCCTTCACCTCGGTTGCAGCACCCAGCCCTCTCCTACGGGGCTTGTGGGCGCCCCATCGGCGCGCCCATTGCGGTCAGCGACGGCGACATCAAGCCAACCGCAAGCATGGAGAAGTGACAGCCCGGCATCTACTCCCCTGCGTCTTCAGATCAACCGGGTGGATCTGTGATCCCAACGGTCAGCGACGGTGACATCAAGCCGACCGTGGGCAGCAGGGAATTCCCTAGTAAATACTAGCGCAGAGTTAATCAGCAGCCGAGCCATCAATCTCCACGTGGGCGCGCCATTGGGGAGCATCATTCCCCCCTCAACTTCTCTCCCTCTCTTCACCTTCCTCCTCCTTCAGCAGGGCTTGTTAAGCCCCGCTCTCCATCTCGACTCTCCACCATGCTCTCTGATAGGGCAGAGAGCATGTGGAGCGCAACTCCCACCAGAATATTACCCACCGGGCTATCACACCAAACGGGAAGCGAAAAGTGTGATCGACCGGTGGTACCCAGGGTGCACCGCGTGGAGGTTCTCTGGCCAGCACCCCAGGTTTCGACGACCTGGCCAAAGGAATATAGGCTATTTCATGTAATGTGCACTTTTCATGAAATGGCCAATTTTACATGAAATGGCCACGACATACATATACCAAACCAACATTGAACTATTATTACTACCAAACCAAATTTATTGCGAAATAGCACAATTTCCTTGGAATCACATTTAGTTTATTAGTAGTAATTTAGCTTGATTTTGATGTCTATGAGTAAGTACTTACATTACATATATCAAAAGAAAGACATTTTGCACAGAAACAAAAGACAGTAAAACGAGGCCTGATTGGTTTCTGCACGTATGGTCAGCAGCACGTGCACTTGTAACCTTGCGATAAGCGGCATCCGCTGATAAGGAGGTAGCCTCGGGCGCAGCGCTGCGCTTGCTCATTTCTCCGACCACCTCCGCCCGCGCACGGCCCTCCACCCCGCGCCCCGCGCCCCTTGCCCCGCGCCCCTTGCCCCGCGCGCTGAAGGTCGCGCGTGCAGCGTGCACCATGCGCTTCGAACACAACACGTGTCTTGTATATTGTAGTCGTGTAGAGTCTGCCTATCAAAAGCAGGACCTGAGAAAACGTGGCAATAACCTTCTGAATGGAGCAAACACCAAAACACTTTCAAAACGATGCAGGATAATACATATTATAAGTTTAGTGATACATTTTTTTCTTAGTTTCAATATTACCAATCAATAAGGATCAAGTTAAAGAGTCATAGGTAATTACTATTTTCGTCTTTGACACAAAAAGTTTAATATTCATTGGAAGTTTAGGTCACGCACGCTTTGTTAACCAGGCTCTTACATAAATTTAAGTATGATGCATATCAAAAATTTGCATTTTACGTATTTGGTCGCGTATAGACTGATTCTTCGTGTACTGAAACTCGTGTTGAAAAAAAAATATTTACCCTGTTATTAATAAAAAGTTAAAGAGCATTTTAGATATTTGACGTATGTCAATTTAGACTGGATGTCTGTCACGTATGTACTTATTTACCATACAACAAACCAGAGAAGTAGACCTCCAGTAAACCTACTTAAAATGTACTGTATCTTTATGAATAACACGGTTACGCTCGAAGATAACAAAGAATCCATATTATATAATTTGGAAAATTGACCAACAGGGACAGTCTAACATTAGGCATGAGGTCGATCGTTAAAAAAAACTCAGTTGGGCAATATTCGCAAAGCTTCGCTTTGTGTTCCTGAAGAAGGCTGCGGGAGTTCGGGGATAATGGCGATCTGTAGGGGAGGCCTATGTCCAGCAGTGGACGTGTTATAATAACTCCTGCAAATAATATTTTTTTAAATATAGCCTCTATCTGTTTTCCACTGCTGGGCAAAGGCCCTTATTGCGAAAATTTCCTCTCAAACAGTTAATAGGTTAGGTTTTAGTTAAGTAAAGTGGTACGTACTACGTAAGTATGTCTTTCACTGCTATTTTTATTGGTTGTTGTGCGTACCTTCGCGCGTTGCCTACTATGACGTCTTTCAGTAAGTGTAGTAAGTACTCGTGTCAGATTGCGTTATAAAAATTGAAATAAAATTCTGTTACCTACTAGCGTTATCCCATCTCTCTGTTACTTACAAGAAGTATTAACTTGAGATTTTGTCAGATTTCGTTTAATTTTTAACCGACTTTATGTATGAATATATGTATGTTTGTACCCGATTATCTCGCGTTTGGCTGAACCGATTTTGATGCGGTTTTCGGATAAGTATTTGATACATTCAGGACAAGGTTTTAGTAAGTACCTATTTTAACCGACTTTGAAAAAAAAGGAAGTGCTTAGTTGATGTATTTGTCAGTTTATTGAAGGCGGGTTCCTTTTTAAAAAATAAATTATAACATTAAATACGTACGACACACACAATATACTGTTTTAATTAGAAAAGGCTAATTTTAAGGGGGTATCCACACAAAATTGACATAACCTATTTATTTTGTTTTATCTACAGAGTTTTACACAGAGATCAAACGTAGAAAATTATTGTCGTTATGTTATAGTTCGTGGTTTAGGGAACGGGTACATAGGACAGTCAGCGGCACTGATTTCAACATGTGACCACTTACCAGATACCTACCATAGATGTACGTAACTTGTTCCAATATCATTATCAGCCTGAAAGCTTGACATTCACAGTCTGTGTTTGGAGGCTACTCGGTCGAGTATGATACTCGGACAAGTCGTTCCCGAGTAATAACCTGGCTCGAGCCGTCTTATACTCCGTTTCACGGTCACGAAGTCGGAACTCGATTATGTATATAATTTGGAGCAGAGAACGATTTTAAGTTACATTTCGACACTTTGGAGTGCGAGTTCGAACTGCGACACGACTGAGATAGAGCCTGCTGCTGGACATGGCCGCCATGCGTCTTGTATTAGGGGAAAGCTCTCTGAGTTTTAAGATTGACAATTATTTAAAATTTTATCCGTCTCAACCAACCTTGCGCTATTTTTAAGATGTATACCTATGTAGGTATCTGTAAAAAAAGCTGTAAGTATATTAGTTGTTTTAACTAACTTTGTCAGTTTTAATAATCAATGTAACCTTCCTACAATAAAGGTCGGTTTTAGTAGGTCAAGAGCGTTATCGTGAAAATTTTAGAATTTAATAAAATACGCCGATGACATCGTCGTAAGTCCACGTATTATGTACTTAAATACATAATTAAGATAAAGTGTGTCACTGTGTCATGGCTTATAACATCTGCGTCATGTGTACCTTGCATCGCGTTCAAGTTCAGCGTTCTTAATTGATTTCTGGTTACTCGTCGTATCTGCTAGTGTAATATCAAAAACAGAAACTAAGATAATGCTTGTTTATGTGGCGAAGTTATTGATTCAAAAGGTGTAACTTCTAAATTTCTAAAAAAGAATTGAATTGAATGTTCGTTAGTCTCGCCATTGGTAAAGAACTTTCCAGGGCAGCTAGAGTGCATGATTTAGAGTGTTTTTAACCCCCGACCCAAAAAGATAGGGGTGTTAGAAGTGTAACGTGTCTGTGTGGTATCAAAGCTTTCAAACGGTTGAATCGATTTTCGTTTAGTTATTTTTTGTGTCATAGATAATTTTACCCCGAGTGTTCTTAGGTTCTTAGCCATGTTTCATGAAAATCTGTTTGAAAATCATCAGCTTTTTCTAGTCGATGGGGGATCTGGCTACCTACCTTAATGATATTGAAAGAACCATGACTTCGTAGGGTTTTTTGAATTTCTTATCTTGGTTATAAAATACATATTGGCTGAAGTACAGGAAAAACGATGCAAGGAAAATTGATTAAAGTATTATTTTTTAATATTCACCTTTATTAACTATTTATTAAACAACGTAACATATTTATTAACTAATTAACTTAAATGAACTACCTATAAAAAATGGCCTCAAATCGCTGCCACCAAAAGGTACGATGCCTAGTAGGCTGGCTGCGTTACCTGCTTTTAGTGTTGGTGATTAGAATAGTTCATCACCTAAATAGAACTACATATAAAAATAATAATGTTCCATCTTAATATTGGTAACATAATGAAGGTAAGTATCAATCACGTAACATTTCAGATATTTTTTATTTGACAAAGTGCATGGCTGCCTGCCCTCATCAGAAACTATTTTATTTAGAAATCGAGATTGGGCGGCCTAGTCAACCTCCAGAATAAATCCGGATGCGGACACGCATCATTATACTCTTCCCAAGAATATCTCTGACATGGTGGCAAATTGGCAATCCAACTTGTAAAAAATTTTGTTTATGAATCCCCATTAGCAGTCCGCCCTGCTTTCTGTATCCTGTGCTTCGAACAATTATATAGTCTAAGATCATGTGTCTTTTTATTATAATTTCATATAATTTTATTCTTGGAATTTATTTATTAAATTCAAAAGTCAAGCTCAAGTGGTGTGAAGATAATCGACTTACTTTCGCACCTAATATATTATTATCATGAGTCTGTTAGATCCTACTGCTGGACATAGACCTATAAAACAAATTCTTTTTCCTACAATTTTTTATAAATCTTAAAATGAAGTTCTTAGTAAGATTAGCCCTATTTTCGAAAAATCTAACTGAATTCTACTATCTCTATTGAATGTAGCATGATTATTGATTTGTTAAATTGTAGCAGCGCATTCGATTCGAATCGACATAATTTAGATAAAGGCCTATAAATATTCGATATTAGCCGATATAATTGCGAACGTCACTTTCGAGTGATGCCTTGGAAGCGGACCCAATCAGTGGCTGGTTGAAGCTGATTTGCTGAACTAAGCTAGAGCGAGGCCAGTGCTGGAGTGATCACATGAATGTTCATTCAGTAACACTTTATGTACCTTAGAGATTCACAAATGTGAATCTTACTTTATGGTACAAATAGAATTGCATTCGTCAGTGTAAGTGCATGATATAATTAGCTAAACAAATACGATGTCTTGGATGGAATTAGGTCGGTACGTGTATGAGCCAGGGTAGCGGAGAGAGTAGCAGCGGGTCGGAATTCGCGTAACGTTACGTCAGCAGGGCGACGGCCTCGCGCCGGCCACTGACCCGCTCTATCTCTAGCGCGCATGCGCCGACCGCACATAGAGCGGGAAAACGCACAGGTTAGGTGCGTGATTAACGCAAAGGTAGATAATTTACAGTTAGCTAGCACCTACTATTGCGTTATCATATTACTTCAGCAAACTCAGACGTGGTTACTGGCTTGCTGTTAACGTAAAAAAACTTGTGCATTTACCTATGTACCTAGCCAACATTTATAATTTTTCATATTTAAACTAGTCGACCCTGCGTACTTTGTTCCGCCTAACTTTTTTTCTATTTTGTGCATGTATTATTTATACATATAAAACTTCCTCTTAACTTACTCTATCTATAAAAAATGCATCAAAATTCGTTACGTCGTTTTAAAGATTAAATCATATATAGCGACAGACAGACGCGGGAAACGACTTTGTTTTATACTATGTACCTATATTGATAAATATGAAACAGATGATGGATAAACAAAGATGTTTTTTAGTATAAGAACGAGTTGTGGTGTCTGAACTTTTTCGGAGAACTTAAGAAACACCTTGAATAGATAATAAAGCATTACAGTGTAATAAAACTAAATAAAAAGTACTTATTGCAAACAAACGTCGTAACATATAATTACAGTATACGAGTATAGGCACATATTACTAATTAAGTAGTAACTAGTAAAGGTACAGTGTAATAAAACTAAATAAAAAGTACTTATTGCAAACAAACGTCGTAAAATATAATTACAGTATACGAGTATAGGCACATATTACTAATTAAGTAGTAACTAGTAAAGGTACAGTAGCGGTCTAGGTCGCCGTAACACTTCCTGTTTTTCTGTATTGCAAAATAGCTCTTGTTCTTTGGCAATACAGTCTAGGCCTGACGAAACCATAGACAAATCTGTTACGGGCTCCTAGCCCGCCACTGTACATCGCTGAATTTCACGACGCAAGCTTCTGTGTAATGTTGGTTACAAACAATAAAACATAGGTGCATATTTTAATTAAGTCCTAAGCCCAAAACCAAAGTTATTAAAATATAATAAAAACTAGGATAAAAAGGTTTCAACATTAATAGAAGATCCTTTTGTACGACGTTGTATAATTTTCTTTTCAACGTTTGGCATTAAGCTGTGTATCTACTCCGAATTATACATATGATACAAAATTAGAGATTTTAGATCCGCAAATCATATACTCATGTTTCTGTTTGTTATTACCTAAATGCAAGTAACAAGTAGGTATGTAAAGGTAAATTAAATTTTCAGCTAAAATGTTTGAATGCAATGTACTTATTTAGATATTAAAACAAACCGATTGAACCGTATCATTTCCCGTTTAGAGCGATTTAAGTCAATGATACACGGCTGAGGTGAACGACCCCGCGGGGCGCGGGCTCGGGCCGCCCCGCCCGCCCGCCTCGCGGTTATACGGCCCAAGGCACCGACCGATTCCCGAGCCAAACACTTTGATGTCAGACAGAATCATCTTTATAACTTACTTACGTAACGCACGGCTCACATGACCATAATATCAAAGATTAAGAGACAAATATAATTTTCATTTATTTAACTTAATATAAATTGAAGCGGAGTTAAGAATACTTGACTCAACTCAGAGCACATGTGTACCGGTGTTCCGTATGAAGTTCCATTCCCATACTACCCTGCAAAATGTTGAGCGACAGGATTATTATAATTGAAGCATAATAACCCCACCAACCCATCTACCCCCTTGGGTCTCGTCCTTTACCTCGATGCTCGTTATCTCGATGCTCGTTACCACGATGCTCGTTACCTCGATGCTCGTTACCTCGATGCTCGTTACCTCGATGCCATGGGTGTCGAAAAGGCGACAGTGAAAACTGAAAACACAATAAATCTTTTTATCAAAAAATTAAACCGCCGAAAAAAAACTGAAAAGCATAAAAAAATAATCGAATTACTTAGTTCTTAAAGTAATGTAGGGTATACCAAGTAATTTTATGTCGGCGCGCCACACAAGCAAATTCCTTAATTACGTAAAGATTGATGCGGCAGCGCACGAATTTTGGTTATTTCTTTAAATTTAAGGTACCTAATTTAGTAATCTTTGTACGAGGAATCTGTGGCGCCGACTCAAAGTTACTTGGTATACCCTTCATTACTTTAAGAACTAAGTAATTCGATTATTATTTTATGCTTTTCAATTTTTTTTTTGGCGGTTTTATTTTTTGATAAAAAGTTTTATTTTATGCTTTTCAGTTCTTTCACGGTTTTATTATTTTCTTCTCCCACAAGGTGGTCAGTGGTCACACCGCATATGGTGATCAGACGACATGGTTGACAGGGACGACAAGACCGGTCGGTATGACGATTTTAAGTAAGTACCTAAGTATCCAAAGTTAAAATGTAAATACAAAACACGGAAATGCAACCTGTGAGTGCATAAAAGTACCACTGATCAAAAAGTCACCCCTATTTTCCTACCCTTAGGGTTGGAATTTTATTTCTAATTTTTAATGGGGACAAGGTATGCCTTGTCGATTAAAAAAAGAATTATCAAAATTGGACTAATCTGTAAAAAGTTATGCGTGATCATACATTTAAAAAAAAACAAAAAATATATATATACGTGTCAAATTGAGTACCTCCTCCTTTTTTTTCGTCTGTCAAAAATCGGGCAGAAGCGTCCCTTGTTGAAATACTTGTAGAGTCATACTGCGATCGCGAACCCGCCAGATGGCAATACCATTAACAATATATGTATGGCAATCTGTGGGAGAGACGCCTATGCCCAGCAGTTGACGTCATTGCTAGAAGGTATACCTTTGGGCGCAAGCTCAAGGTGTATTTGCTTGATCAGCAGAGGCTCTTATAATTTCCAAACCTTTCCAGTTTTGCCGCGCAATTATATTTTGTTGGTACTAAATTATGTATGTATTATTAAGTATTATATTATGTACTAGCTTTTGCCCGCAGCTTCGCAAGCGCTTTTTCATCAAAATCGTTAATTACTGGTTGATTTACGACTCAGGATTTTAGTGACATCATTTCTGATCGCACCCATACCCCCTAAAAATATCTATCTTTATTTCAGTTCCCGTGGCAACTCCATAAATTCATTTCTACACTCCACCATTCAGACACTGAAACTTCTAACATTTCTATTAGCTGGTTGGGTAAAAGTAGTTGGATATACGTACCTACATACCTAATATATGTACCTACTCTAGTAAAAAAAGTTGAAGATTTTTAGGCGCCTTATGTTTTTGGGAATGTTCCGTTACCATGTGAATTTTGGTTATGTTTTTCTTAATAGAACTCTGAATCTAATTACACCCACTGAAGAACCCGTTTTCCTATTTTTACGTGGAAATAAAGAAATATATTATACATTGTTTTAATACTAACTAAAGAGTCCCGTTTTACGTTCCCGTGGGAATTTAGTATATTTCTTCCTTCCAACACCCTTACACTTGTAGACCAAATTTCACGTTGGCATACTCAAGGAAATCGATTTTTCATACTAAATAATTAGTCCTGTAACCCTATTCCCATGTGAATTTAGTAAATTCCTTTCTTCAACACCCTTTCATCCACTGAGGAACCTGTATACAAATTTCACGTCGATACACTCAAGGAAGTCGAGATTTCAATCTCACAAAAAGTCCCGTTATTCCAGTTCCCAAGTAAATTTTGTAAATTACTTTCTTTCAACATTCCTACATTTACTGAGGAACCTGTACATCAAATTTCACGTCGAAACACTCAAGGATGTCGATTTTTCATTCTTACTAAAAAGTCCCGTAATTCCCGTTCCCGTGGGAATTTTGTAAATTTCTTTCTTTCAACACTCTTTCATTCACTGAGGAACCTGTACACCAAGTTTCACGTCGATACACTCAATAATGTCGATTTTTCATACTAACTAAAAAGTCCCGTAATTCCCGTTCCTGAGGGAATTTTGGGAAATCCTTTCTTAGCGGATGCCTACGCCATAACATCTACCTGCATGCCAAATTTCAGCTTAATCCGTCCAGTAGTTTGGGCTGTGCGTTGATAGATCACTATGTCAGTCAGTCAGTCAGTTACCTTTGAATTTTATATATATAGATATTTGATGTTTAAGTATTATGTGGAGCTTAATTTGAAAATTTTAAGATAGTGTCATTACTTTAGATTTAACAAAAAAACCTGTTTTACCCTGAACTCAGGGGCAAAATATTAAAAAAATAAAACCATTTATGAGGTTTGTAATGTAAAGAGAATCTTAAGCGTAGATTTCAACTTTCTAATCGCAGCAGTTTAGAGTCTGATACAAACTGTTACATCCTGTATACGGCGGCTCAGTGAAGTTATCCCCATATCCCGTCTTTGTGAGACGTAGGCACCCAGAATCAGCACACCCACAAATGATTTCTCAATCAGCGCCCCCAAAAACCTAGAAAACACCACCCATATCGATTTTTAATACAAATTTATTTCCGCCATCTTGGATTTCAAAATCCATGTTTTTTTGTGTAATTAGCGACCCTTATAACCTAGAAACATCACCCATTTAAATTTTTAAGCAAAATAAGGAGCGGTTTCGGTTTTTCATACAAACTTTAACACCCTGTATCATGGCTTACAGGACTAATTAACGCAGTTTTGATATCATATTTCACGTTGTTACATAAAAAGGACCCTATTTTGAAAATTTAAAGTCTCTAGTGTAATTAGTTTAGATTTTAGCAAAAATCATATTTCACCCTGTATAAGAACTCAGGGGCAAGATATAAAAAAACTAAAATCATTTATGATAATGTACGATATGAATTTCATACAAACTGTTACACCCTGTATACGGCGTCTCGGTTAAGTTATCCCAAATTCCCGTCTTAGTGGGAGCCTACGTCACGTAAGGAAGCCACTGTCCAAATTTCATCTTTCTATCTACAGCGGTTTCGGCTGGGCGATGATGAGTGAGTGAGTGAGTGAGTAGATCAGTGGTATTTGGATTTTATATAAATAGATGTACGTTGTTTTTATAAAATTGTTGCGCACTTGTGGCACGCTTGTGAAACGCTTGCACTAGCTGAAAATTAGCGCTGATGGTACTAACCATCAGCACATGCTGAGCTAGTTATATTATATATCTATACCAATATTATAAAGAGGAAAGATTTGTTTGTTTGTGTGTTTGTTTGTTTGTTTGTAACGAATAGGCTCCGGAAATACTGAACCGATTTGAAAAATTCCTTCACTGGTAGGAAGCTTCACTATCCCCGAGTGTCATAGGCTATATTAGATTTAAAAAAATAGGGATCCTTACTTAAACTCAAATAATGTAACCCAAGGTGCAATATTTTTTCCATTGTTTACATATTTTGACAGGTTGTTTGTTGTTATTGTTTGTACTTTTATTTGCCCATTCTGGGCAGTCAAAAGAACATAGTCTATAGAGCCAAGTCTTTTGTAGTATCTTATATTCTATGGCGTAACGAAGTAAGCCGGGACAGCTCGTACATTATAATTATATATAAGTACACTAGAGGCTGTCCCGCGGTTTTTCCCGCGCAGATTTCTCATAAACACAAAAATCCCGTTTTTTCCCGTTCCCATGGGCTTTTCGGGAAATCCCTTCTTAGTGCTCACCTACACTCCCCAAGGAACCCACGTGCCAATTTTCAGCTTTGTACGCCCAGTAGTTTCGGCTCTGCGTTGTCTGTCAGTCAGTCAGTCAGTCAGTCAGTCAGTCAGTCAGTAACGGAAGAGTTTTATATATTTGATAATAATATCCATATGTATTGTATTAATTTGTTTTATTAACCTAAGTAGGTACATATGAAAATCCAACTTTAAGTAAAAATATAAAATAAAAATTAAATGCGAAGTAGGTTTAGGTACCTACCTAGGTACGCTTTTATTCTCTTCATTACAGCCAGCCTCCCCCTCGCAGCCTCGCCTCTCCACCTGCTGAAACTCCTTCAAGGACCCTTCGTCCTTAGATTTGAGTTATAGGACGTAAATTGTACACGTGACCTTGGAATTAAATTTGGCAAAGTAGCTTCATTGGTAACGAACGATTTTTGCTTAGAAACATTAACATTAAAGTAAAATTACACAACCTGTGTAGGGAGTATGTAGACGAAGAAAATAAATCGTATTAAATTATTAATTTTGTATGTAATTTTAGTTTTAGTCACGAGAATAACTCTCAGTGTGCATTGAACGAGCGAATGTCCAACTATCCATCAAATTATTTTAGTGGAAACAGACGTAGAGCATTCTTTCTTGTTCTGTCCGCACTAAAATATCCAGAAAGAATGCTCTTGTTCTAGCAATTGCTCTATGTTCGTTTATGTGAATGCACTATGACATTAAAATTAAATAAAACCATAATTCCAGATTTTCTCACCTTTTAAACCTTCCTTGAACTAAATACGATGAACATTTCAAAACCAAAATCAGCTAAATCGGCCAAGCCTTTCTCGAGTTTTAAATTAGAGATATTTTTTATACCATTTTTTTTTTGTAATTATTGCAAGTTGGCACGGGCAGATCGCTCGCTGGTGAGGTGCGTACTAGAGGTAGGTCGGCCAACTTACGGACACCCTCATATCGTTTATTTTATAACAAAATCAAATGTGTGAATTAATGTATAGTGTACCGGCGTGTAAATGTGTGCGTGTGTGTGCAAGCGCGTCGTGTACAACTAGGATTTATTATCAACTAGAATCTGCCCCGCGGTTTCACCCGCGCAGATTTCTCATAAACACCCAAATCCCATTATTTCCCGTTCCCACGGGAATTTCGTGAAATTATTTCTTAGTGCTCCTTTACACTCCCCAAGGAACCTACGTGCAAAATTTCAGCCCGCTACGCCTAGTAGTTTCGGCTCTGCGTTGTCAGTCAGTCAGTCAGTCAGTCAGTCAGTCAGTCAGTCAGTCAGTCAGTCAGTCAGTCAGTCAGTCAGTCAGTCAGTCAGTCAGTCAGTCAGTCAGTCAGTCAGTCAGTCAGTCAGTCAGTCAGTCAGTCAGTCAGTCAGTCAGTCAGTCAGTCAGTCAGTCAGTCAGTCAGTCAGTCAGTCAGTCAGTCAGTCAGTCAGTCAGTCAGTCAGTCAGTCAGTCAGTCAGTCAGTCAGTCAGTCAGTCAGTCAGTCAGTCAGTCAGTCAGTCAGTCAGTCAGTCAGTCAGTCAGTCAGTCAGTCAGTCAGTCAGTCAGTCAGTCAGTCAGTCAGTCAGTCAGTCAGTCAGTCAGTCAGTCAGTCAGTCAGTCAGTCAGTCAGTCAGTCAGTCAGTCAGTCAGTCAGTCAGTCAGTCAGTCAGTCAGTCAGTCAGTCAGTCAGTCAGTCAGTCAGTCAGTCAGTCAGTCAGTCAGTCAGTCAGTCAGTCAGTCAGTCAGTCAGTCAGTCAGTCAGTCAGTCAGTCAGTCAGTCAGTCAGTCAGTCAGTCAGTCAGTCAGTCAGTCAGTCAGTCAGTCAGTCAGTCAGTCAGTCAGTCAGTCAGTCAGTCAGTCAGTCAGTCAGTCAGTCAGTCAGTCAGTCAGTCAGTCAGTCAGTCAGTCAGTCAGTCAGTCAGTCAGTCAGTCAGTCAGTCAGTCAGTCAGTCAGTCAGTCAGTCAGTCAGTCAGTCAGTCAGTCAGTCAGTCAGTCAGTCAGTCAGTCAGTCAGTCAGTCAGTCAGTCAGTCAGTCAGTCAGTCAGTCGGTCGGTCGGTCGGTCGGTCGGTCGGTCGGTCGGTCGGTCGGTCGGTCGGTCGGTCGGTCGGTCGGTCGGTCGGTCGGTCGGTCGGTCGGTCGGTCGGTCGGTCGGTCGGTCGGTCGGTCGGTCGGTCGGTCGGTCGGTCGGTCGGTCGGTCGGTCGGTCGGTCGGTCGGTCGGTCGGTCGGTCGGTCGGTCGGTCGGTCGGTCGGTCGGTCGGTCGGTCGGTCGGTCGGTCGGTCGGTCGGTCGGTCGGTCGGTCGGTCGGTCGGTCGGTCGGTCGGTCGGTCGGTCGGTCGGTCGGTCGGTCGGTCGGTCGGTCGGTCGGTCGGTCGGTCGGTCGGTCGGTCGGTCGGTCGGTCGGTCGGTCGGTCGGTCGGTCGGTCGGTCGGTCGGTCGGTCGGTCGGTCGGTCGGTCGGTCGGTCGGTCGGTCGGTCGGTCGGTCGGTCGGTCGGTCGGTCGGTCGGTCGGTCGGTCGGTCGGTCGGTCGGTCGGTCGGTCGGTCGGTCGGTCGGTCGGTCGGTCGGTCGGTCGGTCGGTCGGTCGGTCGGTCGGTCGGTCGGTCGGTCGGTCGGTCGGTCGGTCGGTCGGTCGGTCGGTCGGTCGGTCGGTCGGTCGGTCGGTCGGTCGGTCGGTCGGTCGGTCGGTCGGTCGGTCGGTCGGTCGGTCGGTCGGTCGGTCGGTCGGTCGGTCGGTCGGTCGGTCGGTCGGTCGGTCGGTCGGTCGGTCGGTCGGTCGGTCGGTCGGTCGGTCGGTCGGTCGGTCGGTCGGTCGGTCGGTCGGTCGGTCGGTCGGTCGGTCGGTCGGTCGGTCGGTCGGTCGGTCGGTCGGTCGGTCGGTCGGTCGGTCGGTCGGTCGGTCGGTCGGTCGGTCGGTCGGTCGGTCGGTCGGTCGGTCGGTCGGTCGGTCGGTCGGTCGGTCGGTCGGTCGGTCGGTCGGTCGGTCGGTCGGTCGGTCGGTCGGTCGGTCGGTCGGTCGGTCGGTCGGTCGGTCGGTCGGTCGGTCGGTCGGTCGGTCGGTCGGTCGGTCGGTCGGTCGGTCGGTCGGTCAGTCAGTCAGTCAGTCAGTCAGTCAGTCAGTCAGTCAGTCAGTCAGTCAGTCAGTCAGTCAGTCAGTCAGTCAGTCAGTCAGTCAGTCAGTCACGGAAGAGTTTTATATACATTGATTATGATTATAAGTCAATTAAAATGGTTGATGAGGGTACAAAATCTAAATACATTCCTAGTTGTTCAATTATTGCGCATGGGCACATTGCCGTAAGCTCATTTCGTCGTGTCGCACTTCTCTGGGTCTATTTTTAGGCAATCACTTTCTTCGGTGCGGTTGCAATTACCTCTCTGAGGTCATTAATCATGGGGACTGGAGGAGCTCGACTTTCTCGTGGTGTCTAGAGGCTTGCCAGCTCTACATCTCTCTGCTTTGCTTTCTACTAGCGTAGAGCGTCGTCCGCACTTTATGTCTAATTATTGGATACAAAGAATTACAGGCTATACTAGGTACTATATTACTAGGTATAATCAATCTATTTATCGTCTCACTAAAAATTACACTAGTGTTTTGTAACGCATACTGGATTTTATTATAAACTTGAGTAATGCCACTTATTTGGTTTATTTTATTATGTTCTATTTATAACATGTACTTACTAGAATTATAATGATAATTGTATCAAACAGTGGTCCCATGTATTTATATCTGTAGGTAAAAAGTTTTATTGTTACAACTACGGAACCCTAAGAAGCAAGCGAGAAAGTGCCACAGGGTCGAATAAGTAGGTCACTTTCATTTTCGTTCATTTCTTTTTGGGTGCAATGCATTATGCTGCCTTCAAAAGGCGTGGTAATGCCGGCTTGTCTTTTTGTGCGCGAAGTGAAAACTGTGCGAGTATTATTTTCTAATTTACGATTGTAATGCGGCAATTTCTAAAAGCTAGAGACATGTCAACATACGAGCACGAAGTTGAGTAGGATGTTGGATTAGGTTCGCGTTTGAGACTCCATTTTTTTTTAATGAAATACTTATCTCCATGTCATGTGTTCTTTTATATTTTTTTCTTTTAAAACCAACAAACTGTGCGTACATATTTCTAAACAAACAATCAAAACATGTAAGCAAAGGAATATTTTTATGCACTCTAATATACACACATAACCCAAGACATTATTAGAGTTTAAGTAAGAATCCCTAATTAAAAAAATAAATATAATATAGCCTATAGCTTTTCTATAAATAGCACTCGGAGATAGTGTAGCTTCCTAAGAATCAAATAGTTTTTCAAATCGATTCAGTATTTCCGGAGCCTATTCGATGCAAGAGATGCAAACAAATAAAACTTTCCTCTGTATAATATTATAGATATAAATCAAACCAAATATAAAATTAAAATATTTGTGTTATTTCTTTACTGAGACCGGGCCTTTCGTGCTTAGACCGTGTTTTGACATTGTTTGAACTTGTAACACAAATTAAACTTTCAGTACCTACCTACAAACATAATGACGCTATGGCTATATATAGAAAAAAAGGTATGTTGTGGAGATAACGATTTTATTTTCATAATTGTATTTTGCTGAAAAAAGTGCTTACTATTTTGCCAAAAAAAAAGTAATAACAAGAGTGTGTATTCTTTTTGTTAATATTTTTAAAGTATTTTAGGTGTTTTCATACATTCTTTTGATTCTCTGTACTGACCAAGGAACGCAATTTCATATTATGTAGAAATACATATTTAAAAATTAAGGTTTCTGTTTACTATGTTTAAATTTTAGCAAAAAATCGAAGAAATAAGAGTTTCACTAAGAACGCATGATATTTGTGTGTAATACAAAAATATTCTAAGAAAGAAAAAAAGAAAAAGAGAGATAAATAGTAAAGTAGAGTTTTTACCCCTTTCTTCTCTACGCTGTAAAATCATTTCGAAAGGTAGGAGAATCATTTGACAGAGGAGGGCTCATTTGGGGGCGTCTCCAGGCGACCATTATCATAAGGCAAGGCCTACATTTATTTGCCTGAGCCGCTGATGGGCACCCTGAACTACCTCGCCTCTCGCAGTATAGGATACTTTATCAAATAAGGTATTGTGAGCATTTTGCCTTCCTGCCTAAATATTTGTAAAATAAAATAAATATATCCTACCAAGCTAGTATACTATACCACTATACTACTTCAATACAAAACATTCATATTTGGCCTTGTCGTGATCGTCTATCTGATTAATGGTTAGGACCCTCCATACGTTGTGTTTTAAATCAAAATAATTTACAGTGCTAAAGCTCCTTCGAAAATTAAAGAATAATGAAAATAACCTTGGACTTATAAAATTTCGAGCCAATGAGCTGTACGCTGACAAATAAATTCTTAAAAAAAATGCGCGCTAAACACGCGCGCTAGCTCGACCTCGTCAAGCGACTACCTAGGTATCCTAAACAGACGTTCCCTAATACATTTCTGCAATCGTCCTTCTAAAGACTGATTTAAAAGATTGAAAACCCTACTGTTGTTCCTAGAAGAGGAACCGCGTTCAAGTGTATTATTACGGAAGGTAAACTTGGTAGAAGTGTATGACAACTAGCCCCGGGTAGGACAGTTCCTTCGCCATGCCCCGTCCGACTAGGTTTTGTGTAACCTTATGTTTGTGTGAAGAAAGTCGACTTTTGATGACCATCGATTCATGTGATAAAGGCTTATGCCAGATTAATACAAAGATAATCTTGAAGTTATGTGCAAGATTCTCAAAACGAGAGCTACGGTGTAATAACCCTGTTGCCAATCCGTTGGTCTTGTACCAGCACTTTTCTTGGTTAGAACTTACTTAGGAATGTATGTCTTGTGGTTTCAACTATCACTCCCACCATGATAGCACATCTCCTGAAGTACCGTAGATCGTTAGGCAAAGCATTGCACTTAAAAACCAAACAATAGCAAAATCTTTACAACAAATCACAGCTCCTCTGAAGTTCATCCCCTAACACAGGACGATCGCTTCTTTACGCAAACGAGCCTAAAGCCGCATATTATCAAATGTTAGAAAAGAGATCTCGCCCCTGGTTTAGTTTATCGCGAAGTTAGTTTTTACGGTTTAGTGTATAACGTGTGAATATATATAATATAATATAAGTTTGTATAAAAACAGACCCCCTCCCTTGAAGCATTCATTCTACCTCACACAGACTCTTTCTGTCTCACATACATTCTTCAAGTCCTATCAGCTGATAATGGTTGTGGTGTTAGTTTAGTGTAATAGAATTATCACAAATCTCTAGAATACGTCATCCAACGAGTAACAAACAAAGTAAGCAGTCAAGCTTCGACGAAAGGATATTTTATATTTGGTTAGAACGATTTGGGCCTCATTTACTCAAGAGGTATTTCTTATTAATCAACCATCTCGTACACCGTAGTGCATCGTCAAGTTTGATTAAGTTGTTCATTTAATCTCCATGCCACCGATCATGGGACCTTGTCTAGAACTCTTGGTTCTTTATATTCTCATCATTCAACTATCTCTTGCATCGTAATGCATTGTCAAGTTTGATGTGAGGTTTTAGTTTGCTCGTCTGATCTTCATGCCAACAATCATGAAGTCTTGAACTCTTGGTCCTTTACTTATATCCTTTGTCTTAGCAATTCCGCATTACATATGTAAGCCACCACGCATTGATATCGGCAAACTTGAGATTATTAAGTGTGATAATAGAGGATTAGACTTTCCCACAACAAGCATCCATTTCGCACAATCTACGATTTACAATAATTGATTAACATCGTAAAAGGCAATCAAGACACAAGAGTAGTAATCGTGCAATCCCTCGTTCGAGTTTGGCACACTAAATAGACTGCAGCGAATAGATCTCAAAGAATATGATTACTCAAGTAATCTTTCAAATCAAAATAATCACCGCTATCCAATTTTGTGACCAGTGTAAAGTGTTCGGTTATGTATTTAACTATACATTCCCCATCTAACTACTTTGATGAAGCGAGTACCGAGGCCGGCCACAACACTCCCTCGCATCGTCCGAAGGTGCGAGTACATATATGTAGCTGTATTTATGTCAAATCAAAGGAAAACAAAACACAATCTCCGCGCGCTCGCCGAGACGCGGTAGCCGTTTCTAGGGAGCCGTCGTCGAATCCATCCAATAGTATAAAATATATAATTTTTTTAATTTAATAAAGCTAAAAACTGTACGATATAGGAAGGATCGTTACAGTATTAACCAATTATAATAGTCTAATAGACTTTTAATAAAGTGATATCTTGTATCCTATACTAAAAAAATATATTTTTTGTGTTGTTCTTACTCTAATCCCAATAAGTACGTTTAATTGCAACTTTCTAAGCTCAGAAGTAAGGACTTTCATACAAATCGTTTTTGGATTATATGTACCCAATTAATTCCGTTGCTTTACTCAAAATGTAAACCGGACTCGTAAGTTGAATACCGCGTGCGCCTCATAACACTAGCACGCAGTACCAGTACTCGCACAAAGGAGCCGAGGCAGTCGAAAGTGAGCTGACTTTCTATTTAGGCCAGCCGCCCCCGCTGCCACGCGCATCGACCGACAAAAGGGCTTCTTATCTCCATACCTACGCAGATCTCTGCTTAAAACCAATCTAATTGCCCTACTTTTGCCAATAAATTGTACATACATGTATAGGAAACATCTAACAATAACATTTTTTGTAAATATAAGTATTTCAAATTTTCCATTACACTTCTGCTCTGTTTTTTTTTTTAATTATAACGGAATTTCTATTTATGGCGTAGCGGCGGTTTCCAACCTCATTGTGTGCACCATTTTTAAATAAATCGATTTTCTAAAAACAGGAAAAAAAATATTTTGTTTGTCATAGAATACATTTACAGCATTTACTATTTTATTTATCAAATAAGTTTATTATAAAATACAGCTGTACATTTTTAATCTAGTATGACCTGTAAAATAAATAGAACTCAATGGCTGTAGGTATTTAGATATTTCTTTGTACAGTGGCGGACACGGTCGGCGTAACACTTCCGGTTTTTCTGTATTGAAAAATAGCTCTTGTTCTTTGGTAATACAGTCTACAGTCAATAGGGTTGACGAAACCATAGACAAACCTGTTAAGGCCTCCTAGTCCGCCACTGTACAGTAAAATAATATTTTAAAAATATTTTAAAAGGTAAAATAAAAAGGTAAAATTAATTCTATTTATGTTATATATTATATTATACGGTATAGGTAGTTTTAACGTTTTATTTATTTTTCAATAAAAAGACAATAATTGCGTTAAAAACTTTCATCAATTTACAGTAGGTACAGGATTTCACGCTGACACCTCCATACCATTACCTGCAGAGATTGAGAACTTGAGTCGAAAACGCTTTCTACTACGTACATATAATTTCGCAGGTCAGAATACTCGCAGCGAGTGGAAAAGGTGAAACTTATCGGAGCAAGAAATCGACGGGATGCGAGGTTTATTGTAACGATCGGATCGAGGGCCATGGCGAGAGAAACTGAAAGTTATAGCGCCGCATTCAACCCACTTTCACTGCTTCCCTGCGCCCGCGCTGCCTCCGCGCCGCGCCGCCGCGCCGCTGCGCCGCGCCGCAGGGGCTGCCCCCCCCCCCCAGAGCCATTCGCGCACTGTCAGTGTCAAGTAGAGGCAAGGCACCGCACGTTGCTTTTGGGGCGAAACGGTGCGATACTAGCGCCACTTCGATGAATAATTAATATCTTCTAAACCATGGTCGCGAAATCAAAAATATGCGTTATTGACTGCCTAGATTATCTTGCTTAGAATTTTTTTAGGCCCTGCTGTGTAGCTTTTAGGTTTAAAATCTGAGAAAAAAAATGTTTTAGTTTGTTGCCTAAATTAGCCACTTTAGTTTCCTAGTAGAATATTTCTAAGATCATTATCCTTAAAGCTACAGAACAGGGCCTTAAAAATTCTAAGCAAGATTATGTAGGGAGTCAAAGATGATTTAGTAGAGTTTTTTTTACATTTTTGAAACCTTGTCAATTGAAAACGCAGGGCTACCATATTGGCAGACGCGGTCCTTGATGTTTGTTAGGGTATTATAATCGCTATTAATAGCGTCTGCCAAGCGTGCTTATTATTTAGAAAATTTGCTCGCCACCTCCTTATCCATTATGTATTTCCTGAATTTATGCATATTTTCCACAGAACAAGGAAGATGCTCTCTCTCTCTAAATAGAAATCGCGAGTAGGCGGAGCCCGCGTGCCTATCATTAGCTCTGCAGTGCCTATGCGTAGTTTTTGACAGATTTGATAAGCTCAGTTGCTGTAAACAAACCACCAGGAAAAATATGAAAAAAAACCACTAAAATGCCATATTGTGCTGTGTTGGAATGCAAAAATTAAAGTTGGGGACTTAAAAGTACTAATTATGCCGTATCATTACATCGGTAAGTAATATTTCACTGTATTTTTAAATAAATTTGAAATTATACATGAACAAGAAAACAAAGCCATAAGTGAGAAAATGAAAACACCCTAATTACGGAGCAGTAAAATTGAATTTTCATTGAAGCCTGTGACTATGACTGTACCTTCTTAGCGTTCTTCTTTATCTATGGTATTAGACTCATGACTTTTTCTAGAACATTTTGACAACAGTATAATGGAAATCAGTTAGAGATTGCTCAACATGATGGAAATCTGTCGATAATTTTCTATGATAAAAATCTATCGATAATAATAATTTTCATTAAAAAAAAAATAGGTATTCGCTTCGACTTTAAAACCTCTACCTTTTTTTCGGTTTAAAATGTGATTTTCTTTAAAGTTAAATTCTTGAATACGAATGAAATTATATGAATCTTTCAACTTAGACTCTTGCGTATGAATGAAATTATATTAGCATCATCATCATATTACAATAATGTTGTAATATGTAAAAAATAAAGTCGCTTTCCGCATCAGTCCTTAGGTATGTTTAAATCTTTAAAAATACAGCGGATTTTAATGCGGATTTTTTTAATAATAAATAATAATAACACATCACACTCAGAGCCCCTAACTAGGAAGAACCTGTATCTAGGGTGCCCGAAACACACACAGAGACGAACATCACACCCAGACCGGAAACAAATAAGTATAAAACATGCACGTTCTAATAATAGGTTAGGCGGTACGAAGTTTGCCGGGTCGACTAGTATTGTATAAAGACAAGTCGTCACTCTTATAGTGTGCTATATTTTATTTTTCTTTTCATTTATTTACAGCCTGTGTTACTGGATCACCTTGGGCCAAGCTCAGAACCTAATACACTTAAGCATAAACTTGAAGATGGAGCCATCATGAAAGCTTCTTAAGCTAAGAGGAGTTTCAATAAACAATACCTAGAGAAGAAAATGCTAAATATTATGTATTAAAAAAACCAAGATTAGTTAAGAGTTTAAGGCAAGTAATAAATAAGCAAGTACTTCGATATTAAATAAGATAAAATAATATAAATATAAAACCCATCTTGTTTTGTTGGTCTATCTACCCATCCACCTAAATTGTTTACTTTGGTTAAAATAAAGCTTCATTTAAAGTACAGTACTTACTCCAAAATTAATAATGCGCATGCAGATTGGCTAATTGTCGATTTCACGGAAACACCTGAATCAAAAATCATAATTCTACAAAATTACGCATGCAGAAAATGCACCTCCTTAAATACATATCGTCTTCCGTCGCTTGGGAATACGACCGTTGTCGAACAGTGACGAAGATTTCTATGCGCATTATAACTTTTGCAGTACTGTAGGTATATACAATTTTATAACTAAACACATTTTTATTTCTGAATCTATTTATGCGAAGCATAACTGTTGAATACAAAACGACATTGGAAATAAATAAAAATTAAACTGTACACCAAAATAAACTTTGTTCTATGAGCGACTGGTTTTTTCATATTATAATACCAATACATAGCCAATCACCAAGAAGGCCGTTTGCGTAGAATACCCATAGTTTTTCGTAAGAAAAAAGTAATTGTTAACTGTAGCCATATGAAAGAAAGTTGTGTATCGATAGGTTTTTCTCATCGACAAACTTTCTCCCGCAATATGTACATCCCTAGCTTAGTTTTTCATTTTTCGACGTAGCCACCTAGTGTTTAGTAGCGGTAGTACAAAAGCTGTAGTTCCATCTAGCGTCGAAAAGTAAAACTAGGAACAATGCATGAGGATTTTAAAGCAAAGAGGATGTATAGCTTTCTACCATGTCTTTGGAAAAACCTAATTTCATTCTTTTATCATATGTATGTCATCATTATCTTAAGTATTTCATAATTGTTATTTGATTTTGATCTTTGTTTATTTGTAAAAAGGTTCATAGTCTACTTCAAAGTTTTGTGATGTAGATCTTTTCGGCTTTGTCGTTAATCACCAATGGTAGCTTGGATTTCATAGTGAGCGTTGGGTTTATATGTGTGAGTTTGGACACACTGGTTTCAGTACTAAAAGCTCATGATGCTATTTCTATTGTATTGGAAGATGCTCTCTCTCTCTAAATAGAAATCGCGAGTAGGCGGAGCCCACGTGCCTATCATTAGCTCTGCAGTGCATATTCGTAGTTTTTGACAGATTTGATAAGCTCAGTTGCTTTATGCTTCTTGTAAACAAACCACCAGGAAAAATATGAAAAAAAACCCACTAAAATGCCATATTGTGCTGTGTTGGAATGCAAAAATTAAAGTTGGGGACTTAAAAGTACTAATTATGCCGTATCATTACATCGGTAAGTAATATTTCACTGTATTTTTAAATAAATTTGAAATTATACATGAACAAGAAAACAAAACCATAAGTGAGATAATGAAAACACCCTAATTACGGAGCAGTAAAATTGAATTTTCATTGAAGCCTGTGAGTCCTGTGACTGTGACTGTACCTTCTTAGCGTTCTTCTTTATCTATGGCATTAGACTCATGACTTTTTCTAGAACATTTTGACAACAGTATAATGGAAATCAGCTAGAGATTGCTCAACATGATGAAAATCTATCGATAATTTTCTATGATAAAAATCTATCGATAATTTTCTATGATAAAAATCTATCGATAATAATAATTTTCAGTGAAAAAAAAATAGGTATTCGCTTCGACTTGAAAACCTCTACCTTTTTTTTGGTTTAAAATGTGATTTACTTTAAAGTTAAATTCTTGAATACGAATGAAATTATATGAATCTTTCAACTTAGACTCTTGCGTATGAATGAAATTATATTAGCATCATCATCATATTACAATAATGTTGTAATATGTAAAAAATAAAGTCGTTTTCCGCATCAGTCCTTAGGTATGTTTAATTCTTTAAAAATAAAGCGGATTTTAATGCGGATTTTTTTAATAGATAGAGTGATTCAAGAGGAAGGTTTATAAGTATAAAACATGCACGTTCTAATAATAGGTTAGGCGGTACGAAGCTTGCCGGGTCGACTAGTATTGTATAAAGACAAGTCGTCACTCTTATAGTGTGCTATATTTTATTTTTCTTTTCATTTATTTACAGCCTGTGTTACTGGATCACCTTGGGCCAAGCTCAGAACCTAATACACTTAAGCATAAACTTGAAGATGGAGCCATCATGAAAGCTTCTTAAGCTAAGAGGAGTTTCGATAAACAATACCTAGAGAAGAAAAAATGCTAAATATTATATATTAAAAAAAAACAAGATTAGTTAAGAGTTTAAGGCAAGTAATAAATAAGCAAGTACTTCGATATTAAATAAGATAAAATAATATAAATATAAAACCCATCTTGTTTTATTGGTCTATCTACCCATCCACCTAAATTGTTTACTTTGGTTAAAATAAAGCTTCATTTAAAGTACAGTACTTACTCCAAAATTAATAATGCGCATGCAGATTCGCTAATTGTCAATTTCACGGAAACACCTGAATCAAAAATCATAATTCTACTAAATTACGCATGCAGAAAATGCACTTAACCTCCTTAAATACATACATATCGTCTTCCGTCGCTTGGGAATACGACCGTTGTCGAACAGTGACGAAGATTTCTATGCGCATTATAACTTTTGCAGTACTGTAGGTATATACAATTTTATAACTAAACACATTTTTATTTCTGAATCTCTATTTATGCGAAGCATAACTGTTGAATACAAAACGACATTGGAAATAAATAAAAATTTAACTGTACACTAAAATAAACTTTGTTCTATGAGCGACTGGTTTTTTCATATGATAAAACCAATACATCGCCAATCACCAAGAAGGCCGTTTGCGTAGAATACCCATAGTTTTTCGTAAAAAAAAGTAATTGTTAACTGTAGCCATATGAAAGAAAGTTGTATATCGATAGGTTTTTCTCATCGAGAAACTTTCTCCCGCAATATGTACATCCCTAGCTTAGTTTTTCATTTTTCGACGTAGCCACCTAGTGTTTAGTAGCGGTAGTACAAAAGCTGTAGTTCCATCTAGCGTCGAATAGTAAAACTAGGAACAATGCATGAGGATTTTAAAGCAAAGAGGATGTATAGCTTTCTACCATGTCTTTGAAAAAACCTAATTTCATTCTTTTATCATATGTATGTCATCATTATCTTAAGTATTTCATAGTTGTTATTTGATTTTGATCTTTGTTTATTTGTAAAAAAAGGTTCATAGTCTACTTCAAAGTTTTGTGATGTAGATCTTTTCGGCTTTGTCGTTAATCACCAATGGTGGCTTGGATTTCATAGTGAGCGTTTGGTTTATATGTGTGAGTTTGGACACACTGGTTTCAGTACTAAAAGCTCATGATGCTATTTCTATTGTATTCTCTTGTTCTGTGTTTTCAATCATTTTGTCTGTTCTTATTTTAAAGTACTTACAAGTTTATAAACCAACTAGCTTTCCGCCCGCAGCTTCGCAAGCGCTTTTTATAATAAAAGTAAATAACTGGTTGATTTGTTTCTCAGAAATATAGGGAAATAATTTGTAATCGCACCAAAGCCCTAAAGAAATCATAAAAAAGCAGTAAATTTACAACAGTAAAATTTGAAGCTTTTGATATTTAAAACTTTTTCTTATATTAATTTGGATTGGTGTTTCAAAACGTTGCGAAATAAAACTCTTTGAAACAAGAAGTAAGTACCTACTAAGTTTTCAACAACAAATTTGTTGGGTTTCTGGAAACATGAGTTTTTAAGAATCAAAAAAAAAATGTAGCGTACTTACCTAATCACAATATTTTTCCAGAAAGTTTTTAACTTTGAAAGAAAGAAGAAAAATTTACCTTTGAATTCACAAAATTTTAAATAAAGAGCTTTCTCATAACACAAATAGAAACAAATAAACCAAACTGAAACTTAATTTTAAGGCTTGGTGCTTCAAAAATTTGTGTTTTTGAAATTTTTTTAAACAATCTGAGACATACAAAATTGATGTCTTCATTCTGAAAAAAATATATGTGTTAGTTAAGGATCTAATCTAGTCATCATACTAAAGGAAAACAGGATCTAATTAATTTTAGTTGATAGAAAAAAATCTCAAAGTTACCCCTTTTTGTTCCGTTTTTTCCATTTTATTTTTAAACCGCTGATTGTTTTTATTTGATTTTTGGAATGAAAATTGCTGACCTTAAATTTTAGACATACTACTATAGTAAGAATTTTTAAGTTTAACGAAAAGACAAAAAACCAGCAAAAACTAAAAAAAAACATCGTTTTCGCGCGGTCCGATGCCA
This sequence comes from Euspilapteryx auroguttella, assembly GCA_951802225.1. Lineage (NCBI taxonomy): Eukaryota > Metazoa > Arthropoda > Insecta > Lepidoptera > Gracillariidae > Euspilapteryx > Euspilapteryx auroguttella. The sequence goes on along the minus strand of OX637644.1, from coordinate 5,953,633 downwards.
TGCCGCGCCGCTCCCTACCCCTACCCCGTCAGTCAGTACCCTTGTGGCCACGGCCGAGGCCGGTTCTATGTCAAATTTTTGTTTTCGCGCTCTCGTATTTCGTTTTATTTTTATTCAAATGTAAACAAATTTTGACAACAGATGTCAAAACAATGAACCATAACATCTGATTAGGATCTGTATGGAGCTGAAAGAAACCAATTTTGATACCGATATTACATTTATAAAACCGTCGCATTACAAACTTACCTTTTTTATTCCCACAAATAAAACTTAAATCATAGGGTACTTATATAGTTATATCATATCTTTGTTAGTTCTGTGGCGCCGATAACACAATATTAATATTACATTAGCACAATATTACGTGGTATACTTACTCAAATTACTTTAAGAAGGCAGTTATTTATGCCTTAATAGAAAATGATTCCTTTTTATTTAACGCTTTTTGGTTTTTTCGGCTGTTTAATTTTTTGATGAAAAGATTTTATTTTTTGCTTTTCAGTTTAATTTTAAGGAATTCTCCCCCCCCTCACTTCAAGGTTCACCTTCACCTCAAATCACCCTCCAAACGCTGGTCTCACACCCCTGAAGGTGGTCAGACGACCTGGTAAAGGTTGCGGCCTATGTCCAGCAGTGGACGCTATCGTGTGAGATCGGCTGCTTAAAATCAAAACCTAGTAACTCGTTTAACAAAAATGTTCAGGAGAGCCAAAAAACGGGTCGACCACTTTAATTCGTTGCCCCGAAGAAACCAGACGCAATAGCGATTTCGGTGTTTGACCAAAAGTTTGACTATATTGTTGACTATAGTCACACTTAAATCGATCCCACTATTTTTTTTTTTTTAATTTACCCAAATATGACAATGAAAAAAATTTTGAAATACAATCTCTGAGTTAATTCTCTACTTTTTAAAGCATTTTATATTTTTAGTTGTACGTTTCGAATGAAAAATGTTATTTTTTGAAGTGCATTCATTTAAAAGTTATACAAATGATTTATTTGTGGCAGAATTAAGTTTTGTTTACGATTTGGTTACGACTCGTGGTTAATTCAGCCAAATTTGTATACTGTTTTTGTAACTTACTAAATTCCATCAAAATTTGATTGATTTTATAATCGGCGCCAAATTCAAAACATAGTAAGTCAGCTTTCAAATTCATAACCTAGTAAGTCGGTTGAGTTGCTAGGTTTTTTTATTTGTAATCCGACATGCGCTATGTTAAGAATATGTACTTCATGGAAATTTCAATAACTTTTCCAAATTGGGTAGACTTGCTAAATTTTATTTTTAAAATTACGTAAGAAACTGGGTGTTTTAAGGTTCATATCAAATCTATACCGCCTAGTAAGTCGAAAAATGACAAAAACGTTTTTTTTGCAAAAACACCGTTACTAGGTTTTGAATTTGGGCAGCCGAGATGATGATGATGATTATTATTATATTAGTCGGCGAGGCGCTTCTCCAGAAGTCCCCCAGAGTCCTCCAGAAGAAGGCAGGTAGTCGCCACTTACAATGGAACTGGTGGGGCGAGTGTTGAAAATTTTGCGGTTTTTGTAATCCAATCGTCGTAGGTCGCCAATTTAGAGAACTCCTATGTCCGCCCGCCTGCAGTAGAAATAACTCCAGAGGTTGAAGAAGGGATGATATATTTACACATGGTTAGGTACACTATTTACAAGAAAATGAATGCATGTTAATGTGTACAGCGGCTGAGATGAACTGCCTAGTTAACAAAAGTCTTTTTGAAAGGTAACAATGTCAATTTTAAAATCTTCTTCTATAAATTAAAAAGTAACAGTATCAAAAATTAGTTTGGTTACAAAAAGGTTGGAGGAAAGGCACAATTTACTTTTATATAAAAAATATATATACTTATGCGAGCAGTTCTCATGTAAAATACAATATGGCAATACAATATGTGAGTGAATAAAAAAGGCATCCATATTTTATCCACCCTTAGGCCGCATTTGCAGGCCGCACGCAGGGCGTTGCGCGAGGCGTCGTGCGGGGCGTGCTGCGCCCAAATCAAATGTATAGCAATAGTATGAGACCGTTTAAAGAGACGCGCATAGGCCTATGTTCGATATCGTATAAGGAAACGCGTCGGCTCCCGCGGCGGCGCCCGCAGCGGCGGCGCCCGTGGTGGGGCGCCCGCGTCGGAGCCCACACGACATCCCGCACAACACGCCGCGTCTTCGTAAAGGAGGCCTTAGGGTGTGATTTTAAAAAAGTTATCAACTCAAACTATATCGTTATTTGTTTGAAATTAAAACAACCAGTGGTGTTTTATTTATATTGAGAAAACACTACAAAAAGGGTTTACTTTGATATTTATTTCTACAGAGTGAAATTCATTACATCTTGTTACTTTTTAATAACTTGTCTAAACTAAATCCTACATCTATATTTTTCAGAATTAAGAAATCTGTTTTATATTTCTCAGATGGTTTAAAAAAAACTCGTTATTACAAATACCTTACCTAAACGCAAATTCTTGTTAGCTGAAACGAAAATCGGAAAGAAAAATTGTGCGGTAGGTATAAACATCTCGATTTAACTTCGGCTTGTATGAAAAGTAATAAAATTTAAAACTGCCGCGACATTTCGCATTTCGACGCGCGCATGTCACAGCTGCGAGGGTGGGGGACCCTCATACCTAATTAGGTAAGAAGCTTCAAAGTACGGAGTCTTAAGTATTATATACTCTGTGATTTAGGTGAGCTGTGTTTTAAGTACTTACTTGCCTTTACATAAAAGCTGCTTTTTTATACGATTAAAATATGACTTATCTACAGGGTGTATCTGACAAGGCGGTAATAAATCAAAGGGGTAATTCAGCTCACCATACCTAACAACTTTCTCAAAGCAACATAGGTCGAAATCTCAAAAGAAAAATCAGCTGTCCCATACATTGACCCCGTCAGCTGATCGAACCAATGTATGGAACAGCTGATTTTTGTTTTGAGATTTCGACCCATGTTGCTTTGGGAAAGTTGTTAGGTATAGTGAGCTGAATCCCTTCTTTGATTTATTCAAGGTTCGATAATCGGACCAACAATGTATAATCTATATTTAATGATATGTGTAACATATTTAAGAACTGTTCGGTATATCAATTCGCCGACGACACGTGCCTGCTGATAGCCGGTAGTGATGTGTCGGTGGCAGAAAAACTTCTTCAAGAGGACTACAATACTCTATGTTATTGGGCACACGATGTTGGATTAACAATTAATGCACAAAAAACCAAGCTGATGCACATACACTTCCCAAACCTTAAATCAAACATTACTCCAAAAATCGTGGCCCACGAGCATCAGTTTATGCACGATAAAATCAATAACTGCAAGTGTACACTATAGATCTAGTGCATCAACATACTTATCTGGGACTAGTAATAGATAGTAAATTTTATTGGCAGCCGCACGTTGAGCACCTATGCAAAAAACTTAGAGCTATATTGGCCAACCTAAGTATATATTGAAGTACAAATTACCATACAAAACATTAAGAATACTGTACCTATCTCTCGCTGATTCTATAATCAACTACGGTTTATGCTGCTTCCGCAGAACTTGTACAACAAATATTAATAAAATATATACCCTACAGCGAAGAATGTTAAAACTAATTGTACCTTATAAAACAAAGTTAAAATACTCGGCTAACGAACCTGGTTTGTTTAAATATTGCCACATTGTAAATGTTTTTGATAAAATTAAAATTGCCACACTGTTTGTTTGAATACTTAGATAAAATAAATAACTTAGAAACTAAGAAAAGATCAAATAAATTGAGTAACTTACCTAATAAGCCAATATATGTAATACCACATTACTTTAATATATACGGAAAACGGCATTGGAAATGCTTGTTACCTTCTATTTTAAATACCTTGTCAGACACAACTATAAATAGCCTTTTGAATATAAACAAAGAGAAGTGTAGACCTTACCTCAAAAAACACTTTATTGATTTGTATAGAGACTAATAATAATAACTTACTTACCTTTACGCGCATCTAGTGTTATGAGACTTGCTGTACAGTACATTAGCGGATAAACCTCATTAGGTTTAAGCTTAATGTTTAAGTAATTAAGTACATGTAATTTAAAAAAAACTTGAATAAAGAACTTTAAAAAAAAAAAATTACCGCCTTGTCAGAAACACCCGATTCCCAGTTGTCGCCACTGGCAACGTTCCCACTGGGGACAAATGCGAAAAAAAATCCCATTTGTCACCACCTGTCGCGGGTGGCCAGTATATGTAACCACTGCGCTCTAAATCAGCACCTTGGGTACGAGTAGATTTGATATAAAAACTTTTTATAAAAAAATTAAACCGCCAAAAAAACTGAAAAGCATTAAATAATAGGGAAACATTTTCTAGTAGGCCTTAATTTACTCACTTCTTAAAGTAATTTTGGATTACCAAGAAATTTTAAGTCGGCGCCACACCACACAAGCAAATTCATTATCTATGTAAAGCGCGATGCGCAGCGGCATACGTTTTGCGGTTATTTCTTTGAATTTCAGGTAATTTAGTGATCTTTATTCGTTGATTCTGTGGCACCGACTCAAAATTTCTTGGTAATCCAAAATTACTTTAAGAAGTGAGTAAATTAAGGTTTACTAGAAAATGTTTCCCTATTATTTAATGCTTTTTAGTTTTTTTGGCGGTTTAATTTTTTTATAAAAAGTTTTTATTTTTTGATTTTCAGTTTTTTTGGGCTCATTTTTTTGACCCCAGCTAATCACCCTTCACAGGGTGGTCGCACCCCACAGGTGGCCACACAACCTGGTGAAGGTTGAGGGACTAACAGGATGAGGTTCGATCACGACCGGTCGGTGAGGCGATTTGTGAGGGAAGCCTATGTCCAGCAGTGGACGTCTTTCGGCTGATTTTATTTCATTTCCAAAGATATTGTAGGTAGGTATCAAAAGTTATAATGTAACACGGAAATGCAACCCGTGAGTGGATAAATCGACCCGCCGACCAAAAAGTCACCCCTATTTTTCCACCCTTAGGGTGGGAATTTTATTTCCAAATTTCTATGGGACCAACTTCAAGGTATACCCTGTCGATTAAAAAAAGAATTATTAAAATCGGTCCACACAGTAAAAAGTTATGCGTGATCATACATAAAAAAATAAAAAAATATACGCGACGAATTGAGAACCTCCTCCTTTTTGTTTTTTCGTCGGTTAAAAATAGTAGACTAAAGATAGATATTATCTTTCAAAAGAAAACTAATGCTCCTTTCATCTTAGTTTTACAAAAGATCTACAAATAAAAAATCAACCGCCGAATAGGTAGGTTGGTATTCAATTATAATAATTGTTCTATCACATTCTTTTACTAACCTTATTCTGAGACTAAGGTACAGTGGCGGTCTAGGGCGTAACAGATTTGTCTATGGTCGCGTGCGCCCTAGACTGTATATTTTTTAATACAGAAACACCGGAAGTGTTTCGCCATCCTAGACCGCCACTTTACCATTAATTAGACATACCTAGTTTTGGAATTTTCAGAGGCATTTATGTAGTTATGCATTTTTCTTTCTTTTTTTAGTGTTGTAATATTAAAAAAAATAAAACCCCATTTTAACCCTCGACGAAAAAATCAAGAGGGGTGATATATTTTTAACGTGTGTATCTGTCTGTCTGTGGCATCGTAGAGGCAACGGATGAACCGATTTTCGTTTAGTTTTTTTTATATCATAGATTATTTCAGCCCGAGTGTTCTTAGCCATAGCCATGTTTCATGAAGATCTGATCAGCGGTTTGAATATCATCAGCTCTTTTCTAGGTGATGAGGGGATCTAACTAGCTTCCTTATGTCCGATCGATTTGAAATTTGATACCATGTTACATCAATGATATTGAAAGTGGTAACCATGACCTGATCAGCCTATTAAAGATGATCTGCTTTTAAATAGTAGATGAGGGGATCTAACTACCTTCCATAGGTCCTCTCGATTTTAAATGTTGTACCGTGTTACTTCAATTATATTGAAAGTATATCGTAAGGTAATCAACCTTTTGAATATGATCAGCTCTAGTTCTAGTTTACTTGATAAGGGTCTAGTTTAGATGATCTGACTTGGTTGGGGGTTTTTAAAATTTAATAATTTTGTTATTATCGCAATGGATTCTACTCGTAATTCTTAACATTGTACTTTCCTATTTTGCGTTTATTAAAAACACATTGTAAAAAAAGTAAAAAATTATTTATCTAATAAAGGATACAAAATATCCCTAAAAGTCAATAAGACTAATCTAATTAATATTGATACCTATTTCGTAAAGTATCCCAATTGGCTCAGGCAAACAAATGTTTGCCTTGCCTTACGACAATGGTCGCCTGGAGACGCCCCCAAACGAGCCTCCTCTGTCAAATTATTCTACTCCCTTTCGCAATGATTTTACAGCGTAGAGAAAAGAAAGGGGTAACAAACTCTACTTTTAAATTTACCTAAACACATGTATACATTCTTAGTCAGGTTAGTTACACTTACACCCAGAATAACAAAGGAAAAATATAATTAGGTACTTACTTACTCAATCTAGGCAAAATAAATTTAAGTCTGATTGTATCTACTTGCGAAGGTAGGTTAGGTACTACATTGCTTTATATCCAAACTATCTTTTGCCCGCAGCTTCGCACGCGCTTTTTCATTAAAATCGTTAATAACTGGTTGATTTACGACTCAGGATTTTGGTGACATCATTTCGGATCGCACCCATACCCCCTAAAAATATCTATCTTTATTTCAGTTCCCGTGGCAACTCCATAAATTCATTTCTACACTCCACCATTCAGACACTGAAACTTCTAACATTTCTATTAGCTGGTTGGGTAAAAGTAGTTGGATAGACGTACCTACATACCTAATATATGTACCTACTCGAGAAAAAAAAGTTGAAGATTTTTAGGCGCTTTATGTTTTTGGGAATGTTCCGTTCCATGTGAATTTTGGTTAATTTTTCCTAATACAACTCTGAATCTAATTACACCCACTGAAGAACCCGTTTTCCCATTTTTACATGGAAATAAAGAAATATACTATATACATTGTTTTAATACTAACTAAAGAGTCCCGTTTAACGTTCCAGTAGGAATTTAGTATATTTCTTCCTTCCAACACCCTTACACTTGTAGACCAAATTTCACGTTGGCATACTCAAGGAAATCGATTTTTCATACTAAATAATTAGTCCTGTAACCCTATTCCCATGGGAATTTAGTTAATTCCTTTCTTCAACGCCCTTTCATCTACTGAAGAACCTGTACACAAATTTCACGTCGATACACTCAAGGAAGTCGAGATTTCATTCTCACAAAAAAGTCCCGTTATTCCAGTTCCCGTGGGAATTTTGTTAATTACCCTCTTTGAACATTCCTACATTTACTGAGGAACCTATACACCAAATTTCACGTCGAAACACTCAAGGATGTCGATTTTTCATTCTCACTAAAAAAAGTCCCGTAATTCCCTTTCCCGTAGGAATTTTGTAAATTCCTTTCTTTAAACACTCTTTTATTCACTGAGGAACCTGTACACCAAGTTTCACGTCGATACACTCAATTATGTCGATTTTTCATACTAACTAAAAAGTCCCGTAATTCCCGTTCCTGAGGGATTTCCTAGGAAATTTATAAACTTGCGAATCTTATTATTTTCCGGTGACATATATAGATAATATTGAGAAAAGAAGAAAAATAAAGAAAATAATACTTTAATTTAAAAAAATAAGTAATTTCCTGGCCTGGCATCTGTATATTTTTTTATGAAAAAAATACCAACTGCAACAGATGCATAACAAAATACTGCTAAGTGTAGTATCGCCCCCAGTGTCCATCTGTCCGGTCCTGCTGTACCTGGTGGCCTGGTGGCAAAAAGAACGCTATAGCCCGTAGCTTGCGGCGAGCGCGGCGAGCGCGGCGCGGTGTCGCTGAACCGGCGCAAGTCAAGGGCCGAGGTCGATGCCCGGCCGCCGCGCCGCCCGCGGCATGCGTTCGCGCTCCACAGCTCCACACACCGAATCGGGCACAAGGAATTTTATAACACCATTATTTTTTATTTAAGTTCCGATCTGACAAGCTAAACTAAACAATATAGATAGATGTACAAATTTCATTTTGTTATTTGCATAGCTGCATTTTTGGTAAAATAAGTAAATAATAAGCAGTAGTACGGTGGTGTATGTACGGTAACTGTTTCTTAGGTACTAACTTACTATTCAACTATATTGCATAGTACATAATAGTTGTAATGTGACTGGTACATTATAAGAGGCATTAATACACGAGTGTGGTCATAATAAGATCACAGGAGTGTTATGTACAGTTGCATACATAACTCTACTAACATGCATATCATAAGTTTTCTACAATATTATGTACTGAATGACCTGCATTTTCAAGTTACTGGTACTATATTAACTTATTTGCTGTTATAAAACCTACAAATACTTACAATAACTTTTCTGATCTTTCTAAGTTCGTTCGAAATCGAAACAAATGGAACGGTTTCCATAACGCAATGGAACGCTCAACGCGTAACGTAACCGTGTTATACTCATTCTAGGCCTACTGGTTAAGGGTGCGAGAGTGCACAACTGCACAGAGGGAGGGTCGCTTCATTATTCTCTTTACAACACATAACACATTACATTTTACACATTACATACAACCGATAGACGGCTACTACTAGACATATTGTCTAGGTCTCCCCCACATATTGTCACAAGGACAAACATTGAGGAGAGAATTTGCCGTTATCGCCAAGCCTGGCATGCGGGTTGGCGATCGCAGTATGGCTGCTTAAAATTTTCAACGAACGTCGCTGCTGCCCGGCCTTTTTTCCTGTAGTTTTCATTTTACGACAACCACAGAAAAAGGTGGGATGGCTGTATCCTGTGCCACCGCCACACAGGGTTGCATAAGACCAGGATTATGGCGACCTGAGGGGAGCCTATGTCCAACAGCGGATGGATGCCTTTTAGCTGAGATAATGCTAAAAAAAAGGTTCGGTATGGGAGGAAGTAATGATGTGATGAGATATATGATGACATAGGTAGGTCTAATCTATTACCATGATTAGACCTACCTATGTCATCATATATCTCATTTTTCTAACTTTATGCTGTAAATGAAGACTTATCAAAGTTTTCATAGATTGAATTTTCAAATAAGTACATTAGTAAAGTATATCAATTGTATGTTCATTCAATTGTTCTCTCTGTTATTTCGCAAGTTTTAATAGGCGCCTTTAGCTTTGTAAACTTTCTAGTAATTTATTTTGTTTAGCCTAGGATGAATGTACACTGGGTGTGAACTAGTTATAAGTATTTGACAAATAAAGACTTTTTCAAAATCAAAAAATCAAATCAATCTATTACCATGGAGAGTTCTTTTTAATAGTTTTTCTGTTCACCTTTACTTGAAACCTACAAAAGATGAAGAAATAAACAACCTAAGGGTCATTATTCGTAATTCGTATAGCCTCTGCAAGCAACGAAACTTGCGCGGTCATCGAACTGAGTATGACGGCCACGCGACTCGCGCGCAACAACCTTAGTTTAATATTTCAATAACTGTGCTACTACTACCTACAAAACAAACTATGAAGTTCTATCGCCTTCCATTCACAAGTTAGTTTAATGTTATTAAGAACTACTAACGCCATCTATATTGTTTTCTGTAAACAATTTAATAGAGCAGCCCCTGGTAGCATGACCGACCATATGTCGAATTTGTCGAATCTATCTGTCACTTTTGACGATCGTCTTCATACGTTTTCCCGTATTTAGATGTCAAAGCGTTCAAAAGTGACAAAAAATATTCGACAAATTGTACGTCATGTTACCACCGCTGGGGTACTTACTATACTATATTATGGCCCCATTTGCTATATTGCTTTTCGTCCTTTCGAGTGTCAAAGTCAATACAAAAAAACGTAAAGAGGACGAAAAGCAATATTGCAAAAGCGGCCGTAATAGGGGGTCAGCCTCAGCGGTCAGCGCTTTACTATCTAGCCTAGCGTTTCCATCTCTCTGATCTACACATACAAACACCTAACGTCAATGAAACAAACAAGAGTGCAAACCGAAAAAAAATTGAATGAAGGTTTTTTGAAAAAAAATAAAGAGAAAGAAAGACTAGGTAATATGTACATTTCTTGTATTGTTCCGTAATTGATAGGAATTATTATAATCTGAAAGGAATGAGGAATTTAAGAGCCAGTTTACCGCGATGCTAGCGCCATTCGCGAAAAAAATCAATATCTTCTAAGCTAAGCCAAATATCAAAAATGTGGCACTGTATGACACTAGATAATCTTGCTTAGTATTTTTTGAGCACAGTAAATTAGTCCTAACTTAAAAGAACAAAATTATGCACAGATTGTTGCTAAAAGTGGCCACTTTTAGCAACACCTTGTAGCTTTCTTTGGTCTTTCATTCAAAAGCTATACAACAGTGCCCCAAAAATACCAGGCTACATTATCTAGTGTCATAATGTGCCACATTTTTGATATTTGCCTTAGTTTAGAAGATAATAATTTTTTTCGCGAATAGCGCTAGCATCGCTGTAAACTGGCTCTTAAAAGTAACACTAAAAAAATAGTCTCGTAATACGCCCGTAGATGGCGATTTCTAAATAAAAAGACATAAAACACAACAAAACGAAACAAAAACTATTTGACTGACGCGTAACGAGTTTCAATTTTATTTTCAGCTTTCAATGATTCATTACAACTTGACCCTTCGAAGCTTTTGCAAGACGCCATATTATGATAGCGGCGTGATAAAACTTGTTTTTTTTCTTCTGAGATGTCAAATTGCAAACCTTTGAAAACCTCTCATTCCCGATTTTTTTAATTTACGGAACGACGAATAACGTGCACGCAAAGCTGCGGGCGCAGTCATTGCAATTTTTTTCCTTGTTTTGAAAAAAAAATCTCAAATAGGTAAGTACTAAGAAGTACCTACATATGTACAGAGAGTTTGCAAACCGCCGCTTTCATTAATCTGAGTGTACATCTCAGAGTAAGGAAACCGCCGCTATGTAGGTACATATTATTTTACCTATACACAATAATAGGAGAACAAATAAGATACAAATGCATGTGCACACAAAAATAGATGACGTCATTGAATTAAAAACAAAAAGCTAATTTGGTTTAAAAATATAATCTGGCTTGCTCGCTTTCCGGTGAGAAAGCAGGTTACAAAATAACAGGTCGATCTTGACGGTCCATCACAGGCTTTATCGCCTTCATGACTGTAAAATGTCGCGTGGGTATTCGTGACAAGGATAACGTCGGCTCGAACGGTCTCAAGTGTGCCTATTAAGAAGCTCATCGCGGATAATGACTGTCGCTGTTGATGAGAGGTTTAGCCACTGCTCACCTGCGGCACTGCGGCCGCAGCGCGCAGGAATCGCAGGATGGCTTTGTCTGCCGCGGCCCTGAACTGGTCGCTCACCCAGACTCCGCACTTTAAATTGTCTACTTTATCGACTGCTGTACTGTGCGGGAAGGCAACTGCCGTCCCGTGGATTTATGTTACAGCCGTTCAGAACAACGGTAATGCCCAGATCCATTCGCAGCTTGGAGTGTTTAAAACAGTAACGGTAATCGTAACAAAGCTATTTATGAGGCCGCTAATTAAGAAACTAGGTGTTTATTAGTTTATATTTAAAATTGGTTTGTCTTCGTCATTTCCTAAATATATTACTGTGTTGCGAAAATAGTGTGTGCGTAACTAAATAGCGGAAAAGTGTCTGTAAAAGGTAGCTTGTCGGTCAGGTAACGCCTACGTCAACAAGATTATTGATATTGGAAATCGTATCCTGAAGTTCAAGAGTCAACAAGCGTAGGCGGGGGGAGGTAGGGGCGCAGCTGCACCGCCCGCCCCCAGCGCCCACACGCCGGGAGATTGGGAGTGGGTCTGTCTCTGCGCCAGCAACACGCAACACAAGACAGAATTATTTACGCAGTTATTTTCCCCTTTCAGTGCGTAGGTGTTCGTTTGGATTGTTATTATTTTGTATTCATTTCATTTACGTTTGGATTCATTTCATTTCATTTCATTTCATTTCATTTCATTTCATTTCATTTTCATTTCATTTCATTTCATTTCATTTCATTTCATTTCATTTCATTATTTTAAAAGCAGGCACTTAAAAGTACGCGGTAGTCCTACGATCTTTAAAACTGAAGGGATAATGAAAGCATTTATATTTTACGAGCCTTTTTTGAACGTTCAGCCACCTTGCTCACCGTTCAAAAAAGTAATTACATATACCTTATTTGATTACATTAGCAGTTAGGTACTGTACTGTAATCAAAGAAAACGTAAACAATAATTGCCGTCGTCTTTATTATTATCCGTGCTAAAGCAATTATTCAAACTTTTAACTGAAAAGATAATTAAAAATAATGGTTTATATGAGAGTAGAGTCTTCCTTGTTTTGTGGGTTATAATACATTAGGTGCCTACATAAAAGCTTAGTATTTCAGATGAAACTTACTGAGAACCTAATGGAAGTTTTCTCGGGGCCTGCGGCGTAGTTGGTTCGACCTTGCGCGGAGGCGAGGTCGCGCGCACCCCTCTACCTGATGCCTGCCTGCCGCCCGCTGCCTTCCGCCGAGCTCAGGATCTAGGGTTGCCTTCTCCGGGACTAGCTCTCCTCTTTTACGCCCGCCACAGCTTACTTTATTATTTATTTGTTGTTTTATTGTATACTTACCAGAGCAATCAGATTATTTCATTACGGCCTGTAATATCCAACTCGGTTATTCAACGCAGATTTGTTAAAGTCCCACACCCACAACGATGTTTAATTATATTTTCGTGACAAATTGTGTTAATTGAAAAGTTGATTTAATTATAGTTTTTCAAGAAATTTCATTCGCGTTATTTGTCCTTATATCTAGTAAAGCCTTAACACTTTACTGTGAAGGCAATATAAGGCCCAGCGCATTTTAGGCGTGGCGCGGCAAAATGCCGATGGGATAATAATTTACTTCTCTTTAAATTCTATGTCACATAATTAAAAACTACTAAGTAGTTGTAGTTATCAATCGAAGCCAACAGATAGAAGTTACAGAGCATTCTCTTCTAAGTATCTAAAACTGGTATTTTGCCGCGCCTCGCCAGATGTGCGCACCGCCTAAAGGAAAATATTAACAACAATATAGATATTCTACCTAGCACGGTACAACGCGCACGTGGCTGACATTTCATGACCCCACAGGGCGTTCGAAGGGCATTTCAATTTATAAAAATAATACCGAACGCTATCATTTTTTTTTCTTTAAACGGCAACACTGGCTGTAGCTTTCTTTAGTTCATAAAGTAAAAGCTATAATACAACAGTCCCTTAAAAATACTAGGCTAATATATTATCTAGTGGAATACCGTTTCACATTTTTGATATTTACCTTAGTTAAAAGATATAATTTTTCTTCCCAGGTGGCGCTACTTTAACTGTGCCTCGAATAATATTTTTGTTGTAGTAAGATCCACAGATCGCATCGCAAATGAAAGGCCTGCCGAAATCGCAAAGCCATCATCCAACTCTGACAAAAATTTTAATTAAATATCTGTGTTGCTTGCAGTAGTTGCTGTGAAAAGATAGGTAAATAATATTGTGATGATGTGGGCAGTAGGCAGCGGGCGAGCGGTGCAGGGTGCGGGGTGCGGTCGCGGGGCGGCGGAGGCGGCCTTGGCCGTGAGCGCGCTCGATATAGCTGAGCTGAGCCACCCCGGTCTGCAACCCGCCCCGCGATCACACGACCGCTTCCGACCTGGCGCTCATAATCTCATATTCCTTTTTTCCAGTTTCACCTTTCCAATTTAAACAATACACCGGTAATACTTAGTTATGTTTTTTCATGCAGATTACACATCTTTTATACTTTGTTTGTTTAGATTATTTACAATCTATACCTTAGGTGCCAATCTTTGGACACAATTAAGACTATAAAAAAAAACATTTTTTTATTTAAGTAAACTATTTTTAAGCTGTCTATACCTTGCAGCCCTGGAGCAAATTGGGAAACAAAATAATTAAAAAAAAAATATATTGGGAAACGATGTGGAATTTATGAGAATAATGGTTTTGGAGCGGGAATAACCCTTTTAAATGTATGCAACATAATTTGCCCTAGCTGCTCTCAGCCCAAATTCTTTAAGGGACAGAGGGGCCTGCGGATTCACATTGGACGGGCGCACAAATTGCGATCCCCCAATGATGCATCGGCAGGCCCCTCTGCCTCATCCCCTGCGAACCCTGACAGTCCTCCACCCGATCCGGTTTCTACATCCGAACCTTTTTGGCAAATATTAACAAACTTAAAACAAAATTTTCCCGTTGCGAAGAGAATCCCTCGCGGCGCAAGACACGCTGTCTGCGCTGTCCTCACAAAAACTATCAAGGATACTGCGACCCTTAATACAATGAGAAGCTGGGAGCAGCTCTTCACCTTCGCTTATAGAGCACTGCACGTAGAAAAATGTAAAGAGAATGGCAGCTCCCTTACACAAAAAATAAAAAAGAACTGCAGACAGACCTGTGATACCATCCACCACATGAATACTGAGAAAAATATTAACAAATCTTACCATAAACCTAAACTTATTTCAGCTATAATAGAGAGTAAAGTAAGCGACGGAGACCTCAGAGGAGCTGCCAACCTCCTATTCAGCAGTGACGCAGTCGCCCCCGCCACCGACGAGACGCTTGCTGCCCTGCGCAGCAAGCACCCTTCACCTTCAGCAGCGTCGGGCCTGCCGGCCTGCTAGCAGCAATAATGTCGTTTAAGAACGGCTCTGCTGGCGGCCTGGACGGTTTATTCCCTTATCCCCACAGCATCTCAAAGACCTTGTGGGGGGAACCGTCGGGGACGCTGGCAAAGAATTATTAAATGCCATTGTGCTGCTGGCGAATCTGATGCTGTCCGGGGGTGTCGACGCCAACGTTATAGAGGTCCTATATGGCGCCAACCTCTGCGCTTTAAAAAAAAGGATGGCGGGATCAGGCCGATAGCGGTCGGCATGTGCATCCGTCGATTAGTGTCCAAAATCTTCTGCAGGCACATTTTACCGAGTGTCTGCGGCAGATTTCAGCCAACACAGCTAGGTTTTGGCAGCAGGGGCGGCTGCGAAGCCGCCGTCCATGCTGCCCGAACCTACCTGGAGAAAAGCACTGCCGACGTTCTGCTGAAGGTGGACGTTAAGAACGCCTTCAACTCGGTTGACAGGGGCGCCCTGTTGACAGAAGTAAAAAACCACACCCCAGAAATTTACCCCTACCTTTGGCAATGCTATAGCACCCCATCCAAATTAACTTTTAAAAGCAATCCACTCCTTTCGGCAGTAGGCTGTCAACAGGGCGACCCACTCGGTCCAGCTATATTCAGTTTGGCAATACACCCGGCAATTTCGAAATTAAAATCAAAATTTAATGTTTGGTACCTCGACGACCACAGAACAAGGAAGATGCTCTCTCTCTCTAAATAGAAATCGCGAGTAGGCGGAGCCCGCGTGCCTATCATTAGCTCTGCAGTGCCTATGCGTAGTTTTTGACAGATTTGATAAGCTCAGTTGCTTTATGCTTCTTGTAAACAAACCACCAGGAAAAATATAAAAAAAAACCCATTAAAATGCCATATTGTGCTGTGTTGGAATGCAAAAATTAAAGTTGGGGACTTAAAAGTACTAATTATGCCGTATCATTACATCGGTAAGTAATATTTCACTGTATTTTTAAATAAATTTGATATTATACATGAACAAGAAAACAAAACCATAAGTGAGAAAATGAAAACACCCTAATTACGGAGCAGTAAAATTGAATTTTCATTGAAGCCTGTGAGTCCTGTGACTGTGACTGTACCTTCTTAGCGTTCTTCTTTATCTATGGTATTAGACTCATGACTTTTTCTAGAACATTTTGACAACAGTTTAATGGAAATCAGTTAGAGATTGCTCAACATGATGAAAATCTATCGATAATTTTCTATGATAAAAATCTATCGATAATTTTCTATGATAAAAATCTATCGATAATAATAATTTTCAGTGAAAAAAAAATAGGTATTCGCTTCGACTTGAAAACCTCTACCTTTTTTTTGGTTTAAAATGTGATTTACTTTAAAGTTAAATTCTTGAATACGAATGAAATTATATGAATCTTTCAACTTAGACTCTTGCGTATGAATGAAATTATATTAGCATCATCATCATATTACAATAATGTTGTAATATGTAAAAAATAAAGTCGCTTTCCGCATCAGTCCTTAGGTATGTTTAATTCTTTAAAAATAAAGCGGATTTTAATGCGGATTTTTTTAATAGATAGAGTGATTCAAGAGGAAGGTTTATAAGTATAAAACATGCACGTTCTAATAAAAGGTTAGGCGGTACGAAGCTTGCCGGGTCGACTAGTATTGTATAAAGACAAGTCGTCACTCTTATAGTGTGCTATATTTTATTTTTCTTTTCATTTATTTACAGCCTGTGTTACTGGATCACCTTGGGCCAAGCTCAGAACCTAATACACTTAAGCATAAACTTGAAGATGGAGCCAGCATGAAAGCTTCTTAAGCTAAGAGGAGTTTCAATAAACAATACCTAGAGAAGAAAAAATGCTAAATATTATGTATTAAAGAAACCAAGATTAGTTAAGAGTTTAAGGCAAGTAATAAATAAGCAAGTACGTCGATATTAAATAAGATAAAATAATATAAATATAAAACCCATCTTGTTTTATTGGTCTATCTACCCATCCACCTAAATTGTTTACTTTGGTTAAAGTAAAGCTTCATTTAAAGTACAGTACTTACTCCAAAATTAATAATGCGCATGCAGATTCGCTAATTGTCGATTTCACGGAAACACCTGAATCAAAAATCATAATTCTACTAAATTACGCATGCAGAAAATGCACCTCCTTAAATACATATCGTCTTCCGTCGCTTGGGAATACGACCGTTGTCGAACAGTGACGAAGATTTCTATGCGCATTATAACTTTTGCAGTACTGTAGGTATATACAATTTTATAACTAAACACATTTTTATTTCTGAATCTCTATTTATGCGAAGCATAACTGTTGAATACAAAACGACATTGGAAATAAGTAAAAATTAAACTGTAAACTAAAATAAACTTTGTTCTATGAGCGACTGGTTTTTTCATATGATAATACCAATACATCGCCAATCACCAAGAAGGCCGTTTGCGTAGAATACCCATAGTTTTTCGTAAAAAAAACTAATTGTTAACTGTAACTATGAAAGAAAGTTGTATATCGATAGGTTTTTCTCATCGACAAACTTTCTCCCGCAATATGTACATCCCTAGCTTAGTTTTTCATTTTTCGACGTAGCCACCTAGTGTTTAGTAGCGGTAGTACAAAAGCTGTAGTTCCATCTAGCGTCGAATAGTAAAACTAGGAATAATGCATGAGGATTTTAAAGCAAAGAGGATGTATAGCTTTCTACCATGTCTTTGGAAAAACCTAATTTTATTCTTTTATCATATGTATGTCATCATTATCCTAAGTATTTCATAATTGTTTTTTGATTTTGATCTTTGTTTATTTGTAAAAAAGGTTCATAGTCTACTTCAAAGTTTTGTGATGTAGATCTTTTCGGCTTTGTCGTTAATCACCAATGGTAGCTTGGATTTCATAGTGAGCGTTTGGTTTATACTGGGTGTTTCTGACAAGGCGGTAATAAATCAAAGGAGAGATTCTGCTCACCATAACTAACAACTTTCCCAAAGCAACATGGGTCAAAATCTCAAAAAAAATAACAGCTGTTCCATACAATGGTTCGACCAGCTGACGGGGTCAATGTACGGGACGGCTGATTTTTGTTTTGAGATTTCGACCCATGTTGCTTTGGGAAAGTTGTTAGGTATGGTGAGTAGAATCCCTCCTATGATTTATTACCGCCTTGTCAGAAACACCCTGTATGTGTGAGTTTGGACACACTGGTTTCAGTACTAAAAGCTCATGATGCTATTTCTATTGTATTCTCTTGTTCTGTGTCGACGACGGTACCCTAGGAGGCGACGCACACACAGTTTTGGACGACTTATCAAAATTAATCGATATGTTTGGCGAAATTGGTTTAGAATTAAACTCTAAATGTGAACTATTTATTTCGGAAAAACTAAATTCTACTCAAAAGCAAACGATCTCTACAAAATTTACCCTTTTGGCTCAAAACATCAAAATTTTAAACAAAGAATCGCTCCGCCTCCTCGGCGCGCCGTTGTATAACGAGGGGATCCGAGATAAATTTGAAGAATCACATGAACGACTGCTTACCATCCACCCCCACATGGCTTTTTTCATTATTAAATTCTGTCTTTTCGTACCAAAACTTATGTATTCACTCCGATGCGCACCCTTTTGGAAATTTACAAATTCTCTCAATAAATTAGACAATATCATTGAAAACACTCTTACCGAAATTCTAAATTGCCCCATTCATGACAGATCTTGGTCCCAAGCTTCGCTGCCTGTTCGTCTAGGTGGCCTGGGAATCCGCAAAATTTCCAGTGTTGCGCTCCCGGCTTTCCTTTCCTCCGTCCACGGTACGCACGTCCTCTTCGGAAAATAATTAACCCGTCACTCGGTGACGTTGAGGCGTCGTACGTGGACGAGGCAAGGACAGCCTGGAGCGCAGCTTGCCCGGGCGAGGACCACCCTGCCAACCCTAACATACAAAAACAATGGGACGAGCCGCTCTGCAGGGCTGTCCAAAAAAATCTTCAAAACTCTGCCAGCAGTTCTGTAGAGCGCGCTCGCCTCCTTGCCGCCTCGGATCCGGTGTCGGGGTACTGGCTGCAAGCTGTTCCATCGGCAGCGATAGGGACCCTGCTAGACAGGATTACCCTATCACTGTCGGTGTGCATGCGGCTGGGGGTACCGATTTGCGCTCCACATCGCTGCCACTGCGGTGGCATGGTCGATCGATTCGGCCACCACGGACTTTCCTGCGCGCTCAGTGCGGGGCAACTGCCGCGCCACGCCAGCCTGAACGACATAATCCGCCGGGCCCTAGCCAGCGTCCACGAACCAGCCCATTGGGTTCCAACCCAATGGGCTGGTGCGTGACGACGGCAAGCGGCCCGACGGTATGACTGTCATACCGTGGAAGCGCGGCAGGCTCCTAGTGTGGGTGGTACGCCACATGTGTCGACACACTGGCGGCCTGTCACGTCAGACACACGGCAGCTGACGCGGGCGCGGCAGCCGCAGCTGCTGAAGACCTCAAACGGCGCAAATACGCCACCCTTAGTGGGGAGTACGAATTTGTGCCGTTTGGGGTCGAAACCCTAGGGCCGTGGGGGCCGGAGGTCGACGCGCCTGATCGACCAGTCAGGTGACCAGCGGGCCGGCTCATATCTTGGCCAGCGTTTAAGCCTGGCCATCCAGCGTGGAAACGCAGCCAGCCTGCTGGATACGGTTCTGACCAGTGGCGGCGATCTGGACGAAATATTTTATTTGTAGGTATATGTTTTATTTTTATTTTTTAGTTAACCGGAATTTTATACTGTAAATATGTAATGTACTGTAAATATTTTTGTGTTCCTTTTACATAATAAAATGTAGTGGCATATTATTTAGCTGGTCCTCGGTTAATAACACACACTGGCTTAAGTACCTACCTAAAATAACACCCACCACCACTATCATTCCTTATAATACTATTTTTATGCCTCCGAAGGCTGCGGGGTAGGTGCCCAGCCCACCCCCACCCCACACTTTCTTGGAAATTTTAAAAGTATAAAAAATCCACAGTATTTTTGTACCAAGACGAAAATAGCAGTGAATAGTGTGTAGCAAGGGAAATATCAAGAAGTTATCTCAACTAAAAAAAACGATGCACTTGGATAAAACATAAGTACGCATGTTTTATTTTTTCTTTTTTTCTTTTTCTTATTTTATCTGTACCGAATAATCATAGGACTAACGTTCACTCGATAACCCGTAAAAGTCCCATAGGAGGCAATGTCAAATTATAATAGCCCACTAGCTGACGCGGCGGACTTCGTACCGCCTTACTTGTGCTATTCTAATTTTTTTACAATAATCTATAGCCTATAATACCTGTGATAACAAATAAATGATTCTGATTCTGATTCCTATGGTTATCGAATATGATTCGAATCGTGAAAAAATTAAAAAAATCGGTCCAGTACTTTCGGAGCCTATTCGATACCAAACAAACAAACAATAAAAAAAATATTTTTTCTAAAATTGGTGTAAATATAAAAGTTTTGCCAAGTCCTGAAACGTCATGAAATTATTCCATCCGTCCCACTGGACTGGACACACAGTTGGTATGTAATCGTCTTTTTCCATTAGTAGGCACTTTGTGGGCAGACATCGCCGTCGTTAGCGTGAGAAGGTCCAAGGCCATTCTATTAAACTGTACATTCATGTTTACACGCCACCTGTCCCTGAACTCGCCGAATGACGCACGGCCGCTGAAATACCACCGCCCCTGACCTAAGCTACAAAAATACTCTTCAAGGTCAATAACGTATTTAAAACACGATTAAATATTTTCTAGGAATTTCTATTGCAGCTTTATTTTATAAGTAATATACTCAACGTAAAATCGATTCAAATGAACAGATTTAGTAGTGCTCACCGGGTATCTGAAATAGGCCTACATGGTTAAATTAATAGATTTGTGTGATTTGTGAACAAAGGAACAAATTAAATCTACTGATTTCGGGATTTTCGAGTTCGCTTTTGCCCAACTATGATGAAATATTATGTAACACCTTATCATATCGTATCAGACAACATGACACACTCTACCATTCCAATTCAAGGGCATCCAACCAAATGGATATACATAGCACGAGTCGTAGGGTATTTTATGTGTTCGGTAATGATTGATAGTACATTAGTACAGCCCAAGGTTCCGTAGTCGTTCGCAAATGGAACGGTTTTATAGGAAGCCGTGACACACTAAACGCATATTACTATTTTATATACCCACGACTGCGACCCTACAGTATATTACAGTTACCTTGAAATTGTTTGAATACATAGTAAAGGATAACCTTCTTAATATTTACACTATGATTAAGTTTTTTTATTTTATATTATTGATGTAATATGCCTAAACCGCCATAAAGATCTGCCTCTGGCCTGGACCCGATCGTCACAAACAATTAACTCTTTTATTCACCGTAGTACTCTAACCGTTCCACAGGCAGGAGATAAATCAAACATTTAATTTTTTTTAATATAACATCAACTGTATTCATATCATATAATATACAATAACATCGCCTACTCATACACGATTTCAATATTAAATTTTAGAAAAAAGTAAGCTTTCGCGATATTTTAGTGTTGCAAGTTGTAACGTTTGAATTGTATTACGTTAATTAGTGGTTCTTGTGGTTTTTAGTATAATTTACATCATTTTAGTTTGGTTTAATTTGTATTAAACTTATTACAGTTAAAAAAAAAGTATGAAACTTGCCGTGAAGCTACACCTCAACATTAATTATATATTTAAGCAATATATACAATATTCTTAGATCACTTAGCTTTCTTTCCTTTCTTTTTCGGAGGAGTTCGGCCTGCTTTGCCGCCTCGGCCTCCCTTCCCACCCTTGGCTCCTTTAGCACCTTTACCCCCTTTCCCCCCTGCCTTGCCCCGGCCCATGGTCTTTTCCTTGGCCTTTTGGGCTCTTAAATCTTTTTTCATGCGCGGGTCTACGACCTTGTATTGTCCCTTGACCCCGTTCGGCCTCTTCATCCTTTTGCCGGTTGTGTGCTTCTTTGCGACCACGTAGGTGACAGTCTTCTTGCCCTCTGAGTGGGCCTTCTTGTAAACCCTGCAATTTTGAGAATATTAAAAGTTAAACGTTTATAATTAAAATAATATATACCTAATTTCATTCAAATCGGTTCAATAGTTTTCCCAGGAAAGCGAGACAGACAGACAGAGTTACTTTCGCATTTATAATATTAGTATGGATAAGTAAATAAATTCTGTATCTTTGTAATTTTAGTTTAGTCATAGTAAAGCTAGCCAGGCTGGTCATCTTAACATTTCTAACACATAAATATGCTACAAGCTATATTTACGGATGCTCGTTCTAACGTAATGTACGGTACGTAAAGAGAAGACGAGAGCGACGAGCGACGAGCGACGAGCGGGTAGAGAAGAGAAGAGAGCGCATCAGACAGAGCCTGCAGCACTCCACTCACTGCTTGATCTGGTGCTGCTTCTCCTGCGCGGAGAGCTGGTCGTCGCCCAGCACGGCCGCCGCCTTCTTCTTGGCGCGCTCCAGCTTGCGCACGAGCCGCTTCTTCTTGCGCGCTCGAGCCTCCACCACCTTCTTGATCGGCCGCGCGTTTATATCTTGCAGACGGTTCTTGTACTCTTCCGTGTATTTCTGAAATAAATATTGCTAAACCGTTTTTGACTTTCTATAATGTTGCGTTTTCGGGTTTGGAAAAATGCCTTCCATACGAGAAATGAGTCGCTATGAATGTTTAAACAGGTTTCAGTACTATATACGAATATCCCCCATATAGATATACTGCCTTTTTGTTTAAGAAATGTTCAAAGAGTCGAAGGTGATCAGACCTCCGGCACGATGAGCTGCTTCTTCATGTGCCTCTGCTCGTCGGCGACGAACCAGTCCGGCAGGTGGCGGTCGGCGAAGGCGTAGCGGTCCCAGGCGCCGTCCGCGAGGTCGCGCTTGAACTTCTTACACGTCGCGATCATCGTGCCCAGCGCCAGCGTCTCTGCGTCCATCTTTATACTTTTTTTAAGCCTTTTTAATTCTGTTGAATTAAATATAATATTAAATTTTACTTTTTCTACCATCTAAATCAATAAGTTGGACCTTATTTTTTTTCTCATAAGCGTTTGCACTAAATTATTTAGGATAATTCGTAATCATACAAATTGATTACGACGATGCACTATAATTACAAAGTTAAATTAACTACCAGCATCCTGAGGGACAACCTCGAAGCCCTCCTTGTGCCCCGCGGGCCCGGCGGAGGCGGCGGCGGCGACCTCCTCCACGTCGTAGTCGCTGTCGGAGTCTCCTGACTCTGCGTCCGACACCTCTGAGTGCTTCCTCTTCTGCGATCCATTTAGTGTTTTCGCCTCCAAGTCTTCTGGTACCTTTTTGCCTGACAAACAATAGTAACTTTAGGAAACGAACAAAGTATTCAGTTAATATGATCGAGACAAGGTTCTAATTTTGGGTGATTTTAATCTTCCTAACATGGACTGGCTATCTTCATCTTCTTCAGAGCAGAAAACACCTTGCGGTGCTAATGACACAAAAACATCGTTACTTATTGAATTTCTCTCCCTATGTGCTCTAACTCAATATAACAGGGTTGGCAATTGTAACAGCCGCACATTGGATCTAGTAGTATCAAATGTTAGCGTTGAGGTAAACGAAGTGGATCCTCTGGTTAAGCGTGATAGACATCATCCATGCATCTCAGTTTTGATTGATAAAATCGCAACCCATGAGCCTCGCCTGCAACCTCGTCCTAAAAGATTTAACTTTGATAAGTGCAACTATGACAGTGTCAAAAGACAACTATTATCCATCGATTGGTATGAGCTGCTATCGTCTCCTGATGTAGATGTTTGTGTGGATTCTTTTTATAAAACACTAAATAAAATTATTACTAATAACACGCCGCTCTCTAGGGACGATTCACGAAAATTTCCAGTATGGTTCTCAGGCGCTTTAAAAAAGTGCTTACAAGAAAAAAATAAATATCATAGCAGGTATATTAAGTACAAGAACCCCAGAGACTATGACACTTTTTCGATGCTACGTAAGCGTTGTAAGCTTTTAATTTCTCAGTGTTATAATTCCTACATAAGTTCGATCGAGGACTCCTTGACAGACAATATAAAAGCCTTTTGGAACTTTGTCAGTTCAAAGAAGGGGACAGTCTCCTTACCCCAAAACATGAGACTGGGAGATTTGACAGCTGGCACAACAAAAGAAATATGTAATTTATTTAATGACTTCTTTGGTTCGGTGTTTGAAACCCCTTCTAGTACTACTTATTCAAGTACAAATTGTTTGGACGTAAACATTAACACAATACCAAAAATTATTTTAAAAGCAGAAGCAGTTCGCCGTAAAATAGTTGCTTTAAATCCACACAAGGGGGCAGGTCCTGATGGCATCCCCTCACGGTTTCTAGTGATGTGTTCGAATGAACTCTGCATTCCGCTCAAACTTATTTACAATAAATCTCTTTCACAAGGGGTATTTCCCAGCATTTGGAAAAGAGCACATATTGTGCCTATCCATAAAAGTGTGGACAAATCAAATTGTGAAAACTATAGAGGTATTAGCATTCTTTCCTGTTTTGCAAAACTTTTTGAACAGTTAGTTTATGACCTCTATTGCCAAATTGAGCCTTTTCTTAGCGAAAAACAACATGGCTTTCGAAAGGGTAAGTCTACTGTCAGTAACCTACTAGAATATAAAAATTATATCTGCAGTGTATTTGCGAAAAGTGGTCAGGTAGATGCAATATACACCGATTTCAAAACGGCGTTTGATAAAGTGGATCATTACCTGTTATTACGTAAGCTAAGCGCATTTGGAATACATGGCAGCTTGCTACGTTGGGTGGAATCTTACCTATGCAAAAGGAGCCAACTCGTAGCTATAAGGGGATGCACTTCTAATCTATGCTTAGTCTTGTCAGGCGTGCCACAAGGATCCCATCTGGGCCCGTTGTTCTTCATTGCTTTCATAAACGATCTAGTAACAAAACTACAGTGGCCCTGTCTTTTGTATGCTGATGATCTAAAAATATTTAACTCTATAAGCGATATCAATGACTGTCTTGCCTTGCAAAATGATCTAAAAGCAATCTCAGCTTGGTGCTCCGAGAATAGAATGTTCCTGAACGTCAATAAGTGTTTTTCTATATATTTTTCTTTTAAACGTAACATCATTAAACACACTTATTTATTTATTTACTTTTATGGACAAACTACAGATGTAGACTTAGATTAGTTAAAAAAAAATTGTACATTATATAGTTTAGTAAGTATACACCCTTCAAGCGTTTATCACTAATAATTTACGTTTTATTTTACGCAAGTTCACATGATGTATTTGTATCCTATCATGCATTAAGAAGTAGGGGAAAAAAAAACTAATCAATTTTCATTAAGCTTAAACTATGACTAAGGCATGCAGTGCAAAAGTTTCTACCGTTAAAAAAAACTATAAAAAATTAAAGTAAAAAATAAAATAAAAAAATAATTAAAAACCTAACTGTGCTGGAGGAGACTACGTACTTCTTTCTTAAATTTATATTTCGAGTTACAAAATATATCGATAGTCAAGAAATGGTCATTGTGGGCCTTTTGGATACGATAGAGAGGAGCTCGAAGCCCAGCATTAGTTTTGGTAGGAGAAGTGTGAAACAAGCGTTTTGGCTGACGTCTGGTTGTGAGAGAACGAGGAATTTCATATTTAATTTGGTCAAGTAGTGCGGGACAGTCAAACTGATTTCTGCATATATTAAACAAGGTAAGTTCGTCAGTGTATAGTCTTCTAGAGCTGAGGGATTATAGTTTATAGAGATCAAGTAAATTCGAATACGACATTTTAGAGTGAGTTAAGCGGTAATGAATGGCTTTTAGAGCTTTTTTCTGAATTGCCTCTAGTTTATTTATATAGGTAGCGTACATTGGATTCCAAATGGTAGAAGCGTATTCCAAGTGGGATCGTACTAGTGATTGGTAGAGCAGGAAAAAGGTGGCTGCTTTTTTAAATTGCTTTGTTACACGTAATACGAAACCCAACATTTGATATGCCTTAGTGCAGACTGCCTCAATATGTTTATCCAGTATTAGTTTTTCATCGAGGATAACGCCCAAATCACGAATAGAGCAGACATTTTCCAACGGTACACCACCAATATTGTACGTATATAATATCTTATTTATGTTTCGTGTAAAGGAGATTTTCTTGCACTTGTCGTATGCTAGATGAAGTTTATTTATCTTACAATATAAGTTAAAGCGATCTAGATCAGCTTGTACGTTCTCGCAGTCCGTAATTGTTTTAATAGGACAGAATATTTTAAGATCGTCTGCAAAAAGTAAAATTTGACAATGTTGGAAGCAGTCCTTAATGTCGTTAATAAAAAGCGTATACTGTAAGGGGCCCATTACAGATCCCTGGATTACTCCTGATGACACTAACTTCATTTCTGATTTATATCCGTTGACATTTATAATCTGGTACCTATTATTTAAGTATGAGGCGAACCAGCGAAGAAGATTACCGTGAACTCCATTGAACGCAAGCTTTTTTAGTAGTTGTTCATGGTCGACTTTGTCAAAAGCTTTCTGGAAGTCAGTGTAGATAGCATCCACCTGGACACGACTGTCCAGAGACTTGAAGATGTAGTTGCAGAACAACAATAAATTTGTTACCGTGGATCTACCCCCCGGAAAGGCATGTTGCTCGGGACAGATGTAGGGTGTAAATATGTGTGCGAGTGCGTTGTGTACCAATGATTCAAAAATTTTGGGTATATGAGAGAGCACCGATATAGGTCTATATTTCTCTACATTTGATCTACTTCCTGATTTATGTATCGGAGTGACATGTGCAATCTTCCAACGGTCCGGGTCCACACTTACAATATTAACGACGAAAGTCTTGAAAAACTTGCAGTTGTAAAGTCAATCATTATGAATATATAATTAATCGATCATCTAAACTAGTTGGATTCATTTTCAGATCAACGAAGAATTTCAAGAGACCTGACAGTAGTATTTTATTGTATAATTCTTTGGTTCGTACAATTTTAGAATATGCTTCGGTTGTCTGGTCACCATATTATAATTTGCACTCGCATAATATTGAGAGAGTGCAAAGAAAATTTCTAAAATTATTAAGCTATCGCCATGGCTTCGGCCGCACTTTAGACTCGTATCCTGCTCGCCTAAGCAAATTCGGTATTGTTTCTCTACACATAAGGCGAGCGCGCCAAAATATGTTACATTTCTATAAAATACTTAATTCAATTATAATAGCACCTACTCTTCTTGCAGCTGTTTCCTTCAACATAAAAATTAGCATTCGTCGCCTGCGACCCTTCTCTCTACAGGTCTATAAAAATAATACGTCGTATTACAATCCCATCGTTAGAATGTGCCGTGTATATAATGATCTTGTCAAAAAACATTGTGACCTCGACATCTTTGGTCTAAGCTTAAGTAGATTTAAAAAAGTTATAGATGTAATAATTGTCTAGTTAGTTTTTCTCCTTTTACCTAGGTTAATCATTGTTTGTTATTTATTGCGTAAGTTATGGGTTGTAATACTCACAAATAAAATAATACTTACAAATAAAATAATACTCACAAATAGTCTTAAGTATGAACACTGTTACTTTAAATTGGTTTCGTGTGCACACGTTTTTGTAATGCAGTCTAGTTCTAACCTCTAACATTTATATAAGTGATTTCACCGATTGTATTATGTTGTGTCACCTTTATAATAAAATAAAATAAATATACGCAAAATGTCTGTAAAAAACACCCACCTTTACTCTTCAATGTCTCAGCCAATTTATCCAGGTCAACTTCCTCGTCATCATCCTCATCAAGATCCTTGAAGCAGTCTTTCTGGAACCACAGCTCAGCCTTCATGGTCCTCTTGGAGACAGGGTCCCTGTCGTCCAAGTCCGTCAGCAAGGGGTTGTGTTTCGGCACAGTGGGCGTTTTGGCCAGTTTGCTGTTTTGAAGGGTGTTCTGTTGGGTGATCTTGTCCAGTTTCTTGCGCTTTTTTGTTTCAGTTTCGTTATCAGAGTCTGAGAATGCTGCAAATATGTTTTGACTGGTTAAAATATTCTAATATGATGTTTACACATTTGTGCTCACGATGGGCGTCCATAGTGTGGTCGTTCGGTACTTCCGCCGCCAGTGAAGACTTTTTAATACATTAAGAAATAATGTTTTAAAGGTAAACAGTTACCTAGAGTTTCCTTATCGGGCTCGGAGTCGGAGTCGGACTCCATCTCGAGCTCGCTGTCGGAGTCGCGGTAGTAGGCCCCGGAGGCGTCGAGCCGCGAGGCCTCCGCGTCGTACTTCACGAACTTGGGCTTCAGCTTCAGCTCGTCGTCGTCGTCGCTGCCGTCCGCCACCATGTTCGGCTCTTGGTCTATTATTGACTTTAGTTCCTGTATTATAATAGTAAACATAAGAATTCATTATATTACATTACATGAACTGTAATAAATTCGATACCATCAGGATTCATCCGTGAAAGTTTAATACTTGTTGAGTCCACTTTTGCTACCACAATGTTGACAAGTCATTGACGAGCTGGCCCCTAGTCACGATGGTCATACAAACATAAACTCGGCTAAACGTGGGTCCGGCTCCGATGAGTTGGTGGCTCTGCCTAACCCTTTGTGGAATAAAAGGCGTGAGATTATGTTATGTTATATTGAAAAACAAACAAACAAACAAAAACTCTCAAAAATCTTCATTTGACATTAGAAAGGAATGGGGCCCCCAGGCTACCCCTAACGTAAGCAAAAATGTAATCCGCAATAATATTTCGTGCTTCCTGGGTAATTTTTTTTAATACTTTTCACTAGTTAACCAGAGGCCCTATTACGCCCGCTTTTGCAATATTGCTTTGCGTCCTCTTTTCGTTTTTTTTTTGTATCGACTTTGACACTCGAGAGGACGAAAAGCCATGTTCCAAATGTGGCCGAAATAGTACCCCAGGAGCTAGACTTGATGATGCAGTGCTCTAATTTCAGGGGGCCCTCGAAATCTTTTTGGGGCCCTAGCCCCAGGGCTTTTGGTTACCTAGTTACGCCACTGCAGTGGAATAGAAAGTGTTCGACCTGGTCTATTTCGTTCTATATAGACCAAACAAGCAAGGTATCAGTTATACTAAATGAGGCGAGTTGGTTCATGGTCGTCTCGCGCGCGGCTCGGCGGTATAAGACCCTAACAGTTTACTGAAGAAGCACAGGGATAATAATAATTGAGTATTATAATGTAGATTTATATTTTAAAATGAAACCTGTGCATTCTTGATGTCAGCCAGTTGGAACATGTCGTTGCTCTCGAGGATGGGTCCGCCGTCTCCTTTCAGCACCATCTTCAGGTTCATCTTCTCGGCCAGCTTTTGCCGCTGCTTATTGAGTAGCTTCCTCTTACGCTTCAGCGAGCGACGCTCTTCTTCCTTTATATATTCAATATATGATTATTGTCTATCTACTATATATATAAAAGATAAGAGAATGCTTTATTACAATCAAGATAAAACATTAAAACAAGTATATAAACAAATTACATAGAACAATGCAATAGGCGGCCTTATCACTAAAAGCAATTTCTTCCAGACAACTAATATTATGTCGTAGGAAGTTTTGATAATTAGTTTTTCTTTTGCAAAAAAACAAGGGATTTTGCGAAAACCTGGATAATTTGATATACTAAGGATTAATTTTTTCAAATCATCCTGACAAAAAGTAGTTTTTTTGCAAAAAAAAATCCTAATATAATTGAAACATTTGAATCCTTCTTTAAGACGCTATATGAGTTTTGAAGGTTTTTTAAATCAAGTAATTCTCTTAATCTAAAGATCGTATAGATCTGGAATTTCAATATAACCTTTTTGAGGATATAACAAAGATTTTTATAACTGAGAAACACTAGTGGAATCAAAAAACCTCGATACATTATTTCGTCAAAGATAACCTTTCCAAAAAACGGGAATAGCTAGTTCTTCGAATGAATGAATGATATCTTTATTGCACAAAAAACACAAAAACAAGAACATTATTAGTACAGTAAGTTGACAAAAGGCGACCTTATCGCTCGCTTATTCGAAATGACTTACTAGTTTTTGTTAAAACTACCTAGGAGTAATGATAATAAACAAAATTAAATTCTGGTAATTCAGATTTGATTTAAAAGTAATAATTAAAAAGATATTCAATATTTACTAATTTTTCCAATAAAATGTAGTAACCGATGTGGGCAACTGACATATGACTGTCCCTTGCCCTCAGTATGCTATATCAAAGAGATAGACTCTGTTCATTCGCTTGTATCGTCTTTACTCTGATTGGCTAGATTATTGCTTGCTAGTCAACTCTTATTCTGATTGGTTCGTTAAAGTACCTTTGACCCTACAGTGATCACGTAGAAAACTATTGTTTATCCTAAACATAAAACAAATTGTAGATGGCCCACATTGCTCACCAAACATAAAACATTGTGAAGGTTCAAGTTTTTGTAAATGTACACTTTACATTTCAGCCTACCTTCAGTGAAAGATTTAACTATGCGATGTACCTGCAGTTCAGCTATCTGAGAGTCCACTTTGTCCTCCTCGTTCTCCTCCTTATCAGAATCACCTTTCTCTGTCGCTGCTGGATCTTCAGTTGTTTCAACTTCTTTCGGAACCTACAACAAGAATCTATTTATTTAAACATGAATACTATTTGACATCTCCATATTTTTTAGCTAGTTATTTGCAACACATTAATCATTTAAGAAATCTCTG
This sequence comes from Euspilapteryx auroguttella, assembly GCA_951802225.1. NCBI lineage: Eukaryota > Metazoa > Arthropoda > Insecta > Lepidoptera > Gracillariidae > Euspilapteryx > Euspilapteryx auroguttella. Next base: position 5,923,013 of record OX637644.1, on the reverse strand, counting down.
ACAACAAAAGTAATAACAAAAGATACATAGAGCATTGCATGATACTGGTACTGTCACTCAGACACTAACTAACAATTAAATACAATTAATTACAACAACACAGTTAGCTTTACTTTAGTAGCTTTTATCCATTGATTTAAGGCTGAGGCCTCTTTTATTTGAACGCCGATTTCGCGTGTACTTCAAGCTGTAATCCTCATCTTTTAAATCTTCGCTAAAACAAATTTTGAGAATGCAAATAATTAGTCATGAATTGATCCAAATTGGTCCACAAAGTAAAATAATTAGTCCACTTATACTTTAGAAGTTATACCTACATGTTTGTGAGGATTATGGCTTGACGTTCAAGCTGTAATCCTCATCTCTGGTCCAAGAAAACGGTAGGGTCTATCTACTTGGTTCAGGTCTAAATAATTAGTCCTCAATTGATCCACACGACATGCCAAATCTCAGAATTGGTCCTCCAGAGGTTCCGAAGTTATAAGGGCATCTTAGTGAGGATTATGGCTTGAACATTTGGCACCTTCAATTATCTCCGGAACGCCTATAGCTATTGGTTTGAAATTTGGCCAAAAATTAATCCTCAATTGGTCCACCAGAATCATAATCATTTTTAACTAGGTTTTCTTTGAAGAAGTACGTTAAAATCATCGGTTTTACTTTCCCATACATTGCGATCCATGTACAGTTGTGCACAAAATAATTGATAAACATTGATATTAACCGGTTACCTAAACGATTCTTTAGAAGTGTAAAGTGGGTAAAGTATGTACTTATTATTTTGACGAGTTCCCAATTACGTAAATGTACTTACCAAGATATTTAACAAAAAAAAACCTTTATCTATGATTTATATTTTTGCATGTACTTCAATTAAAAGTTTACAATAGTTTCTTTTCTTACTTAACTTAATTACAGCACCATTTATATTGCAAAAATTATTTAGTTTTAACAAAATCACAGTTGGTTCAAGTGTAAATAAAACAACAACAAAAATTTGTTATGTACTTGCGCTTGCACCCCTCATTAATTAATTATTTAATGTAACCAGTGTTACTATGTTTGACATTATGTGTCTGTGTCAACGTAAACTGCTATCTATGTGTATGTATACATATTTTTATTATTTTGGATGTAAGCAATAACAAGCGATTTTGTAAGGGCGACATTGGATCTTTCTGTCCATTACGCAAAATGTGTTTTAAACGCGGAGGAGAGACGGAGCTGTGGGGAGTAAGTAAGTACTATTTATATTACTATTATTAGGTACCTACTACTATTGTATAAAATACTAGTCGACCCGGCGAACTTTGTACCGCCTTACCTCTTACTACATTGTGCATGTATTATACTTTAAACCTTCTTCTTAAATCACTCTATCTGTTAAAAAAAACCGCATCAAAATCCGTTGCATAGTTTAAAAGATATAAGCATACATAGGGACAGACGCGGAAAGCTACTTTGTTTTATACTATGTATTGATGATATTGTTGACAACCAGTAACAAACAACACAGTGTAAGGGAAGCTTACGTCTACTATCTCTATATGTATATATTGTAACACTGATCTCTATCTTCGATTGCGCGCACGCTGCTTTTGAGTGGAGACAAGGATAGCGCTATTTGGCCAATCCTGGGTTGATAAGAGACATCATGCGCGATACTCCTGTAGAGTTACATTAAATAATATATACACGAGTATAGCGCCTGACGCGCGTCGCGGGACTGTTGTCTCTTATCAACCCGGTATTGACCAAATAGCGCTATCCTTGTCTCCACTCAAAGGCAGCGTGTGCGCACGCAACTGCGCACTTGAAAATAGAGCCAGGTTCTCGAATGTCGAAGAGCTAGTATTAGCTAAACTAGAACAGGACTAGAATGTAGCTAAAACGGGTATATTTGTAGCCAAAATCGGGAGATGAAAAAAAACAATGTAAATACTTGATAAAATTATTTCGTTTATTTATTAAAAGTATAGTTTCGCGCCATACCGAAAGTTACCACCTCACCATAAAAAACTGTGATTATTGCAATAAAGCAAATGTGATTATTAAAACAATTTTTTTTTGTTATTATTATAACTGAACTAACTGAGATTATTGTTAGTTATTAAAAATAATAAGTATAAGTATTGTGATATAAACGGTGATTTAATTAAGTTAAGTAAGAAAATACACTATTGTAAACTTTTAATTGAATATATACTTACAAAAATTTAAATTATACAAGAAGTATTTTTTGGTACATTAATGATTCACCTGCAACTAGTGATAGCAATCAATCAATCAGGCTGTCTTAAACATAAGTACATAGCGAAAACCAAACCCACTTTCACTTTTCTAAAGAATCGTTTAGGTAACTGGTTAATATCAATGTTAATCAATTATTTTGTGCACAACTGTACATGGATCGCAATGTATGGGAAAGTAAAACTGATGATTTTAACGTACTTCTTCAAAGAAAACCTAGTTCGAAGTGATTATAATTCTGGTGGACTAATTGAGGATTAATTTTTGGCAAAATTTCAAACCAATAGCTATAGGCGTTCCGGAGATAATTGAAGGTGCCAAATGTTCAAGCCATAATCCTCACTAAGATGCCCTTATAACTCCGGAACCTCTTGAGGACCAATTCTGAGATTTGGCATGTCGTGTGGATCAATTGAGGACTAATTATTTAGACCTAAACCAAGTCGATAGACCCTACCGTTTTCTTGGACCAGAGATGAGGATTACAGCTTGAACGTCAAGCCATAATCCTCACAAACATTTGGCTATAACTTCTAAAGTATAAGTGGACTAATTATTTTACTTTGTGGACCAATTTGGATCAATTCATGACTAATTATTTGCATTCTCAAAATTTGTTTTAGCGAAGATTTAAAAGATGAGGATTACAGCTTGAAGTACATGATTTCGCGCGACCCTAGCGCTAAATGTTACGCGGCCGAGTTGCGAACATTTCTTGGCGCAATATTTAAATCTGATTTTTCGCGCGAATTAACTTGGGTGTATCGTTACTATGATTTATGGGTTTATTGAATTGTGATTACGAAATAATATGATTTATCGATGTTATATAATTTTTTTACTGCCTAATAGGTTTTATTTTAGTACAAATTGTTTATTGTTGAGTACTTAAACATACTTTATTAGAAACATTAAAAAAATTGTTTAGAACTTTAACTATCTAACTAAATATCTTACCTACTTATTATTTACTAAATAAAAGGTAAAGTATGTTTATTTTAACTAATGAAGTCGGTTAAAAAAGATCGTCGGTCAGAGTTCAACACTGCAAAAATACAAAAAGTTGGTTATGACTTTTTGATTACATTAAAGGTAAAAATTAAAGTCGCATTTCAATATTATATTTTTTTTTGTATATTTTTAATTAATTACAACTGGTATAAGATAGAAAACAATTATTGCCACAAATAAAAAATTGTCGATTTTACTTGATTTTTAGGCTTTGAGAGTGATTTTAATATATTCAGCTTTTAGGTTTTTTTTTATTTGTTAAAGGACTGAATTTCTCAACATAGGTAAATATATTTCATTTAAGTAAATACTCACACGTAAATATTTTATTAATTTAAAATTTTAACTACAATAAAATATAATAACAATATCCCCTAAATTACAAAAGATTTCAAATTTATCGTAATGACATGACGACTCCACTCGTCTACTCCAGTTTTACATTATAAACTGCAGTATGCCTCATAAAGGTGTGATAAATTCTTATCAGCGGGGGGATGGAAGATTCTGATTTCTGTAAAAAACAAATATGAATTAATGAGGGGTTTTCATTGTGTCATTAAAAAGCAAAAATAAGTCTCATAATACGCCCGTAGATTGCGTTGTCTAAAGTAAAAGACATAGGATAGTAATTCAAATAGCACCGTTGAATGGGAATTACGAAAGCCAAACTGTTCGTTTATCAATAGTGAATTTGTAGATTTTAAGAGTCTTTTATTTATTACCTTTTCAAATAATTTTCCTAAGGAGGGCAAGAGACTAATAGGCCTATAACTGGTAGGCAGCGTTTCTTTTTTCCCCGGTTTTTTTATACCAATTGTTTTTGAAACTTTCCATTTGGAAGGAAAATAGCCAAGAGACAGGCATGCATTAAATATTTTTACTAGGTTTACTATAGCTTTCTGTGTAAGATTTTTGATAAGTGCATTTGATACTTCATCGATACCAGGAGCCTTACGCCATTTTAAATTTTTGATGATTATTCGTAGTTCATGTGGATGCACTAATTCATATTTTCTTTCAGGAGTTTGCATTTCGTCAAGCGTTTGTATAGTCTCTTCAGAGTTCCAGTCAGTGGTAAGAGACAAGTTCTCATAAAATGCATCAGCAAGTTCGTCACATTGTTCCCTCGTTGTTGCAGTCATTGTTCCGTCGTTGCGTTTTAATGGAGGTATTTCTGAGGAGTTTGCTGTTGTTCTGAGTGATTTAGCTAATCTCCATAGTTCAGAACGAGGATTTTCAACTAGTTTTAATTTATCTTCCCAAATTTTATCATTATGTAATCTTATGGCTTGTGTTATGTTTTTATTTTTATTTTTAAAGTTGTTAGTACCAAGAGTAACAAACTATTATGGAGAAAGAACAAGACAGTACCTTGTGCCTACTATATTAAATGAATTACCTGCTTCATTGCGAACTCTAGAAAGTGTATCAAAGAAAACATACAAAAAATATTTAATAGATGAGCTTTTTAATCAACTAGTTGTTCACACTTAATTACCTTAACTAACTTTAAGAATTGTAAAAGGATTAAATAATAATTATTAGGGTACTAATGTATTTAATTAAGAGAGCACTCTCTGCCAACAAACTGCTCTGTAGTTTGGCGGATATTATGTTTAGTATTTTCTTGTAAATGTTGATATGAATAAACGCTTTATTTATTTATTATTATTATATTTAGGTATTTTATTTGGGTTCTCAATTGATTACGGCGTTCAATGTCAGCTTCAGTGGGTAAACGTCTTCTCAGGCAATTCCTATATTTTATGTACCTTTTCACTTTACGCAAGAATAGAAAAGAATAGAAAGTATCGATACTGTACTCATAATGAGTAGTATCAAAACAAAAGTATCAATTCTTCAATGTATCTATCGTGTACTTCTCTGAGGTCCTATAGTACTTACTTTTCTTACGTTTGGTAGGCACAAAAATTTAATACAATAATTGGAAAAGTTGTTAAAAAAAAAACAAGAAACAAAAGTATCGATACCCCGAAGCACTTTTCTTAGGGCCAGTTCTTACTTAGGCTAGGCACACAAGTTTAATACAATAAAAGAAAGTTCTTCAAAAAATAAAACAAGTTGGCTTTCCTTTAACGATGAAAAATAGCCGGAAGCCGTGTAAGTGTCCGTTTAACTTATTTTTTTTTGTAAAATTTTACGTATGTCAAAAAAATTAATCGTGGGGTAATATAAAAAAGATGTGTTTGAAGTTTGTCAAACAATATTATATGAAAACGTGTTTGTCAAACAAATTTGATCGTTTGCAGAACCTTTATTGTCGCTAGTTTTATATGGGAATTCATTTCAGTTCATTCGATATGATGCAATACCTGCCAAAATGTATGTACTCATTGATTAAAAGTATCGTAAGCACAGTATTGAGTACAAAGTAAGGATAGGAATGGAAATGTACTCGATACCGCAAAGTATCGATACTTTTTACGTGTCCCTAAGTACTGGTTGTATGTTTATCTTTATACCTGTCATTATTATGTTAGAAGATAGCTGAATCTTTGAAAAGGAGATATGGAACTTGCATCTGAAAACTCGTTGCTAATAATTAATATAAAAGAATTACTTGCAATAATTTACTGTTTGTGATAAAAATAAATGTAATTACGTAGGTATGACATTAAGAGTCTCGCAATTAATGCTAACGAGTGACAATATGATACTTTTTTCTTTTTAAAGGCACACGGCTCAATAAACTGACATACATACACTGAGAACTGCCTTTTTTCAAAGTTTGTTTAAACACTTAAACCCGGTCCTGAATGTAGCAAATACTACTCTGAAAACGGCATCAATATTGGTTCAGCCAAACGTGAAAGAATCGCGGACAAACATACATAGTACATACACACATACAGATTAAAATACCTATTTCAATATAACGAACATTTATTGTTCGAATTAATTTTAAATAGGTACATTATATTATTCAAAAATTTAGGTATATTAAACCTTTCAATAAAACAAACTTCTGTCTGCCACATTGATTGATTTTCTTTAGACTTCTTTGACTATGAAAAATGTTTCCCGCCAAAAAGGTTTCTTGTTGTAATAAAAAAAAAAATTGGATAAAAAAAAGACTATAGATAGAGTTTGATGGTCAAAATAACAGACCATCTTCAATCAATATATATAAAACTTTTCCGTTACTGACTGACTGACTGACTGACTGACTGACTGACTGACAGACAACGCAGAGCCGAAACTATTGGGCGTAGCGTGCTGAAATTTTGCATGTAGGTTCCTTAGGGAGTGCAGGTGAGCACTAAGAAGGGATTTCCCGAAATTCCCACGGGAACGGGAACAAACAGGAATTTTGTGTTTATGAGAAATCTGCGCGGGTGAAACCGCGGGGCAGCCTCTAGTACATAGTATAAAATAAAGTTGCTTCCCGCATCTGTCCAAGAGGAAAGTTTATAATGTATAATACACGCATAACATTGTAATAGGTTAGGCGGTACGAAGTTCGCCGAGTCGACTAGTTTATATTTAAAAATCAATCGTGGTTTGTTTATCTCGCTTAAACTTGAGAACGACTTAGAACGTTTAGCTGATTTGAGTTTCAAAATGTTTGTCGTAGTTCACATAAGGTTCAAAAGGTGAGAAAAGATAGAAAAAATGGAGGGGTTGAAAGAAAAATAAAAATGTAATTTTCCCATATAAACTGTTTTATGTATTTTCCTGTCTAAGATTTAACGTTGTTGTTATTTAATTTGCCCATTCCTGGCCAAGAAAGTAACATAATCCATACATAAGAATCTTCAGTAGGTATAGATAATAATCGTGTAAATTAATATTTTAAGTTGGTTATTTTAATAAAACCTTTGTAGCGGTGGCGTCTTATTTATTTTATTTATTAGACAAACCAACAGTACATAGAACATTCTTGGATATTTAACTTTTTTTGCAGCATAGAAAGACGTTCATTTCCTTTTACCTATTCTTGCATTTTAGAATAAAAAGTTACTTTCCGAGCTTAACTTTAATCTTACTGGGTTGTTTTTTTAACACAACTGGCAAGCAGTTATTTATATAATTTTATAATAAAATAAATAACATTGATATTTAGAACTCTGTTAAATCCACCTCCATTTTTTTAAAGAAAGTAACTTTTTATTAATTTTTAGGTTCATCATTTTCAAATAAATTGAAGTTCAATATATTATTTTTATAAAAATGTGCAAAAACCTTTTTCGAGGTGTTGAATTTCGAGCAACGATAAAGGATCGCGTATGTCAGGTCGGGCTTGCATATTGCATAATAAGTTATTATTACTATAGTTTATAGTACCTTACACCTAAATTTGTTCTTGTTTGAGAGATATCCCCTAAAAGTTGTTTTTCATACGAAACCCTTATGCAACCAAACATTGCCTACCTACGTCCATACCTATTGTAGTTTCATTGTGTAAAGTAGGTAGCGAAAAAACTAATTACTATATAGGTGTACGATAGAGTAATAGAAGCACTACGTTTTTATTTTTCCTGATAGGTACATACACACTGTGACGTGTGGGTAATCCTACTAAGGTCAATGACCCCTACATATCAAATCGTAAAATAAATAAAAATAATGAAAAGTTTATTGCTTTGCATTTAAAAAAGAAAGATATAGAAAACAACCCAATATAAAAATATATTTTTAAGAGCTGTACTATGTAGATATCGTTTTTAAAATGAGTGAAAATAAGTGCTTTCTTTTTCCCCTCAGAATATAAATTTGTAGGGATACTTATTTGATATTAAAAAATCACAGAAACTTACGTCTACTATTGCTCAAATTTATTAATTTATTAATAATAAAATGTACTTACTTTTTCCAAACTAAAAAAGAATTCTCATTCACTGCGCAAACCTCGCGCAAACAATAATAAATAGTCTTGTAATAGCGCGCCAAAGCACGACTGACGTACGCTCCGCCTCAAGACCGGAGGCGTACTGGCGCCCGTTTCTGCTTATCGAATCGGCCGCTCGGCCGTTGTATCCCTCCATACAATTTAGTATGGAGAATTTCCGCCGAAATTTTAGTAAAGTTTTAGCAATTAAAACTAGATGAAAATGGACATGTATATTTTTGTAATTACAATATAAAAGTTGAACAGACTTTCTAGTTTATGATACAATTTTTGTTTTGCTTCAACTTACTTTTAAACTAGTAAACAATCGTTAACAGCAAAAGCTGTTTTTGCAGTTTTTGATGAACTTTACGATTTTTTTATAAGAAAACCCTTTATTTTTTTTTATTTGAAAACCTACTATAATTGTAGTTCAGTCTTTTGAGAAGCTACGAAAAAAAAAATAGCTTTCTGTATTATTTTTAAGTGTTATTAAAGTCGTATATACGAACACTCCTCTCGCCGTTTTCCCAATTTTAGCCCCTTAAGAACAAAATAAAGTAGAGCGTCGATTATCTGATCGACCGCTTGTCGAATGCGAATGTGCCGCCATTGACCCCAGGTTTGTTATAAATGTGAAGATGAATAACTTTATGGGCATTCAAATTTAGTCGCGTTTTTTATTTATTCTGGTAAAATTATTCCTTTTTAATAAATTTTAAATGACTTCCTGTTGTAAAAAACCATTTCCCTCATTTAGATACAACTTTTTGGAAGCCAGAGTTTCTGATTTTGTGTATATGTGTGAATCTTGATTTTTGGTTTACAATAACTACTATGATTGTATGTTTGTGTTTGTTGTATTTATAGAAAGTCTGCTTTTTTTAATTATAATGATTGCATCAAAAACATGATTATTTTTCTATTCCTAAAATCTTTTCACTGACCTTGTCAAAAATTCGCATTCCCATCCCTAACATTCGCACAAATGTCTAAAATTCAACATTCGTAACATCCCTTATTTGTCCACTTTTTTGTTTAATTCCCTTTGTAATTTTATATGTAAGTATGGTTATCATTAATCTGTATGTAAAAAGAAATGGCTAAATCAATAAACATATAGGTAGTTTGATTATCCAAAAGTACCAATTATCCGAACACCCATGTCCCCCAATTAGTTCAATTAGTTCGGATAATTGATGTTCTACTGTAATAATATTTACCTGAGATGCCTTCAATTCTTTCATGTGCTTGAACCAGTTCAGTAATGCTTTGACATCTTTCCTGCCCAAAACTTTGATGTCCTTGCAGCATTCCTTAATTTCTTGAGTTGTCCGCGGGTGCTCCAAGATTTCTTTATCATTTATTACAATCTGAAGGAAACATGTTGATTTTGATGTCATAAAGGGGTAAAAGGTAGCTTTACAACTGAATTATACAATTTATTTCAGGACATAATTTCATTTGTAAATATGCAATAATTACCTCAGAGCATCCTTGCAGTAGGTCAATAGGGTCCTCTTTGCATATGAACTCAGTGACTGGTATCTTGTGGTGTGTGGTGTAGTCATTCTCCTGGTAACCTTCAGCTTTAGCTTTCTTTGCCTTCTCAGGATGCAAAATATTTTTGTGCTGCTTGTTCACTATTTCCAAGTCTTCAAAGACATACTTTGCATCCAGTAATTTAGGATCAATGGTGTCAGGCGCAATGTACCCCTGGCAGACTACAAATATTTCAGAAGACTCATTACGAGACGCTTGTGGCTTAGTAGCATGAACTTTTTTAAAGAACTGTTTGAGTATCCATAACAAAGCATGGTAGTCTTTTGATCGAAATACCTTGGTTACAAACCATCCCCCTTCTCGCAAGAAATGAGTAGCTAGTTTTAAAGCACTGAGCGTGAGTGTAGCCTGCTGGTAGGCATCGTGAAGCCAGTTCAGACCAACATTAGGAGCGCCATCGTGAAGCACTACATCAGCCTTCCATGTTTTTATTTCTTTCTTTATGGCTGTTTTACATTTTTCTGTAGTAATATCTTCCGTAAGGCAAATACAACCAGGAACCGGTTTAATGGGAAACAGGTCAACTCCAATGACGATGCTGGAAAGTGGCATGTTCTGATGTGCCACCTGCATCCAACCACCAGGCGCAGCACATAGGTCGATGCATACTCGTGACTTTTGTAAAAAGTCAAATTTCCTGTTTAGTTGTATTAATTTGAATGCTGCTCTGGAACGGTATCCTGGAAAAGATTTATCCACACTTAATAAATAAATAAAGAAATAACAAAGAAATGTTGCCATTTGACTATGTTGAGATTGGCACTGGCTAACCTCGTGAAAAAACGACCCACCGACCGAATCGTTTATTCTTGTTATTATGGAGTAGGTACTAAAAACACTGCATTTCTTTTAAAATTAATATTTTTTAATAAACACATGGAAAACCAATGACCTAACCTCACTTTATTTGACTTGTAAACATTTAAAAGCATACAATAGGCTTACCTGTTTCTTTGGCTAGCTGGTAGTATTTATCTTTACGTTGCTTCCCTACTTTAGTTTTTTTCCCCATCTTGAGCTAAAAAATCCTAAATAAACACATTTATTTAATACAATTGTACACAAAACTGGCCTCCACCTGGCCTCGACCCCTCGACCACAGACCATCTAGAGATACCCCTCGACCAGGACCAGGTGTTCACAGACTAGAGATGGGCGAATGCGAGTGATTCATTCGAATTAAACATTCGAATACCGAACAATCGAATTATTCGATTGTGAAAAGTGTCGAAATATTCGAATGCAAAAAAATCATTCGAATCCATATTTAATTCGAATGATTTGTTTTATTTGAATTGATTAGGAATGCCATTATTATGTAGGTATTTTATGTATGTGAAATTATTATTGTGCATGACATATTTTATTCCTGTCAGCCTCTTCAAATCAAATAGGAAATTATGCGAAAATCAGAATTAAGTAACTTTTTTTTTTTTGCGAAAAAAGAACAAATAGGATTATGTACATACATACTAGTAACATAAAAGAAAATAGTAATAATACATTCGTGTATCCTTCAAAATGTAATAAAAATGTACTTTACATTACCATACCGAAAATTCATTCGAATTATCGTTCGGAAAAAGGGTGATTCGCCAAAATCTATAAAAAAACATGTCTTGCCTGACGAATGCTATTTTTAATAAACCTATTGAATTTCGATGATTGTAAAGTATTTCTATGGTCTAAGGTGCACTTGTTTTTGCCCATAAATTACTCGCTGTCACCCATTTAGTATTTATTTTTCTTGGTCAAACATGAAATTTCTAATTTCCAAGGTATGTCCTATATCCCTTTTTCTGCGTCTCAGAAGCCGTAACTTATTATTTTTGTTCTGAAATCCATTATTTGGCATTTTATATCCACTTAGGGATAGCCAACGAGCGGAAAGGCAATGGGTTTGATTTTTTTAACATTACTTTTTCAAAAATAATCGTGGTTGAAGTTTTGTTCAGACACAAAACATAATTTCCGTGGGCTAGCATTGCAGTCTCTGTAACAATGAAACCACGGACCCTTGCAGAATCAAAAAAATCAAAATCAAAACAGAACTCTCCGTGGGTTTTGGTTTAACATTTTTACAATTTCCGTGGGCTTCATATTTCGGGTGATCAACATTAATAAAATGTAATAACCATGTATAAGGATGTGTAGCAGGGGTCACAACTTAGACATAGACATAGACAGATCTTTATTTACGCACACAAAACATACAATGTTATGTAACAACTAGGTAAGAAACAAATAACGAAAATAAAATTTACAAAATTATTGTAAGTGTTGTGGGCGCAAAATGGCCCCGACTCAGCCTATGTTGCAAGCAATGCAATTGCATTGATGCAACGCTGATGATTCTGCCAGAACCATAGGAGTGCGTGTGTACTTAAGATAAAAAGCGTAGATTCTGCATGTAATTTATAGATTTTCCACGATTTTTTGTTCACTTAAAACTAATTTCCGTGGTTCTAATTTCCATGTTTTCCCTGGGCCATAAACGTGCCATGGAAATTAGGAGTATGCACGGAAATTAGTTTTCTTTAAAGAAACGTTCGTACTGTGGAGCATGTGGTGTTGTTTTAACGTGGGGAAGTAAGAAATATAACTTTATTTCATTCCAGTGCAGTACAGTTTTCAGGATTCTTTTTTTTCAATTGTTTCCCAGCAACAAAAACTTCACTTAAGTGCAGGTCGGGGGCTTTTGCTCTAAGTAATGTAGATTACTAAAAAACCCTTTGCACGAAATTACGCCAAGCAAAATCAAACATAAAACTACCCTCATTTTCAAGTTTTTGCAATGGGGTTAAGAAAAAGGGCTAAAGAAGCTACCAGAGCTTTCTCTACTTAAAGCAATCTAGTATCGCTGGTGGCAGCGCGCAGGAGGTCTATGTGGGCTCAAGGGAGCCGCTGGGGTCCGTAAGGGCTCCTAAGCGACTCCTCGGGTCTCATCAGGCTTCTTTGCGTTACAAGGGTCTATGCGGGCTCTGAAGCATCTGCTGGGGTCCAAAGGGGCTCCCGTGCTTCTCTAAGGGTATGCAACGGGCTCACAAGCACCTACCAGTGAAGCAAATAAAGGCTTTCGCCAATCAAAAATTCATACATCACTGCCTACAGCGATCTGGTATTGCTTGGTACAGTCACGGACACGGTCGGCGTAACACTTCCGGTTTTTCTGTATTGTAAAATAGCTCTTGTTCTTTGGTAATACAGTCTAGGCCTGACGAAACCATAGACAAATCTGTTACGGCCTCCTAGTCCTTGACTGTACTGGGCAGGAGGTCTGTGTGGGCTCGGGGGAGCCGCTAGGGGTCTGTAACGGCTCCAAAGCGACTCTGCGGGTCCCATCAGCCTTCATTGCGTGAGCAATTACTGGGGTTCGAGAGGGTTCTGGTGCTATAGAAATAAAGGCTTCAGTCAATGAAAGCGGCCCAGGTAACCACCTGACTTAGCTGTGGGAGCATCCACGCTTCGGATGGCTCTAATAAATGTGGGGATATGTACAATGGCTCCAACTACGCGAGCTAAGTGCAGGCACTAATCAACCCCCACTAGAGAAGAAGAAGGTATTCGGGACTCGTATCGCATTGGTCAAGTTCATCACTTTGTTAATATGATCCACAGGGTTTCCCAAGGTAGCATACAAAAAAATATATCAGTAAATTAAATTGGAGCAAAAGACAAACATTAAACAAAAATTTAAATCTAAAGAAAAGGAAACTTTACTGAAGTGAAGGAAAATGTTGGTAGATTACATAACTTAATATTAAAATAAGTTTTGTAAGTCACTTTTTTACTTTATTATTTATACCAAAAACAAATTCATTTCTTAAAATTTTTGTCAAGAAAAAGACTTTTTACAAAAAATAAATTAAAAAAAAAACAAAATAAGTAAATTTTTTAAAGTATTAATCTATACCAATATTATAAAGAGGAAAGATTTGTTTGTTTGTTTGTTTGTTTGTTTGTAACGAATAGGCTCCGGAAATACTGAACCGATTTGAAAAATTATTTCACTGGTAGGAAGCTACACTAACCCCGAGTGTCATAGGCTATATTAGATTTTCAAAAAAATTAGGGATCCTTACCTAAACTCAAATAATGAAACCCAAGGTGCAATATTTTTTCCGTTGTTTACATATTTTGACAGGTGGTTTGTTGTTGTTGTTTGTTGCTGGCATTGCTGGGCAGTCAAAAGAACATAGTCTATAGAGCCAAGTCTTTTGTAGTAAGTATGTAATATTCTATGGCGTAACGAAGTAAGCCGGGACAGCTCGTGTAATATAAAATTTTAATCACCATAGCAATATATCTTGAGAAGTAATTAGTGAACAATTTATAAAAATACGTTTCAATTGTTTATTCGTATGAATTTGTGTCCATACACCTTAGTAATTAAATGTGAACTTGAGATAATGACAAGCTCATGGTCCTAGCTAACATTAACTAAAGTTTACCCATTGTTTACTTGCTCACGAAGTTTGCGTTTTTGTCACGTAAAAAGCCATCTCATTCGTCAATTTCTTCTTGCAACTATGTTTTCTTTTACGTTCCATACGATACAGTGTAAAATAAGGTCGAAAACACGTTTTTTTATTCTCCCATTCTGGGCGGGCTAAGTAATAAAGTACATACAGCCAAGTTTTTACTACGTAGGTAGTATATTAATAATCGTTTTAATTTATAATCTAAGGTGATACGTAGTTTGCCGGGTCAGCTAGTAAGTACAAAATATTTAACGATATATCGTTCAAATAATTTAGTGAGAAATAAATAACGTGGCGATTCCGGATGATTGATTCTGTCTGATAGATTTTTTAGGAAATTTTCTATGTAGTTAATTGAAATGTGAGATAATTCTGGAAATTCTATGAGTTTATTTAGGAATATACTTACCGAAAAATTTAATAAACAAAAGCAAAAAGGTTAATGATATTATTTGAAAAAAACTTGTGTTCTACATTCTCATCCTGCATCGTATTTAATTGATGTATGAAATCTGTTGATGATTTGGTTTGAAAAGGGCAAACTAAAAAACATGGTGCCAACACTTATAAAAGTCTGTTAGATAAAACAGAGAAATTAGTTTATTTTATTGTAATGGTTAACGTTTAGTTTTGCTATTTTTATTACTTATGTACTTGCTTAGCCGACCTCCAAAAGGAGCCAAAAAGGAGCCATTTGGGCTTGAGGGCCAGAAAGGTGCCAAGGTAGCTCAAAAGGAGCCAAAATGGGACCTAAAAGGGGCCATTTGGCAACGCTGTGACTGACTGAGTACTAACTGACTGCGGCCGGCTGAAGGATTGACGGATTGAGAGTGGATCTGTGGATTGACTGATTACCCCACCTCACTGGAAATGGAGCTGGTCATAGACAAAGTAGAACGCTGCGCTTCCTACATACCTCAGCTACATACATACGTACATACATACAGTACCTCAGAGAAAGGAAACCGCCGCTCGCTACGTACAGTGGCGGTCTAGGTTGCCGTAACACTTCCAGTTTTTCTGTAATGTAAATCGCTCTTGTTCTTTAGTATAAATAAAGTCTAGGGCCTAGGGTTGACGAAACCATAGACAAATCTGTTACGGCCTCCTAGACCGCCACTGTACATACATAGGTATATCTAAGGTCAGGGTCTGATAAATCTGGAAGGAGTGTGTGTTTGAAAATTAATGGAAAATTTCATTGAGATCTCAGAAAAAAAACAAGTTTACGCCACTCAAATAGTTTTTGTTTTGTTTTGAACTTATGTGTACTTCAAGCTGTAATCCTCATCTTTTAAATCTTCGCTAAAACAAATTTTGAGAATGCAAATAATTAGTCATGAATTGATCCAAATTGGTCCACAAAGTAAAATAATTAGTCCACTTATACTTTAGAAGTTATAGCCAAATGTTTGTGAGGATTATGGCTTGACGTTCAAGCTGTAATCCTCATCACTGGTCCAAGAAAACTGTAGGGTCTATCGACTTGGTTCAGGTCTAAATAATTAGTCCTCAATTGATCCACACGACATGCCAAATCTCAGAATTGGTCCTCAAGAGGTTCCGGAGTTATAAGGGCATCTTAGTGAGGATTATGGCTTGAACATTTGGCACCTTCAATTATCTCCGGAACGCCTATAGCTATTGGTTTGAAATTTTGCCAAAAATTAATCCTCAATTGGTCCACCAGAATCATAATAATTTTTAACTATGTTTTCTTTGAAGAAGTACGTTAAAATCATCAGTTTTACTTTCCCATACATTGCGATCCATGTACAGTTGTGCACAAAATAATTGATTAACATTGATATTAACCAGTTACCTAAACGATTCTTTAGAAGAGTAAAGTGGGTTTTGGTATGTACTTATTATTTTGACGAGTTCCCAATTAACGTAAATGTACTTACCAAGATATTTATCCAAAAAAAAACCTTTATCTATGATTTATATTTTTGCATGTACTTTAATTAAAAGTTTACAATAGTTTCTTTTCTTACTTAACTTAATTACAGCACCGTTTATATCGCAAAAATTATTTAGTTTTAACAAAATCACAGTTGGTTCAAGTGTAAATAAAACAACAACAAAAATTTGTTATGTACTTGCGCTTGCACCCCTCATTAATTAATTATTTAAAGTAACCAGTGTTACTATGTTTGATATCATGTGTCTGTGTCAACGTAAACTGCTATCTATGTGTATGTATACATATTTTTATTATTTTGGATGTAAGCAATAATAAGCGATTTTGTAAGGGCGACATTAGATCTTTCTGTCCATTACGCAAAATGTGTTTTAAACGCGGAGTAAGTAAGTAATATTTATATTACTATTATTAGGTACCTACTACTATTTTATAAAATACGAGCTTTCCCGGCTTACTTCGTTACGCCATAGAATATAAGATACTACAAAAGACTTGGCTCTATAGACTATGTTCTTTTGCCCGCCCAGAATGGCCGAATAAAAAATAAACAACAACAACAAACCACCTGTCAAAATATGTAAACAACGGAAAAAATATTGCACCTTGGTTTACATTGAGTTTAGGTAAGGAACCCTAATTTTTTGAAAATCTAATATAGCCTATGACACTCGGGGTTAATGTAGCTTCCTACCAGTGAAAGATTTTTTCAAATCGGTTCAGTATTTCCGGAGCCTATTCGTTACAAACAAACAAACAAACAAATCTTTCCTCTTTATAATATTGGTATAGACTAGTCGACCCGGCGAACTTTGTACCGCCTTGCCTCTTACTACATTGTGCATGTATTATACTTATAAACCTTCTTCTTGATTCACTCTATCTGTTAAAAAAAACCGCATCAAAATCCGTTGCATAGTTTAAAAGATATAAGCATACATAGGGACAGACGCGGAAAGCTACTTTGTTTTATACTATGTATTGATATTGATGATGATGTATTGATGACAACAGTAACAAACAACACAGTGTAAGGGAAGCTTACGTCTACTATCTCTATATGTAAATTGTAACACTGATCTCTATTTTCGATTGCGCGCACGCTGCTTTTGAGTGGAGACAAGGATAGCTCTATTTGGCCAATCCTGGGTTGATAAGAGACATCATGCGCGATACTCCTGTAGATTTAAATTAAATAATATATACACGAGTATAGCGCCTGACGCGCGTCGCGGGACTGTTGTCTCTTATCAACCCGGTATTGGCCAAATAGCGCTATCCTTGTCTCCACTCAAAGGCAGCGTGTGCGCACGCAACTGCGCACTTGAAAATAGAGCCAGGTTCACGAATGTCGAAGAGCTAGTATTAGCTAAACTATATTTGTGTAGCCAAAATCGGGAGATGAAAAAAAACAATGTAAGTACTTGATAAAATTATTTCGTTTATTTATTAAAAGTATAGTCTATTATAGACACTTTTTTGCAATCAATAAAATTTGAATTTCGCGCCATACCGAAAGTCACCACCTCACCATAAAAAACTGTGATTATTGCAATGAAGCAACTGTGATTATAAAAACATTTTTTTTCTGTTATTATTATAATTGAACTAACTGTGATTATTGTTAGTTATTAAAAATAAGTAAGTATAATTATTGTGATATAAACGGTGATTTAATTAAGTTAAGTAAGAAAAGACACTATTGTAAACTTTTAATTGAATATATACTTACAAAAATTTAAATTATACATAGAAGTTTTTTTTGGTACATTAATGATTCACCTGCAACTAGTGATAGCAATCAATCAATCAGGCTTTCTTAAACATAAGTACATACCGAAAACCAAACCCACTTTCACTCTTCTAAAGAATCGTTTAGGTAACTGGTTAATATCAATGTTAATCAATTATTTTGTGCACAACTGTACATGGATCGCAATGTATGGGAAAGTAAAACTGATGATTTTAACGTACTTCTTCAAAGAAAACCTAGTTCGAAGTAATTATAATTCTGGTGGACTAATTGAGGATTAATTTTTGGCAAAATTTCAAACCAATAGCTATAGGCGTTCCGGAGATAATTGAAGGTGCCAAATGTTCAAGCCATAATCCTCACTAAGATGCCCTTATAACTCCGGAACCTCTTGAGGACCAATTCTGAGATTTGGCATGTCGTGTGGATCAATTGAGGACTAATTATTTAGACCTGAACCAAGTCGATAGACCCTACAGTTTTCTTGGACCAGAGACGAGGATTACAGCTTGAACGTCAAGCCATAATCCTCACAAACATTTGGCTATAACTTCTAAAGTATAAGAGGACTAATTATTTTACTTTGTGGACCAATTTGGATCAATTCATGACTAATTATTTGCATTCTCAAAATTTGTTTTAGCGAAGATTTAAAAGATGAGGATTACAGCTTGAAGTACACGAACTTATCAAGTTAATTTGAACTGATTTGACTCACCTATGTCTTTAACGCCATCTACGGGCGTATTACATAACTTTTTTTTAAACACGAAAATGTCAAATCCATAGATATAGTAGATCTCAGAATAAGGATGCCTACGGTAGTCAAATCGATTTACCGATTCCTACCTAACTTTTTCATTCTGAATCGATCGACAACACCGATGGATGAAACGACACGTCATCTCATTTTCATTCTCGTTCGTTCTACAGACTTCGACGACGAAATGACGTCATTGTAGATGTTATGGTCTAGTGCTGGGCACTAAAAATGTCGATTTTTTTTATTCTGTAATGTTGTGTATAATTTTGTAAGTATCAAAAATTATCGAAATTTTTTAGATCAAGAGTGCTGGGGTGCTGGTGTAGGGTTTTGTAGACAAAAAAAAATTTGGGAATTCCCATTTAATTTTTTTACTCGTGGGCACTATTGGCACACCTCGGACACTTCATAGAAAAAATCGCGTTGCTTCGCGCACAGCCGAAACTCTTACCTATACGTGCACGCGTATCACATGCTTGTTTGTGTGAGTGACATAAGACGTGATAAGCTGCTTTATTTATACTGAAAGGGGAGAGGGCGGGGGAGCCGCACTTGCTGAGGGAGGCAGGGAGTGTCCATACGCCCTGCAGTACCGGGCCGAAGAATAGGACTGAGGTATCCCCTGCCTGTCGTAAGAGGCGACTAAGAGGGGACCCCGGGGTCGTTGGGTGCACGAGGCGGGGCCTCGTGTAGTCATATAACGGCCCCGAGAAGGGCGGCGGAACGCGGTGTCCAGTTCCGTCGTCGAGCGTAGGAAGAGCCATCCGCGCTCAGGGGGGACTACCGCCACCTGTCTTCCCGTGAAGAGGCTACTCAGCCAATGCTGGAGGGGGTCGCGGAGCTGAACACAAAGTTCGAGAGATCTCCCGTGACCCCCTTGCAAACAGCCGAGATGGACACCGGGGGGGTTTTAGTGGGTGCGAATCCTACTCCCCGGGGGGAGTCGCAGGGTACTCGTTAGGAGTTGCCCCGCCTAAAAAAAAAAAATTCAACTCAATTCAACCAATTCAAAAAAACTTACAACCAAAACACCCATTTGATCAAATATAAATTATACTGCCTTTATTTATTTTTATTGATAAAAAGGCTTAAACTTATCTTTAGGGAAGTGATTCCAGTCCTATCAAGTCTGGAAACATCGATAGTTGCATAACGTTCGTCGAGTGCAACATCACTATTGTGTTGTGTACTCATGCATGTTCTGTTCGTCATTCGGTAATTTGCTTGCGTTGTGAAACATTTCTTCTCTGTTGTGAATTGTGAATTTGTGAAAGATTCGATTTCTGATTTTGATGTTTAAAATCCCAAGTTGTTGAGTCGTTGTGTGTGATCAAAAGCAAATTTTATTTGAACAACTAAATCAACTGATCCTTTAAAATGGCTCCCACAATACAAAGCTTTATCAACAGTTTTCAAAACCGTCTGTAAGTACCTAGGTAGTACCTTTACTTACCAAAGTCCAAAACGGATCCTACTATTATAGGTATCTACCCACATGAAATTTTTAATTTTTGTTTTCAGTGGAGTCTATCCCGCAAAACTACCCACTGACCAGAAAATCCATTGTACCTACCTACTACTTTTGTTTACTCACGCACGATTGAATAATCGCCTCAGCTCGTATATTATTTTTTTGTAAAGTTAATATACCTTGGTTCATAAATAATAGTTATTATCATTTATGGTACCTACTTAGCAAAAATACGAAACTGTCGAGAACTCTTCCAGCACTAGCTGATGAGAATTGGCATTAATGTGAAATCGATTCATGTACACAAGTGTATCGTACTACGTAATCTGCCTGTACTGTATGTAACCTTTATTTTTTGTACAGTTATTTAAATTTAATTATCCCCATAAATCTCCATATCAATTATTTGTCATTCATGCCATGAACATTACAAATTACAATTCAATACTAAAAAGAGTAATTCACTGCCAAAAAGTGGTGAAGTTCATGAAAACAATGCATCAATGAAAATTTGTTTTCAGGGAGCCACCTGTGCGACAGCACCTCAAGAATGTGTACGGCACACTCACCATGACATGCGCTTCAGCATGTGCTGGAGTGTACGTAGACATGTTCACAAGATTCCAGGCGGGGTTCTTGTCTACTATTGTTGGGGTAGGCCTAATGCTGATGCTGATTGCTACTCCTGATAATGGAAAGAACACTAACCTGCGTCTTGGATATCTTTTGGGATTTGGTTTGACATCAGGTATATTGGTTTTGCTTGCATGCAACATCTAGTACAATTTTTCTTTACAGTATGATATTTAGTGTGATAAGGTCAATTAGGTGGGTACCTACCTACCCACAATTATAAAAATGAAAGTTTGTCTGTGTGTTTGTTTATTACCTTCATGGTCAAACAGCTGGATGGATTGTGCTTGCATAAGAAATTATGGTAGCTTCAACCCCAAATTAACACATAAGGTATTATTTGCATCAAAAAAGAGAAGAGAAATGTGTGTTTAATGCTGGTACACCAGATGTTGCAACACTGCCTGGCAATAGATAGCATACGAGTGAAACATTCAGATGAAAACAGGCATATTTTTTATAATATACTTATGTATTTTATTGACCCCAAGACCTGGTGGGAATATGCCCAGGATCGGGAAAAGTGGAGAAAGGGGAAAGAGGCCTTTGCCCAGCAGTGGGACACTACAGGCTACAATTAATAATAATAATGTATTTTATTTATTTTAGTTTGTTACCAATTGTAAAAAAGCTATATGTTATTGTTATAGATAAGAAACTACAGTAGTAAACTAAATTATATTTTTTAACCTACTTATTCTAATTGGCAGAAAATAATAATTAATGTAAAAATTATTTTCTTTCAGGAATGAGCCTGGGCCCACTTCTAGACTATGTGAGCTTGATTGACCCAGCAATCATAGTAACTGCCTTGCTGGGCACTACCTTGGTATTTGTTAGCTTCTCAGTTGCCGCAATGCTAGCTGACCGTGGCAGCTATCTGTTCCTTGGTGGTACCCTTATGACCCTGCTCTCTTCAATGTCCGTAATGGCCTTGGCTAACATCTTTATGCAGTCTAAGTTTATCTTTCAAGTAAGTATCTGTTCTGTATTATACAGTGTGTCCGGGGAAGTTATAACATAATTTTAAGGGTGTATTCTATGATCAATTTCATCGATGAAAACACCCCATATGGGGGGTCGCAGCCCCCCCCTCAGTATGATGTTTTTATTTTTTTTTTTGCGAAAGTCGACCCCGCCTACTTTTAAATTCACAGTTAATGATCTAAGGCTCACAGAACCTTTATTAAGGTCTTGATCGAAGGCTAAGTAGTTAGGCTACCTAAGTTAATAACAAAATAACCCAGTATTGCTTTTACTTTTTTTTTATAGATGATAAACCAAAAAAAAAATTTTTTTTTTTGTACATTTTTTACGGTTTTTCAAAGTTTTCACAAAAAAATGCAGATACTTTTTTTTTTTTTTTGTGTTTTATTGTTAGCTTTTGAGTTGTTCTCCAAATT
Source organism: Euspilapteryx auroguttella (assembly GCA_951802225.1). Classification (NCBI taxonomy): domain Eukaryota; kingdom Metazoa; phylum Arthropoda; class Insecta; order Lepidoptera; family Gracillariidae; genus Euspilapteryx; species Euspilapteryx auroguttella. Next base: position 5,900,909 of record OX637644.1, on the reverse strand, counting down.
GGTATTAGATTTTTTTCTCTACGTCTATTACTTCAGAAATTATCAACTACCAAAAAGACCGTTCGCTTTTACCTTTTAATTTAAGATTTCAGTTTAACCAACTTTTATTATAAAATAAAGTCAATATTTAATTATTTTGTTAGATATTTTGGTAGCCTACCTACTTAGCCTTCGTACAAGACCTCAATTATGAGTCCTTTTACGCGAACAGTGGCGCCACTCTTGAAAAAAAAAATATTCTAAAGTAAGGCTTTTTTTCAGAAACAAATGCTCCCTTGTGCATAAAATCTTGGTCCCTAGTATTTTTTTATGTTAAAATAATATCTAGGTTTAGAATGTTTATTGATTACTGTTTTTTGCTAAAAGTAGCTACTTTTAGGAACAAACAGTAATACATGAAACAGTATAAACCTAAAGTGGCCACTTTTAGCAACAAACAGTAAAAAATAAATATTCTAAACCTAGATATTATTTTAAATACTAAAAAAATACTAGGGACCAAGATTTTATGCACAAGGGAGCACTTTTTTCTAAAAAATAGCCTTACTTTAGAAAATATTTTTTTTTTCAAGAGTGGCGCCACTGTTCGCGTTAAAGGACTCTTAATTTAGATCTTGTACGAAGGCTAAGTAGGTACTACCAAAATAACTAACAAAAGAATTAAATATTGGCTTTATTTTTTAATAAAAGTGGGTTAAACTGAAATCTTAAATTAAAAGGTAAAAGCGAAGGGTCTTTTTAGTAGTTGATAATTTCTGAAGTCATAGACGTAGAGAAATAAATCTAAAACCAATTTGAAGAACAACTCAAAAGCTAATAATAAAACACAAAAAATAAAAAAAAAGTATCTGCATTTTTTGTGAAAACTTAGAAAAACCGTAAAAAATGTACAAAAAAAATATTTTTTTTTTGGTTTATCATCTTTAAAAAAAAAAGTTAAAGCAAAACTTGGTTATTCTGTTAAAAACTTAGGTAGCCTAACTACTTAGCCTTCGATCAAGACCTTAATGAAGGTTCTGGGAGCCTTAGATCTTTAACTGTGAATTTAAAAGTAGACGGGGTCGACTTTTGCAAAAAAAAAATTAAAAACATCATACTGAGGGGGGGGGTAAGGCTGCGACCACCCATATGGGGTGTTTTCATCGATGAAATTGATCATAGAATACACCCTTAAAATTATGTTATAACTTCCCCGGACACACTGTATAATTGGCTCTAAAAGCTCTAAAATCTTGCGATTGTGGTAGCTTCGTTTTTACTATATGATTTACGACAATATGATTTTAATAATCACTTTTCCCCATTAATGTTATTTAGATAAATAAATTACTCACTTTGTTAAATTAAATACCAACTGCAATGCTTTTATTTAGATCAAACAAGTTTTTTTTATTAGTCATACGAGAGTACATACTTAGAATGCTGAAAGACAGACGGTACAATAGTTAACGAGTGTAATTATCGCATTATTAATTTACCAAGGTCTTGAGAGCGGGCGCACATTTAGCCACTAGTAACTCAGTCAAGGCACTAAATGTGGCCACTAATCAAGATACTAGACACGGCCACTAGAAGTCCGCGCCATCAAAGTCGACTGGGGGCGCCACTGTATGTATGTATGTACTTGATGTTCTTCACCTGCCATTCAAAAGAAGAAGGAGAAGTCAGCTACTATGGTCAAAGTGTGTGCGTGATGCGAGCAACAAAACGTAACCTTCCGACTTTTGCTTGGTTTGTGCCGATGCTGTATTGAAAGAGTGGCCGATTAATGCGCGCTCGCTCTAAGTGGCCACCTTTAGAAAACAAACAGTATTATTTGAAATACTTCAAAAATACTAGGGAGCAAGATCTAATGCACCAGGGTTCCGTATTATTAATAAAAAGACTTACTTTAGAAGATTTGATATCTTTTAGAGTGTAAAAGGCCACTGATCGTGTAAAAGGACTTACCAATTATATTAATTTCAATTCAAGTACCTTCGCAACATTTGTATGTAAATAAGATATAAATGTAACAAGTAATAGTGACTAGTATACATAGTGTTGCGTGCGTGTGTAATGCTCTTTATATAACCAGTTGTGTTTCGAAACCTATTCGAAACAATAACGATGTGTTCATTACTTGCAGGCTCACCTCTACTTGGGACTGGTTCTGATGTGCGGCTTCGTCCTCTTCGACACTCAGATGATTATTGAGAAGCGCCGAATGGGCAGCAAGGACTTTGTTCAGCACGCCCTTGAACTGTTCATTGACTTTGTCGGAATATTTAGGAGGCTGCTCATTATCTTGACACAGAAGGTGAGAGAGGACATAGTACATAATAGTACCTACATATCAATACACTAGAGGCTGCCCCGCGGTTTTTCCCGCGCAGATTTCTCATAAACACAAAAATCCCGTTTTTTCCCGTTCCCGTGGGAATTTCGGGAAATCCCTTCTTAGTGCTCACCTACACTCCCCAAGGAACCCACGTGCCAATTTTCAGGTTTTTACGCCCAGTAGTTTCGGCTCTGCGTTGTCTGTCAGTCAGTCAGTCAGTAACGGAAGAGTTTTATATATATTGATAGTATAAAATAAAGTCGCTTTCCGCGTCTGTCCCTATGTATGCTTATATCTTTAAAACTACGCAACAGATTTTGATGCGATTTTTTTTATAGATAGATAGTGATTCAAGAGCAAGGTTTATAAGTATAATACATGCACAAAATATTAACAGAATAGGCGGTACGAAGTTCGCCGGGTCGACTAGTTATATTATAGATGTCGTAGTAAGATTTGATAACTAGGTTTTTTGCAAAAAAAAAACTAGGGATTTTGCGAAAACCCGTATAATTTTATATAAGCTTTACTTATTTTTCAATTATCCTGACAAAGCAGTTTTTTTTTGCAAAAAACCTAGTATGATTGAAAACTAAAACCTTCCTTAACTCTGATTGGCTAGATTATTGCTTGCTGGTAAACTCTTATTCTGATTGGTCCGTTAAAATATCCTTTGACGCTACAGAGAACACCAAGACTATTCTGTCACCAAGCTTACAAATAACAAAACAAAAGATGTCACATTATTATTATTGTTTATTTAGTTTTAGTACCTAAACTTTTTATTTATGAACTTAAAAGTATGTATAATTTCTTTTGTTTCAGGAGGAACAGGACCGTCGCCGCAAGCGTCAATAAAGAGCCGGTGCGAAGTCGAAGCATTTAATTTTATAAAAAAATCTAAGTGGATTTGGGAAATTTAATATGGGAATGTTGTGTATAGAAAACATTTTAGAATAAAACTTTTGTTTAAATTAATAAAATATCTAAGTAACTATGTAAATCTTTAAGTTGGAATTAAAATTTTGAGTGTATAAATAATATTTTATTACTGAATAAGGGGTTATTGTGGTGTGGGTTTACCACGTGTTTAATTAACGTAGGTAGGTACATACGCTAAACGTATTTAAATATTTTACAATGTCAAAGATAATATAAAAATATTGAAAACATCCTAAACTGTGTTTTTAACAAACACAAAATGAGAAAGTAGGGAGATTTTGCGTTATGTACCTAACATGTTGTTTAGGTATTTTGTAGTATTTGCAAGAAACAATAATTATCAACATCACTTATTATCGTGACTGTTATCATGTGGATGTACTTTATTTTTATCTAAAAGAAACGCCCGTTTAGCTTTGTCTACTTCAGATGCTAAGATAATGCTTGTGATCAAGTTGGATATGTTTGTATCTTTACTTATAACAAGATTTTTATCAGTTAATTGTTCTACAGTCTCCACTGGAGAACCATTTCTTCCTGTATTGTTTTCAGATTCACGTTGTTTTCGAAAATTATCGTTTTTGCAAAGGAGGGGAACTTTGGTTAGACATTTAACTTTAGGTATTCCAAAATCACATTGTGGATAAGAATCTGAGTCGACTCCTCTAACTATATATTCATACGTGGAAACGCCCAAGAAGAATATGTAGATATGGAAACAACAGAGATGTAACAAGGCACACGCGATCGCTAAGGCACATACACAAAAAGTAATTAAAAAACACAGGAAAACAATTGAATTCCTGCAATATCTCGTATCGCTTTCTTCTATTCTTGTACAATTAATAAAATCTTTTGTAGACGAGCTTAACATGTGGGGGTAGAATATAAAACATACAATGTCTGTGAGGCAGAGCGCGGTCGAGAGCGAGGCTATGCAGAGGGCAGTGAGCACGCTGGCGGCGAAGGCGGGGTAGTTGCGGCCGCCCACGCACTGGTTGAGCCACTTGCAGTGGTGGTCGAAGCGCGCCACGCACTTGTTGCACAGGCTGCAGTGCTTGCTGCGGCGGCTGCTCGCGTCCACGTTGCACAGGTGGCAGCGCCCGCGCTCGATCACGTGCGCGTGCACGGAGCGATCGAACTCTGGCACAACATCCACTTTCTTGGCTCTCAGTTCCTTTTCACTCGGGTCCAAAAGTAGAGCACTCAAATGGGATATCACATGCGCTATGTATAAAATAACGAATAAGACTTGTGATATAATTTTCAGTTCATCGTTTTGAACTTGAATGAGAATTAAAAAGTTTATAACACTAGTTGTTATGAGAATGAACCATCCTAAAACTTGTTGATAATGCAGGGGCAACTGCAGGCCGTTTATTCTTCTACGCGCTCGGGGCTGCTGGTTGTCACTGCAGCATTTTTCCATTAGTCTTCTCTTGTTTTAGTTTACATTATTTTTAAAGATGAGTGACCACAGTCCTTCATGACACCATCACCCTCCAGTGTATACCTACAGTTGCGCGCGCATTTTTATTTGCTACCAACTTAATAACGACCCTCTTCTTGACCCATCAGATTAATTTACTGTTGTGTACTTTGCTTATACTTTGTGAAATACGCAGGTAACTTAATTACTTAATGTAATATTTTTAGTAAGTAGGACTGGGCGTGGCTAGGCCCTTTTTAATTAATTGGTTACATTTAAACTTCGGTAGAAAGAAATGATTCTGGTATCCATGGTGATGCAACACACCAACAATACAATGGTAGCGGCAGTGTAAAATAAACCAACTTATATTACAATTTTCTGCTCCTCATGTAATCATAATTATCATTATTTAGGTAGGTACCTGTAATTTAAATTAAATAAATAAAAAAAAGTTCTTAACAAAAATATAATCTGCATACATTTGTATCTTAATTTCTCTAATAATGTAAACCAATACATATTATCTTTTAGATTTTTAATTTCACGCATTTTTTGCTAAGCTGGCGAATCTCTTGGCCATTTCTCGTCTCGTCCGCACCAGTATCCGGTGCCCCTCGCAGTCTAGTTCTTCTTGGAAGCATTTGTTTCTGCAACATTTTTTGCATAGCTGATAGATGCATTTTCCACCCTGAAAAAAAAGTTACTTAAATTCGAAGTCTTCTATAGTGGCAATCGCGCACTGGCATACGCAAGCAGACCCCTCACAAGGACTGGATGAGGATCGCACAAGATCGGTCATTGTGGCGTTTTGTGGGGGAGGTCTATGTCTAGCATTGGACGTGTTTTGTTTATGAAGACGATGAACGGCTACAGCATGCGCGCCAACATTGGTCTACTGCTGAAATCATCTACGTAACACAATCCTTGATTACTCACCAGAGGGTTAGGGCAGGCCTCACGCGCGCAGGTGGCGCCTGTCCGGGCTGGCTGCGCCTCAGCTCTGTTCGGTCTTCTCATGATTCTCTTCAACTTTTTAATTTTTTTCCGTGACATAACATTCCCTTCTGGGTCTTCGACTTCACTCGATCTCTTGCCAAAGTTTTCAGTTTGCTTTGGGAAAATAAATAAAGGATATCAGCAATCGAAGTGAATGATGAATACCAATTGAATTTTGTATTAAAGGACTATTTACCTACTTGCTTTTGACTAATCATTTCCATTTTATGTGTGTGCTCCGCAGGGGACATCCGCACATAGGGCTGGCACACCCACGGCGGCAGCACGAGGCTGTACCCAACTCTACTTATATTTTCTTCACATTCAAAGTGAACCTTGCCGTGGTGGTACGGTGAATACTTGTCCTTTACATTAATGCACACTTTCTTGAAATCATCAAGGTTCTGTGCTGTGGCTAATAGTTGCCTATCATCATTGTTTTCTTCGAATGTGAATCTAAAAAAGCATAGTTTATGTAGTTACTTCAATTAAAAAATGTACACTAATAAATAAGGAAGATTACGCAAGCCTTAAGAAGCAATGCCAACATTGTTGACTTGTTTCTTTGTTTGTCTCACATTTTATGGAAGATTTTGAATAAATGCCCTCTAATGTATGAAGTGGGACATGGATATTGTTCAGCTAACTCAAGATACTCCTCCGCCATTTCCCAGGAAACAGGATTGATGCCTTCAAAGAGTGCAGGGTTTGTCAAAATGCCTTCGGCACTCATCACTCCGCTAACTTTAGTGTACTGCAGGCACCTGTGCACATCTTCCAGACATTGGATATTTCCATTTGCAAACATTGGTATTGAAACAGCTTCTCTGAAAAAAAAAAATTTTTTTTAGAATTTGATGCTAATAAGTTGTTAGTATATTGTAAAACTGTGGTTGTTTGTTATTCCCATCAATTAAACTGTTGAATGTGTAAATATAAAAAAGCATGAAGTCATAAGGCTTATTGGCAACATATTTAACTAAGCTAATAAGGATTACTTGACATACCTAACAGCCTTGATATGCCTCCAGCTGGCAACACCAGTAAGTGGTCCCTTCTGGTCCCGCGTCCTGCCATGCATTGTCAACATGCTGCAGCCAGCGGCTTGCAGCATCAGCGCGTATTGGACTGACTTTTCTACTTCCTCAAATATTCTCACTTTACATGTTATTGGCACATTTACTGCTCTAACCATAGCTCCAACTGAAATATAAATCTAATAAAATATGAAATGTTTACAGAATGAACATAGTTTGGCTGTTTGTGTATGTGTCAGTAAATGCTACATTGCAAATCAGTAATATCATAGGAAGTATACTCTACAGACAGAATCCCTACATAAAAAGTCAAAGTTATATTTACCTTTTAAAATAAAGACATCCTAACCAACTTTTTTTAAGAATCATCTTTAAAAATTCATTATCTAACTAGAGTAGTTATCAATATGATTAACTAATGATTATTTTAATGTAAACGCAAATATGGTTGTTTGTATACCTACTTATATTTTGTAACAGCTCCCATTCATCCTGAAGAAATGATCCATACTTTCCTCTCTTGGCTATAGCTTGAGGACAACCAAGATTTATGTCAATAGCATCGCAGTGGTCCTGTGCTAGTTTTGCAGCAGTAGCCATTATTTCAGGATTATTTCCACAAAACTGACAAAACAGCAAAATTAAGTATTAGTTTTAGCTTCAAACATGCAACATTTTATTGTAAGCATAAAAATATTATGGAGATTTAGAACCCTCAATGATAATATTAATAGTACTAAATTATGTGATTTAATGTACAAGGGCAAGAAAGGTGCAAATTTTTTCACTTCTTTTACAATTCTAATAATGAAAAATAAACAATACATATAAAGTGTGATTGAAAACAACAAACACATAGGTATTCAAAAGATTTTGAAAAATTAAATATTTATTCTTTTCTCAAGTTATGGGTTCTTCCAAAGTGAATGACGTCAGTAGAATATTGTATGTTGTGTTTAATTGGCAGTGGTATTAATATGGACATTGTTCTACTTGGAGTAAACCATAACTGGAGGAACCAGGTAGCTTTAAACAACTAGTAGCAAAAGGGTGACTAAATACAGACAGTACTTTAAGGTTGCATTTTAAAATTAAAGGGATTATAACCAATAGCGTTAACACATCCATCAAAGGCAATCAATTCTATTTATTCTATATGATATTCTCATCTCAACTAAACAATACAAGTTTTGTTGAGCTGCAGTAAGCAGTACAGTTACAGTAAAAATTTATTTACTTGTATAATAAGTGGTCTGTCTTCCGAGCACGAAGCTAAACAATCCTTTCTATACTTAGGGTCCTTGGAAAATACATTGCTGTGAAACATTGGAGAATAACATAGCTGTGCACCATGCCTCCTGCAAAGTAACCTCCAAGCTAACTCGCTAGCGTCCACCATTGGAGCCACAACGTACTGAGGTTTACCTATTCTATTATAAAAGTCCATGTTGTAGTCTAACAAAAAATAAATATTATGGTTTTTAAATCTATTGGCGCTTTTGAAGTGATGAAATTAACTCAGAGAGAAGGTGTGTTACCTACATCCACAGACCAACTAGAGATAGGTACTAATCTAAAAGCTGACTGTGACTGACATGACAACAAAAATAACAAACGAACGAAACGCAAAGCTTTGTTTGATTGTTTGATTTATCTTACCCACAGAACAAGGAAGATGCTCTCTCTCTCTAAATAGAAATCGCGAGTAGGCGGAGCCCGCGTGCCTATCATTAGCTCTGCAGTGCCTATTCGTAGTTTTTGACAGATTTGATAAGCTCAGTTGCTTTAAGCTTCTTGTAAACAAATCACCAGGAAAAATATGAAAAAAAAACCCACTAAAATGCCATATTGTGCTGTGTTGGAATGCAAAAATTAAAGTCGGGGACTTAAAAGTACTAATAATGCCGTATCATTACATCGGTAAGTAATATTTCACTGTATTTTTAAATAAATTTGAAATTATACATGAACAAGAAAACAAAACCATATAAGTGAGAAAATGAAAACACCCTAATTACGGAGCATTAAAATTGAATTTTCATTGAAGCTTGTGAGTCCTGTGACTGTGACTGTACCTTCATAGCGTTCTTCTTTATCTATTGTATTAGACTCATGACTTTTTCTAGAACATTTTGACAACAGTATAATGGAAATCAGTTAGAGATTGCTCAACATGATGAAAATCTATCGATAATTTTCTATGATAAAAATCTATCGATAATAATAATTTTCAGTGTAAAAAAAATAGTTATTCGCTTCGACTTGAAAACCTCTACCTTTTTTCGGTTTAAAATGTGATTTACTTTAAAGTTAATTTCTTGAATACGAATGAAATTATATGAATCTTTCAATTTAGACTCTTGCGTATCAATGAAATTATATTAGCATCATCATCATATTACAATAATGTTGTAATATGTAAAAAATAAAGTCGCTTTCCGCATCAGTCCTTAGGTATGTTTAAATCTTTAAAAATACAGCGGATTTTAATGCGGATTTTTTTAATAGATAGAGTGATTCAAGAGGAAGGTTTATAAGTATAAAACATGCACGTTCTAATAATAGGTTAGGCGGTACGAAGTTTTCCGGGTCGACTAGTATTGTATAAAGACAAGTCGTCACTCTTATAGTGTGCTATATTTCATTTTTCTTTTCATTTATTTACAGCCTGTGTTACTGGATCATCTTGGGCCAAGCTCAGAACCTAATACACTTAAGCATAAACTTGAAGATGGAGCCATCATGAAAGCTTCTTAAGCTAAGAGGAGTTTCAATAAACAATACCTAGAGAAGAAAAAATGCTAAATATTATGTATTAAAAAAACCAAGATTAGTTAAGAGTTTAAGGCAAGTAATAAATAAGCAAGTACTTCGATATTAAATAAGATAAAATAATATAAATATAAAACCCATCTTGTTTTATTGGTCTATCTACCCATCCACCTAAATTGTTTACTTTGGTTAAAATAAAGCTTCATTTAAAGTACAGTACTTACTCCAAAATTAATAATGCGCATGCAGATTCGCTAATTGTCGATTTCACGGAAACACCTGAATCAAAAATCATAATTCTACTAAATTACGCATGCAGAAAATGCACTTAACCTCCTTAAATACATATCGTCTTACGTCGCTTGGGAATACGACCGTTGTCGAACAGTGACGAAGATTTCTATGCGCATTATAACTTTTGCAGTACTGTAGGTATATACAATTTTATAACTAAACACATTTTTATATCTGAATCTCTATTTATGCGAAGCATAACTGTTGAATAAAAAACGACATTGGAAATAAGTAAAAATTAAACTGTACACTAAAATAAACTTTGTTCTATGAGCGACTGGTTTTTTCATATGATAATCACAATACATCGCCAATCACCAAGAAGGCCGTTTGCGTAGAATACACATAGATTTTCGTAAAAAAAAAGTAATTGTTACCTGAAGCCATATGAAAGAAAGTTGTATATCGATAGGTTTTTCTCATCGACAAACTTTCTCCCGCAATATGTACATCCCTAGCTTAGTTTTTCATTTTTCGACGTATTCACCTAGTGTTTAGTAGCGGTAGTACAAAAGCTGTAGTTCCATCTAGCATCGAATAGTAAAACTAGGAACAATGCGTGAGGATTTTAAAGCAAAGAGGATGTATAGCTTTCTACCATGTCTTTGGAAAAACCTAATTTCATTCCTTTATCATATTTATGTCATCATTATCTTAAGTATTTCATAATTGTTATTTGATTTTGATCTTTGTTTATTTGTAAAAAAGGTTCATACTCTACTTCAAAGTTTTGAGATGTAGATCTTTTCGGCTTTGTCGTTAATCACCAATGGTAGCTTGGATTTCATAGTGAGCGTTTGGTTTATATGTGTGAGTGTTTGGTCCCTCGTAGCTCCCTCGGGAATTGATGGAAAAGCAAGTGGACTGTATAATAAGGATTTGTATTCTGGTAACAAATTATCGCGGTTACAAATGGCGGGAAGTAAGAGGTGACAAAAAGAGCTATGTGGTCGCTGCTGCGGGTTCCGAAAGGTGAGTGGGGCGCTGGTGCGCGTCGTTTGTAGCGGCCTCGCTGATGGTCGCCTCTCCCCGCGTCCCGCGCCGTGCTTGCTCGTTGGTGACGTCGGTGGTGGTGGAAGCGCGGCGCCGGTAGCGCGGCAGATTTGAATCCGCGCCAGGTCGCGTTGATGTTCACGAACGATGGGCGTGAACAGTGAGTTTGGACACACTGGTTTTAGTACTAAAATCTCATGATGCTATTTCTATTGTATTCGCTTGTTCTGTGATCTTACCTCATTAACAGTGTTGCCAATGGCTATTACCCAGATTCCCCAAGATCACTGGTCAAATTCCCCAAATTTGGGGAGAAAAATATCCTGATTCCCCACAAAATCCCCTCACTGTGAGATAGTGAACTATTTACGAAATAACTTAAAAAATCACAATATCACTTAATAAATCATTGAGTATTATATGATCCCCCTCCGGTTTTATCTTATGTTCAGTCTTAAAAGTTAAATACATGTTAAAACTGATGAAGTGTAAATTAACTTACTCGAACAATTACAAAAAAAAAAAACTTTTCTACTCTATTTACTTAAAAGAACCAATTTACATAGGTACATAAGCAAAGACTCTAGGGATAACCAACTGACTAATTTTATTATTGTTTTCGCTATTATTCAGTCATTTAAAACGAATAAGGTTAATAATCACTTTCCTCAAGATAAGTTTGAGCCTTTTTATCAATAAAAATAAATAAAGGCAGTAATTTATATTTTGATCAATGGATGTTTTGGATGTAAGTTTTTTTGAATTAGTAAAATGCTTAATTCCCCGCATATTCCCCACACAGAGCCTCTCCCCACAAATTCCCCAATCGCTTTGGGATTCCCCGCAGTTTGGGGAAATCCCCACACATTGGCAACGCTGCTCATTAACTGCAATCAATAAGACCAAGGATGTTCGAAACCATTTTAAGACATAAAAACTATCGATAAGATTAAAATCGTTATTTTGTCTGATAAATTTATCAATACCACAGATCAATACATCCCGCCCGTAGAGGAACATCCCCAGACAGGTTGTTGTTATTTTTATTTAAATTCGCCCATTCTGGGCAGGCAAAGGAACTTAGTCCATACAGCCAAGTTTGCAGTAGTTTTTTTATGGATTGTATGTACATTCATACCTAATCAAGTCTTCTGTTCGTGGTCTTACATTTCAATGTTCATATACGGACTTTTTGCGGGACATTGATCAGAATAAGAGGTTTTCAAAGTGACAGAAAAGAGAACAAATGTTTCATAATACGCCCGTAGATGGCGTTATAGACATAGGTAAGTAATTCAAATTAACTTGATAAGTTCAAAACAAAACAAAAACTATTTGATTGGCGCATGACGAGTTCCAGTTTATTTTTAGCTTTTAATGATTTATTTAAATTTAACCTTGTAAATTTTTGCTAGCGCCATCTGATAGCGACCTGATAAAACTTGTTTTTTTTTTTCTAAGATGTCAAATTGAAAACCTCTCATTGTTCGGGAGTGCCTTCCTTTATTTCTCACTTCACTAGACAGTTCTCCCTATTACACTAATTCCACCACACTAGCACATAATAGCCCCACTAAGAAAACTAATTTAGAAAAAAAAAAATGTTGAGAAGCAAAAGCCCGATATTTTCATCCGGAGAAACCTCAGAGTAAGGAAACCGCCGCTAAACCACCATCTCGCTTCGCGCCAAAAAGTCATCTCTAGACAGATGATTGATTGATATTTGATTGATTGATAATTGAGATTAAGATATCATATCCGGTATCTCTAGTTGGTCTGTGATCCGGTCGCCGCCGCCGCAGACGCAGAAGAGTTTTTGTTTATTTTGGTTCTCACAAAAAATTGCAAAGATCTTTAGGTTGTTGAATTGTGTAATAAATTAGTTCATGTTAACCCTTCCTAACTTTGTCAATTTATACTTATAATCGGGCAAGATCAAGATAAAAACGAAGAAAACCGATTGTTTTATAACCTCTAAAATGGCCCAAGACATTATGGTATTATACTTAGTTTTGTTAAAACATAGGTATAATGTATAATATATAATTTATAAAGGCGCTATTTTCACTTAAACGGAATTTGTATTTTTTTTCAGAATCAGTTTTACACCTGCCTAAATTTACCACTTTATGATAAGTTACGAGAGCTAACAAGGATTATAGACCAATCAAGCCCAAATAAGGAGTTACAGTCTCTATTCCCACAGTTGATCAGCAACATCTTCACAAGCTCGTTAAATTGTGGATGGGGCCTGAGGTCCATAACCATTGATCAGAACCGATCAGAGTTTGAGCTGCTGGTCAGCTTCCTGGAACCACACGGACCTATGTTCAGACTCTGTTACAAGTTACTGTCTGACCCAATGCTGAAATACAACCTTCCTCTTAATCTTTTACCTGTAAGTGCATTAAACAAATTACATATTGTTTGCATAATAACATTGGTATTTGCCCAGCAGTGGGACAGAATTTAGACTACCTATCATAAGAAAATTCCTAATTACATTGCCTGGGTTTTAAGCCATTTCTGAAACTAATTCAAATCTTTATACTACCCTACTGTAGATGCCCCATAAACAGAACTTAATTATTGTTTTTTATAACCTCTAATCTAGAAGTTTAGAGTTATGTAAAATACTGTACTACATGAAGAACAGTAGATAGCTGAAGGACACATCACAAGATCTACTTTAATAACAATATTAATATAATAACTCGCCTTACTCAGAGCTTTCAAGTAGGGAACCTGCACCTAACTATACTGGGCCTGTAAAACATACAAGTAGGTACATTAAGACCTAGAAAACAAACATCAACATGTTATGATAATGCTTGACAACTAAACTATGGAGGTGGTCAAACTCTTTTACAGTTCCAAGTCTTGTTATCTTTACCAATATTATAAAGAGGAAAGATTTGTTTGTTTGTTTGTTTGTAACGAATAGGCTCCGGAAATACTGAACAGATTTAAAAAAATCTTTCACTAGTAGGAAGCTACACTATCCCCGAGTGTCATAGGCTATATAAGATTTTCTAAAAATTTAGGGATCCTTACTTAAACTCAAATAATGTAACCCAAGGTGCAATATTTTTTCCGTTTTTTACATATTTTGACAGGTGGTTTGTTGTTGTTGTTTGTTTTTTTATTCGCCCATTCTGGCCAGTCAAAAAAACATAGTCTATAGAGCCAAGTCTTTAGAAGTATCTATATTCTATGGCGTAACAAAGTAAGCCGGGATAGCTCGTTTTTTAATAATTACTTTGTTTTACAGCAAAATTTGTATTTAACACTGGAGAGAGGCAGGTGTCCACAGTTCTATGCTGATCTAATTTACATGGACTCTGATGCAATGAATGCTGTTGCTCTGGCTTTGAGTATCCTTTTATAATTAAGACTTTTTTTTTTCTTCATTGCACTTCAGGTGGTTTCGGATATTCCTGAAGCAAGACTTCTTTCTATAGCAATGATAATTAAACTTTTTATATGACATATATGTTATTTGCCTAGTTGAATAACTAGTTTTAATTAACTGTCTATCTATAAGCCCATTTAAAAAGTCTCTTGCTTTAAATATATTTCCTTATCAATATATATCCAGATCCATTTGACTACTACATCTTTAACTTTGCCCTCCACCTTCTAAACAACAGTCCAAACAAAAGCTACTGGGAGAATTGGAACAGTGCCTACTTTGCCCTGGCCTGCGACTACCTGGTGCACTTCCTGCCATCGGACCCCAATGTTAGTGTGCTGCCTCTCATACCACACTACTTGGGCAAAGTTCCTGTTGTTGCACCTCTACAGACTCCTAACAGGTTATTCACTTTTTTTTTTTCTTATTATACTAAAGGGGTGAGGCTGCCCCCCATATGGGGTGTTTTCGTCGATGAAATTGATCATAGAATACACCCTTAAAATAATGTTATAACTTCCCCGGACTCAGTGTATAATAATAATAAATTAATTAAAAAGGTTACCTGAAACATCAATGAAAATGTAAGCAATGATTCATTACCTATAATTGATTGATAATTGCAGTGTAGATGCATAAACTAAAAGCCTGTAAATGATCAGACCGCTGGGCGCGCCGTCCCTGCTGCTGCTGCCGGAGCTGTCGGGGCTGGGCCAGCGGTCGCCCGCGCAGGCGCCGCCGCGCAACGAGGTGTGGCGCTCCGAGACCGTGCTGCAAGTGTTCGTCGACGTCTGGCTGAGCGTCGACGACACCAACGGCAGGAACATGGAGGTATGTTGCAACAGGCACCGGCTGGGCCAGCAGTCGCCCGCGCAGCAACGAGGTGTGGCGCTCCGAGACCGTGCTGCAAGTGTTCGTCGACGTCTGGCTGAGCGACACCAACGGCAGGAACATGGAGGTATGTTGCAACAGGCACCGGCTGGGCCAGCAGTCGCCCGCGCAGCAACGAGGTGTGGCGCTCCGAGACCGTGCTGCAAGTGTTCGTCGACGTCTGGCTGAGCGTCGACGACACCAACGGCAGGAACATGGAGGTATGTTGCAACAGGCACCGGCTGGGCCAGCAGTCGCCCGCGCAGCAACGAGGTGTGGCGCTCCGAGACCGTGCTGCAAGTGTTCGTCGACGTCTGGCTGAGCGACACCAACGGCAGGAACATGGAAGATCATCAGAAAAAGTTTGAAGATCATCAGGTCTTTTTTAGGTGATGAGGGGATCTAACTAGCTTCCTATGTCCGATATGTAACATTGTCCATACAGCTAAGTTTTTAATGGGTAGCTAAACTTATAATTTAAGGCGATACGGACGGAGTTTGCCGAGTAAGCTAGTATGTTATATAATATTCTCAAAAATTCAGAACGCAAGGTGGTACGAAGTTCCCCGTGTCATCTGTCATCTAGGTAATAATAAATATTAGCTCCATGAACATTGTATCGGCTTAAATTTTTGATGGAAAATTAACTTACTTAATATATACCAATACGAGCTTTCCCGGCTTACTTCGTTACGCCATAGAATATAAGATACTACAAAGGACTTGGCTCTATAGACTATGTTCTTTTGACTGCCCAGAATTGCCGAATAAAAAACAAACAACAACAACAAACCACCTGTCAAAATATGTAAACAACGGAAAAAATGCACCTTGGGTTACATTATTTGAGTTTAGGTAAGGATCCCTAATTTTTTTGAAAATCTAATATAGCCTATGACACTCGGGGTTAATGTAGCTTCCTACCAGTGAAAGAATTTTTCGAATCGGTTCAGTATTTCCGGAGCCTATTCGTTACAAACAAACAAACAAATCTTTCCTCTTTATATTATTGGTATCTCTTCGGTGAAAAGATACTTATGATAGAACTTCAACAATTATTGAAACGATAAACTATTTATAGGAGAACCGCAAGACAACGCTAGTAGATTATAAAGAGGAAAGATTTGTTTGTTTGTTTGTAACGAATAGGCTCCGGAAATACTGAACCGATTTAAAAAAATTCTTTTACTGGTAGGAATCTACACTATCCCCGAGTGACAAAGGCTATATTAGATTTTCAAAATAATTAGGGATCCTTACTTAAACTCGAATAATGTAGCCCAAGGTGCATTTTTTCCGTTGTTTACATATTTTGACAGTTGGTGGTTTGTTATTGTTTTTTATTTTAATAGCCCATTCTAGGCAGTCAAAAGAACATAGTCTATAGAGCCAAGTGTTTAGTAGTACATATCTTAAGTTCTGTGGCGTAACGAAGTTCGCCGTGCCAGCTAGTCAATATATATAAAACTCTTCCGTTACTGACTGACTGACAGACAACGCAGAGCCGAAACTACTGGGCGTAGCGAGCTGAAATTTTGCATATAGGTTCCTTAGGGAGTGTAGGTTAGCACTAAGAATGGATTTCCCGAAATTCCCATGGGAACGGGAAAAACTGGAATTTTGTGTTTATGAGAAATCTGCGCGAGCAAAACCGCGGGGCAGCCTTTAGTTGTTTTTATATTTCTTCGTATTTTTTTGATCTTTTTTCACCTTTTAAACCTTCCCTTTACTTCTTCTTCTCTCTTAAGAGCTGTGCTCTTGTCGGTGGAGCCTCCTCCATTCACCCCTGTTCCCCGCCAGCTTCTTGACCATCTGATACGACTCTGCACTGACTCGCTCCTTTATTTGGTCGAAGTAGCTTCCCCTTGGTCGTCCACGCTGTCTCTTTCCTTCAATCTTTCCTTCTATAATGTTAGTAATCAGTGCGTCGTTACGTATCAGATGGCCTATCATCTTTCCCCTTCTTATCGCTATGATGTTCAAGATCATTCGTTTTTCCTCTACTCTTTTCAAGACTTCTTCATTGGTGACTCTGTCCATCCAACTTTCCCTCCATTCTTCTCCAACACCACATTTCAAATGCCTCCAGTCTATCTCTATCCCTTTGTGTCAATGTCCATGTCTCGCAACCGTATAATGCAATGCTCCATATGTACGTTTTTATGAATGTTTTTCTGATTTTCTTGGATATCCTGGCTTTAAATATGTGTTTTTTCTTATTAAATTGAGTTTTGGCGATTGCTATTCTAGTTTGTATGTCAGTTGTGCATCTTGAATCGTGCGTGATAATGCTTCCCAGATATTTGAACGATTTAACTTCTTCTATTGTGCTGTTATTAAGTTTGATAGCTGTGTGAATTTTTGGGGTTTTTGATGTGGTTAAGATCTTTGTTTTGTTTATATTTATTTTTAAACTGAATTTCTTGAATAAAGCGTCCATCGCATCTAACATTATCTGCAAACTGTGTCTATTTTCTGCTATTGCAGCAATATCATCAGCAAATCTGATAAATTGTATTTTGTCTCCATTTATTTTAACACCCCCTTCTGCTGTTTCATTCATCTCCTTAATTGCACATTCCATGAAGACATTGAATATCATTGGCGATAATGGACATCCCTGTCTGACTCCTTGTCTGATCTTAGCTCTTCCTACTTCTTCTCCAAACCTTATTGATGTTTTCTGGCTTCTGTAAAGTTCGTGTATGATTCTTCGGTCTCTGTAATCTAAATCGGCTTGCTTCATTGCATTCATCATCTTTTTCCAATTTACCTTGTCAAATGCTTTTTCTAAGTCTATGAATGCAATGTGTGTATCAATATTGAGGTCCATTCTTCTATCTATAATCAATCTTAATGCTATTATACCCTCTCTAGTTCCTTTTTGTCTTCTAAATCCGTATTGATCGTTTCCTATCCAGCATTCCGTTTTATTTCTTATTCTGTTCTGTACAATTTTCAGTAGGATTTTCGAGGCCTGTGATACAAGGCTCAGGGTTCTATATTCTTCGCATCTAAGTGTGTTCAACTTTTTTGGTAAGGTGACTGTTCTACTTATTTTAAAATCATTTGGTTATGTTCCACATTCATACATCTGTTTGATTAGGCAATATACTTCTTCTATGAATTCATCGCACCTAGCATATTTCAACATTTCAATAAAAACATTGTCGTCACCCGCTGCTTTTCCATTTTGTATGCCCTTTAATGCAAAGTCAAATTCTTCCCTTATGACAGGTGGGCCCAGAATATCTTTTTCTACTATCAGTTCATCTTCCAATCATCTTCATTCAAACCATCTCCTTTGTATAACTCTTCTAGATATCTCTTCCATCTTTCCATTATATCTTTGTTTTCTATTTGAATTGTTCCCTTTTCATCCAGTATAGCTGTACTCTTAGTTTTATTAGTTTTGTCTAATCGTTTTATAATGTTGTATGCTTTGTCCATGTTGCCTCTTTTGATGTACTTTTCTATTGTTTTGCAGTCCTCTAATATATCCATCTCTTTACTTTCTCTGCACTTTAGTGTAATTCTGTTTGTCAGTCTTTTATATTCTGCTATACTGTGTTCATCTTTTTTATTCCTTAACTTTCGCCGTTCCAGCATAAGGTCTTTTATCTCATCTGTCAGCCACTTTTTCCTTGGTAGTATTTTCTCTTTCTGTAGTGTTTCTTCGGCACTTTCTATCATTATATGTTTAAGGCAATTCCATTTGTTCTCTATACAGTCTTCCTTATTACTATTGTATTTTTTATAACTATCACTATCTTTCAGTTCTTTTAACTTATTTCCTAACTTATTGCTATATTGCACCCTTTACAAAAACGTTTTAAAATTAATATCAATCGGCTCAGCCGTTGTCGAGTTTTAGCGAGACAGAGGTACCTCGAGTAATTATTAAATTCGTTATTTTAAAATTGTAGCTATGCGAGAGGAACTACTCAGTATCGGCTCCGAGTCCGGAGCGCGTGCGCACGGCGCGCGTTTTAGTGAAACACGTGCACGCATACTCCGCGCGAGCGGCGGAGGGCGGGGATTGGCTCGCACGCGGCGCAGGGGGCGTGGCCGGCCGCGCCGCCGCCCTCCGCCAATACGCGCGCCAGCTGCTGTGCCCCCGTGCGTACCGCTACGTGCGACATCTGGTGGCCACGTGGCCGCTCGACGCCAGCTTCAGGCTGGTTCTGGAGCTCTGGCTCAGTCTGTTACAGCCCTGGAGGTACACGGATGGATCTATTAATAAGGACAGGTAAATTTTTGTTAGTTTTATTATAGTGATCACCCATCCTACTACTTTATGAGTAAGCCCTTCATAGGCGAAATTGAATCCGTCAATATTTATTTAATGATAATTTTAACTGATGCGTAGGATAAGTTATTGATGGATCATTATATTTAAGGCCGGATATCTGGAATTCTTTGTGATACGGCTCACAGATCTGTGTACACGTATTTATCTTGTGTTAGTGTCGCTCATAAGATATGGTGGTTATATCTTGGCACAAATGTAGAAAATCAAAAGTCGTAACACTGTGCTTCTCACCTCGAGAAGTGGCCGGAAGTGGCACAGGGCCTTTGCCTAGCAGTAGGACATTAAATTGGCTGCACAAAAAAAAACACGGATTTTCGAATGTTTCCATACAGTGTTGCCACTTTTAATTTGCATATTTGTGTGCCGCCTACGAACAACAATACTCAGGAAGCGTAACTCTCCTACAAAACCGCTTCTATTTTGGTTCCACTTACGCTCACACAGTAACTCCTATTGCAACAAACACTCACACATTCTCATAGACAAGCTTGTACGCTATTGGCCGCTTCGCTCGCGTCTGTCGACAAAGCAGCGAGCTAGCCCCCCTGCTTTTGGCTGGTACATATTATCGCTACTAGATGGCGGTCAAGTGTTATTTTACAAAATATTTATTTAAAGGTGATATAAGTATTTTTTGTCTTTATGGCTTCTACAACACTTTGTAATGCACGAAGGCATATTTGTTAAGATAAAACACGGTCAGAAATACCCAAAAACACAGTAATATGCTCCCGACGCTGCAGCCAAACGACTCGAGGTGCCACTAGGAACTGACGCGGCATGGTGTCCGTAACCCTAAGCCCCTCCCACCGGGGCTTCTTTTCCGTGTGCATTGCGTGGGGCATTTTATTGGGCTAGTTATGCTTCTTGAGTATTGTTGTTCGTAGTGTGCCGCACTATGGCCGCACTGTTGACGCCTGCACGGGGCCGGCAGGTTCCCGGGCGCGGCGGGCCGGGGGGCGGGCCGGGGGGCGGCGGGCGCGCGCGCGCCGGACGCGAGCCACGCGCAGTTCGTCGCCGAGAACCTGCCCGCCTACACGTGCCTGCTGCGGCTCGTGCTGCCGCGCTTCCTGCGGCTCGACCTCACCGTCTACAAGAACGCCGTCATGCTTTTCAGGATCGGGAAGGTGGGCCTGTTCTATACAATGTCGCTCATTTGCGACAAGAACGTGATAAGTCAAAAAACCAAGTTTTTGGGGAAACGCTTTTGAAAGTTTAAAATTCCTGTAACTTTTTAATTATTATGTTTAGACTATGCGGTTCTTTACAACATATCTTCACAAACTATCCGTTTATCGTTATAGCTTGCATTCAGACTATTTACTCATGTATTTTATTTTTTATGATTTTCTATTTAAAAAACGGGCCTCCTTGTTGCGTTATTCTTGTAAAAATTTAGAAATATTGCGAGACAAACAGATATGTTCCGTTTTTGCTGACAAAAAAAAGTATTAAACACCAATAATTTTACGAGTTTTGTAGTATTGTTACGTTTTTATTGATAATCTGTGATATAAACATACCACTCCATAATAAAAATGTATGGATCATTTTAATTAAGAGACGTTATTGCAGTAAAAATAACTTTATTTATATTATTATTTTTAAACTTTAAATATATTTTAGCGATAGTATTTGCAATATACTAGGTGTTTCTGACAAGGCGGTAATAAATCAAAGGAGGGATTCTGCTCACCATAACTAAA
Organism: Euspilapteryx auroguttella; assembly: GCA_951802225.1. NCBI lineage: Eukaryota > Metazoa > Arthropoda > Insecta > Lepidoptera > Gracillariidae > Euspilapteryx > Euspilapteryx auroguttella. The sequence continues at coordinate 5,879,823 of OX637644.1, read as the reverse complement.
ACTTTCTCAAAGCAACATGGGTCAAAATCGCGAAAAAAATAACAGCTGTTCCATACATTGGTTCGATCAGCTGACGGGGTCAATGTACGGGACGGCTGATTTTCGTTTTGAGATTTCGACCCATGTTGCTTTGGGAAAGTTGTTAGGTATGGTGAGCTGAATCCCCCCTTTGATTTATTACCCCCTTGTCAGAAACACCCTGTATATTGCATGCGTTTAAGAAGTAAACTTCTAAAATAATAATATATATGATTTCAAATAAGATATTCTATTAGCTTAATATTCTTTAAAATAAACATAATACAATATAGTAAGGTTAGCTATTCTTAATGTCAATAGGCACCGTCATCCCATCGACATTGACACTATGGAGCTAGAGAGTGAGTAATGTGTCGTCGTAAAGAAAAGTCGTCTTAACAATGTCGAAGAACAGATGGTCGCAAAGGGCTGAAAAGTTCTCGAGTGGCGACCACGCACCAGACGACACATAGTAGGCAGACTCCTCACAAGTTTGCAGTTGGGATGCAAGGATCGGTCGGCATTGCGATCTGTGGACCACGACGTCTGATCTATGTGCAGTGGGCTTCTTCCGGCTGAGATGATGATAATAATAAGTAGGGAAGGTTTAGGACTTCTGCATTCTAAACATGCATACTTCGGTTATTCCTAAACATGCATACGGATAGTCATAAACTTTTTCACATAATCAACTTTTCTCATAACACCAAATAGCGCCGTTTACTGATTAATCAAAACTACTACAGACATACGTGATCGAAGATTTAGTGGCAGATGCAACACATTGAGGAGCGCAGAGATTAATTCCTACGTTCATTCC
>OX637644.1:5714813-5878785 GCA_951802225.1 Euspilapteryx auroguttella | reverse complement strand
AAAAAATAAAAACTTTTTATCAAAAAATTAAACCGCCGAAAAAACTGAAAAGCATTAAATAATAGGGAAACATTTTCTACTAGGCCTTAATTTACTCACTTCTTAAAGTAATTTTGGATTTCCAAGAAATTTTAAGTCGGTGCCACACCACACAAGCAAATTCATTATCTACGTAAAGCGCGATGCGCAACAGCACACGTTTTTCGGTTATTTCTTTGAATTTCAGGTAATTTAGTCATCTTTATTCGTTGATTCTGTGGCACCGACTCAAAATTTCTTGGTAATCCAAAATTACTTTAAGAAGTGAGTAAATTAAGGCCTAGTAGAAAATGTTTCCCTATTATTTAATGCTTTTCAGTTTTTTCGGCGGTTTAATTTTTTGATAAAAAGTTTTTATTTTTTGCTTTTCAGTTTTTTTTCAGCTAGTCACCCTTCACAGTGTGGTCCCACCCCACAAGGTGGCCACACAACCTGGTGAAGGTTGAAAGACTAAACAGGATGAGGGTCCCTCACGAGCGGTCGGTGAGGCGATTTGTGAGGGAGGCCTATGTCCAGCAGTGGACGTCTATCGGCTGAGATTATGATTATTAACATTCATATAAAAAAGACTCATATTTATACGTAGCAGTTTTCACGTAAATCACAACACGGCTATACAATCTGTGAGTGAATAATAAAGTCACCCCTATTTTTCCACCCTTAGGGTTGGAATTTTATTTCCGAATTTTATGGGACCAACTTCAAGGTATACCCTGTCGATTAAAAAAATAATTATCAAAATCGGTCCACACAGTAAAAAGTTATGCGTGATCATACATAAAAAAAAAAAACATACGCGACGAATTGAGAACCTCCTCCTTTTTGTTTTTCGTCGGTTAAAAAACAAGAGCCATTTTGAGGAAAAACCGGATACCCGAATTTCGATATCACTCATTTCACAAAAAAAACCGCTAACACTTATGTGTAGGGATTTGAATTAATTATGAATAAATTTTATGTTTTAATAGGAATGTGGGCTTCAATAAAGAACTGGCTGATGATCAGTTCCTCGGAAGACGAGGCGTCACTGGAGGAGTGCAAGAGGGTGCCAACCTACCTTAGTGCCGCTATTCAACAATTTTCAGTTATATTTGAGGTAAGTTCCTACACACTTTGTAATACAAAAAAAGAATTGACCGGTCTAAATCTCGAATATGTACGACGATTTCGAGATAAAAGTAGAACAGAAATAGTACGTTAATCGCAAGAAAATACACATTTGGTAGTCTCGTAATTAATTTTGCTATAACTATAGCAGTAGTATCGCAATAGATTGGAATTGACCAAAAAAGGGTAGTCTGCTCCATACTACGATAATGTTATGATTACGTTCGACTAACATTATATACGTCAATATTGATTCATATTAAATGACAGTTGCACTACGCCATTGACCTGTATCTACGCGGGTTCCACTTTCGCCTAACAAAACAGGATTCACTATTTAGGGAAAAATTTCCCAGATTATTCGATAGCTTACTATTTCTATTCTATTGCTATACTATTACGATCGATCAAAGTTACGAGACTCGCAATTCTTGACTCAATCGTAATAAAGTAGTAGTAGAGTAGTAATAGAATATAACTAAAATCGTAATTTTAAGAGATTAGGGTCCCAGGTTTAACTGTTTTGTGGTAAAGCCGTATTACGTTCTGCTTGATATCTAATTTATTTACCACAATTGTGGGCTGTGGCAGTTTAATTCCTAATACAGTTTTATTGTAACCTTTCTTTTTATCAAGTCTAGACATTTTTGCTGTTCTCAATGGCTATGAGAATGCTTTCCCTTAAGAGCCCATTTCCACTTATCAGCTGTCGGATCTGGCTTTAAATTGTGTGTAAAATTTACATTGTAGTAATAAGAACTAGTGGGAAGCCGCTGTTAGTGTTAGCGCATTCTATCATTGATTGCTCCGCTCAGTCGGCAGTGATTTGGACTGTGACGCGGGAGCATCGGGTTCGATTTCCGGCAGGGGCGAACATTGTTATGATGAATATCGATGTTTGTTTCCCGGTCTGGTTGTATTTCTGATACAGGTTCTTCCTAGTTAGGGGTTCAGAGTGTGTTGTGTTATTATTATTAAATTTTAATTATCCAATTATATGGTTTCAGCTTGACGAAAACCAGGAAATCGATGAAGAAGTGAGCAATAACGAACCCCTACTAGAGGACTCGTCGTTCGCTGACACGAGCAACTGGGCGTCGCTCACGCGGCGGCTGCGGCGCGGCGCGGCCGGCGCGCGCGCCCGTCGCCTCCTACGAGAGCACCGTACTCGTGCGGATCCTGTACCAGATCTCCACTAGGATCAATGAAATGGTTACTTTTTACTGTGAAGTGTTGAGTGTTGAACATTTATACAGGTTGTTTCTGACAAGGCGGAAATAAATTAAAGAATTGATCAGCTCGCCAAACCTAACTCTGCTTTTCCACCAAAGCTTTGTCGTTTGAGGATGTGTAGCAGTGCTGTGGAAATTGTAGCGGTTTGCACCAAAACTTGTGCGAGGATAATAATCGAATTACTAAGTTCTTAAAGTAATGTAGGGTATACCAAGTAATTTTAAGTCGGCGCGCCACACAAGCAAATTCCTTAATTACGTAAAGATTGATGCGCGGCAGTGCACGAATTTTGGTTATTTCTTTAAATTTAAGGTACCTGATTTAGTGATCTTTGTACGAGGAATCTGTGGCGCCGACTCAAAATTACTTGGTATACCCTACATTACTTTAAGATCTTAGTAATTCGATTATTTTCGGCGGTTTTATTTTTTGATAAAAAGTTTTATTTTATGCTTTTCAGTTATTTTAGGGTTTTTTTATTTTCTTCTCCCACAAGGTGTTCAGTGGTCTCACCGCATAAGGTGATCAGACGACATGGTTTACAGGGACGACAAGATGTATGAAGGTATGGCGATTTGTGGGGAAGGCCTATGTCCAGCAGTGGACGTCTTTCGGCTGATTTTATTTCATTTCAAAAGATATTGTAAGTAGGTATCAAAAGTTATAATGTAACACGGAAATGCAACCTGTGAGTTGATAAATCGACCCGTCGACTAAAAAGTCACCCCTATTTTCCCACCCTTAGGGTGGAAATTTTATTTCCAAATTTTTATGGGACCCACTTCAAGGTATGCCCTGTCGATTAAAAAAAGAATTATCAAAATTGGACTACTCTGTAAAAAGTTATGCGTGATCATACATTAAAAAAAAAAAAAATATACGTGTCGAATTGAGTACCTCCTCCTTTTTTTTTCGTCGGTCAAAAATATTTCGTAAGAGGAGCGGTGTGAAAATGCTCATTAATGGCCGCTAACCTACTGCCAACAAACATTATATATTGCACAGTCATCACTACAGATTTCTCGCTTGTTTAGTATGTACAAAAACCTCACTTCGCTTAGCACTTTTCCACTTAAAGTGATTCGAATGGTGATACCGCTCGCAAATCTGGTCGAAAAGCAGCCATACAAATTCCCAAACCAAAGCAGTTATTGTTGTTTTCTTTGGCTGCAGTATGAAGAAGAGTTCAGCCGTCTGTGGAGCCGCGCGGACCTGCTGGGCAGCGTGTGTCGCGAGGTGCTGCAGCGGCCGCGCGTCGTCTCGCACTGCGCCCCGGGAGCCGCCGGCGCCGCCGCCTCGCTGCAGCACCGGCCGCTCCCCGCCCGCCTCTCTCTCCGCCCGCTGGGATCCTACGCCTGCGTCTTCTGGCTCTCGTTAGGCTACATCGTCTTCAAGATGTTCTCCTACAGCGGCTTTTTCTACGTATTCTTCTTACTCCTAATGTATGTCGTTTACGTTTTTACTAAGGCGTCCCTCAAGTATATGAGGGTGCTCAGCTAGCTCAGTTGCGTGAATGTTTTAATTTAAGTGAATGCTTATGGTACTGATTATTTTTTGGATTATTAAATTATGGCATTTTTTTAACATTTTAGAAATTTTGTATTTTTTATTTTCCACTAAAATAGGAAACCAACTACCTACATAATTTACAATACCTGTGATATTACAAATGTAAAATAAAAAAAGTTTATACTTGATAAAAACAAAAAACAGTTTATTGTTTTCATGAATATGTTAGCAGTATTTGTTGAGCGTGAGCTTGGGCACGATGTTCATGGAGGCGAGCTCCTGGAAGAGCAGCTTGCAGGCGTAGGGCATGTCGACGGTGGCGACGGCGGCCGACGAGCGGCACGCGTGGCACCACGCGCGCGCCGCCAGCCGCCCGCAGCGCCCGCAGATGTCCGCGCTGAACGCGTCCGACGCCAGCATCAGACGCTCCATCAGCAGCATGCTGACAGACAATACCAAACACACTATATTCATTTATACAAGGCAATCCTGTGCGTTTTTCCAGCGTTACACGTTAACAAGATCCAAAGAAATCATAGACAAACGATCGACTTGGCTGCATAAGCTTTGTTTCTTTTAGTAAGCAAAAATTTCAGTAATTTAATTAAACTGTAGGCTAGTACTAGTAGATGTAGTGTAGTAGTGTGTCAGTGTAGTAGTAGTGTACCTAGCTCCGTATCCGATGAGACAGTCGCGCTCCATCTCGCCCAGGCGCAGGCCGCCCTCGCGCGAGCGGCCCTCGGTGGGCTAGTACTAGTAGATGTAGTGTAGTAGTGTGTCAGTGTAGTAGTAGTGTACCTAGCTCCGTATCCGATGAGACAGTCGCGCTCCATCTCGCCCAGGCGCAGGCCGCCCTCGCGCGAGCGGCCCTCGGTGGGCTAGTACTAGTAGATGTAGTGTAGTAGTGTGTCAGTGTAGTAGTAATGTACCTAGCTCCGTATCCGATGAGACAGTCGCGCTCCATCTCGCCCAGGCGCAGGCCGCCCTCGCGCGAGCGGCCCTCGGTGGGCTAGTACTAGTAGATGTAGTGTAGTAGTGTGTCAGTGTAGTAGTAGTGTACATAGCTCCGTATCCGATGAGACAGTCGCGCTCCATCTCGCCCAGGCGCAGGCCGCCCTCGCGCGAGCGGCCCTCGGTGGGCTAGTACTAGTAGATGTAGTGTAGTAGTGTGTCAGTGTAGTAGTAGTGTACCTAGCTCCGTATCCGATGAGACAGTCGCGCTCCATCTCGCCCAGGCGCAGGCCGCCCTCGCGCGAGCGGCCCTCGGTGGGCTAGTACTAGTAGATGTAGTGTAGTAGTGTGTCAGTGTAGTAGTAGTGTACCTAGCTCCGTATCCGATGAGACAGTCGCGCTCCATCTCGCCCAGGCGCAGGCCGCCCTCGCGCGAGCGGCCCTCGGTGGGCTAGTACTAGTAGATGTAGTGTAGTAGTGTGTCAGTGTAGTAGTAGTGTACCTAGCTCCGTATCCGATGAGACAGTCGCGCTCCATCTCGCCCAGGCGCAGGCCGCCCTCGCGCGAGCGGCCCTCGGTGGGCTAGTACTAGTAGATGTAGTGTAGTAGTGTGTCAGTGTAGTAGTAGTGTACCTAGCTCCGTATCCGATGAGACAGTCGCGCTCCATCTCGCCCAGGCGCAGGCCGCCCTCGCGCGAGCGGCCCTCGGTGGGCTAGTACTAGTAGATGTAGTGTAGTAGTGTGTCAGTGTAGTAGTAGTGTACCTAGCTCCGTATCCGATGAGACAGTCGCGCTCCATCTCGCCCAGGCGCAGGCCGCCCTCGCGCGAGCGGCCCTCGGTGGGCTAGTACTAGTAGATGTAGTGTAGTAGTGTGTCAGTGTAGTAGTAGTGTACCTAGCTCCGTATCCGATGAGACAGTCGCGCTCCATCTCGCCCAGGCGCAGGCCGCCCTCGCGCGAGCGGCCCTCGGTGGGCTAGTACTAGTAGATGTAGTGTAGTAGTGTGTCAGTGTAGTAGTAGTGTACCTAGCTCCGTATCCGATGAGACAGTCGCGCTCCATCTCGCCCAGGCGCAGGCCGCCCTCGCGCGAGCGGCCCTCGGTGGGCTAGTACTAGTAGATGTAGTGTAGTAGTGTGTCAGTGTAGTAGTAGTGTACCTAGCTCCGTATCCGATGAGACAGTCGCGCTCCATCTCGCCCAGGCGCAGGCCGCCCTCGCGCGAGCGGCCCTCGGTGGGCTGGCGCGTGAGCACGGCGCGCGGCCCGCGGGCGCGAGCGTGCATCTTGTCTTGAACCATGTGCTTCAACTTCTGATAGTACACCTGTCAATTAAATTAGTAAACTGTTTAATCAAATTCTTTAGCCAGCGCGCGCGTTGACTACGGATAAATGACGTCGCGCACGTCTCTGCAACAGCGCCCGCGTCTGCACTCTGGCCAAGCATATGTAGATAGTATAGCAGATGAATGAATTAACTGTTTTTTTTTTTTGTAAAAAACACAATGTTTTAACGTGTGTTGCGTTCTTATTGTGAGAATATTTATGCACAGACCGGTCCAGAGTAGATGTAGGCCTCGAGCGGCTCCCCGGTGAGGCCGGAGTAGAAGAAGTCCTTCCCGTGGTAGTTGTACCCGTGCCGCTCCAGCTCGTTGCACACGTCGCGCACCTTCGACCCGCCGAATGCTGTGCCTGATGCGAGATATTACGTAATTGATGACTTATGAACAAATAGAGGTGGTGACAATAGTATAGGTAGTCATATTTCTATCGTCAAATGGTGCAACACGTTTATTTATAACCGGTACTTTAGCTCGAGTTTTGACAAGCGTTTCTTTACCATACAATAAAGGAAAGCAAAACCTCTTACCATAGTGGAACTTCCCCTCCATGAGGCCGGCCTTGCCAGCCAGCAGCTCTATAGTCTTCCCCACGGTCATCCGGGACGGGAACCCGTGCGGATTCATGATCATGTCCGGACAAATCCCTCTGTCGTTGAAGGGCATGTCCTCTTGCTGCACTATCAGCCCCGTGACACCTTTCTGCCCGTGACGGGAACTGAACTTGTCTCCGATTTCAGGAATCCTAGTTTGTCTAAGCAGTATTTTGATAAGGAAAGCTTCTTCGGAGTTCGAGGTCACCATGACTTTCTCTATATACGATTCGACGGGGCCTTTGTAGCTGACTGGGACGTCCTTGTATTCCACTTGCTGCGGCTGGCCTTGGGTGACTGGATTTTGCGTGGCAGTCGGCATTTGTTTGTTTATGAGCACCTGCCTGTTTTCAACCATTTCTCCTGGAGCCGCTATGCCGTCTGTGTCCAGTATTTCGTGAGCTCTGATAACTTTGCCGGTGTTAGCGTCTCTTGAAGGTCCCAGGATTCGGTCCGAGGTCTGATTGGCGTATCTTTTCATGGTTGTTTTAGCACTTTTGTAGACGAGGCAGCGGCCGTAGCCCCGGTCTATGGACGCCTTGTTAAGGATGAGCGCGTCCTCGATGTCGTAGCCGCTGTAGCTCATGACGGCGACGGTGGCGTTCTGCCCGGCCGGCAGCTTGTCGAACTTCGTTAGCTCTATGGTTCTCGTCTTCACCATCGGACATTGAGGGTAGACTAGATTGTACATTAGGGTGTCGATACGGTTTTTTTGGTTATAGCCGATTGTACCTAAAATAAACGGTAAAGCATTTTTGTAGAATTACAGTACAATACATTACATTTTTCACAAATTATAATTAAATTAGTCTTTTGATTTGAATAATCGATACTGAGTCTTATTTTTATTAAATATGTCACGTACCCATAGCTTGCTTCCCCATGGCACACTGGTACGTATTCCTAGGGCTCTGATTGTGATGCGGGTACGGAACCAAGCCCGCGCAGACCCCTAAAATAGTGAAGGGCTCTATTTCGAGATGCGTCGTCACGTAGGGGTCTATGTCCGCCTCCACCGTCGCTATGTGGCTGTCGTTCTCTTCATTCACGTCGAGATATTCTATCAGGCCGTCGTTTAGAAAGTCCTGGAGGATGAAGAAAGAGTTACTATGACAACCACAGAAGACTCAATCCTTGGAGTCGTTGAAATAAAAAATAAAAATGTAGCTGCGTAGGTATACAAGGCACACTCCTGTTCTGTACGGCGTTATTAGCATAAACTGCTACAAAGAATTAATGAGATAATGATCCGCATCACTATGCAAGAGTGCTTCTTTCAGCATCTAATTTATTTATGGCTGTTCTCACAGATTATCAAATTTGAGTAAAGAGCGAAAAATATGTAACGAGGAAGGTTTATGTGTATAATTGATGCACAACATAGTAATAGGTAGCAGAACGAAGTTCGCCGGGTTGATTAGTACAGTCAATATAGTAAGTAAACCTGAAAGTTCCTAAGTTTTCGTTTGAGCTGGTCGATGTGTTGCTGGCGCACCCTGGGCGCGCCGCGCTCCACGAGCACGTAGGGCCGGCACAGGCGGCCGCCGTCGCTGCTCACGTGCACGGAGCGCCCGGCGTGCTGCGGGTAGATCGACACGAAGGGCGACACCAGCCCGCGCCGCCGGAACATGCGGAACACCTTTATTAGACGCTTGTACTGACGGGTCACGCCTAGGATGTTGCCTGACAACAAAGTACGCTTTTTTATGTAATCAATTCAAATATTAAGAAAGGACATAGGCTACTTTTATCTCGAATATACCACAGCAGCGAATAATTGGGATTTATTGGTATGAAGGGACCACAGAACAAGAGAATACAATAGAAATAGCATCATGAGCTTTTAGTACGAAAACCAGTGTGACCAAACTCACACATATAAACCAAACGCTCACTATGAAATCCAAGCTACCATTGGTGATTAACGACAAAGCCGAAAAGATCTACATCACAATACTTTGAAGTAGACTATGAACTTTTTTTACAAATAAACAAAGATCAAAATCAAATAACAATTATGAAATACTTATGATAATGATGACATACATATGATAAAATAATGAAATTAGGTTTTTCCAAAGACATGGTAGAAAGCTATACATCCTCTTTGCTTTAAAATCCTCACGCATTGTTCCTAGTTTTACTATTCGACGCTAGATGAAACTACAGCTTTTGTACTACCGCTACTAAACACTAGATGGCTACGTCGAAAAATGAAAAACTAAGCTAGGGATGTACATATTGCGGGAGAAAGTTTGTCGATGAGAAAAACCTATCGATATACAACTTTCTTTCATATGTCTACAATTAACAATTACCTTTTTTTACGAAAATCTATGTGTATTCTACGCAAACGGACTTCTTGGTGATTGGCGATGTATTGCTATTATCATATGAAAAAAACTAGTCGCTCATAGAACAAAGTTTATTTTAGTGAACAGTTTAATTTTTATGTATTTCCAATGTCGTTTTGTATTCAACAGTTATGCTTCGCATAAATAGATTCAGAAATAAAAATGTGTTTAGTTATAAAATTGTATATACCTACAGTACTGCAAAAGTTATTATGCGCATAGAAATCTTCGTCACTGTTCGACAACGGTCGTATTCCCAAGCGACGGAAGACGATATGTATTTAAGGAGATTAAGTGCATTTTCTGCATGCGTAATTTAGTAGAATTATGTTTTTTGATTCGGGTGTTTCCGTGAAATCGACAATTAGCGAATCTGCATGCGCATTATTAATTTTGGAGTAAGTACTGTACTTTAAATAAAGCTTTATTTTAACCAAAGCAAACAATTTAGGTGGATAGGTAGATAGACCAATAAAACAAGATGGGTTTTATATTATTTTATCTTATTTAATATCGAAGTACTTGCTTCTGAGCTTGGCCCAAGGTTATCCAGTAACACAGGTCGTAAATAAATAAAAAGTAAAATAAAATATAGCACACTATAAGAGTGACGACTTGTCTTTGTACAATACTAGTGGACCCGGCGAACTTCGTACCGACTAACCTATTATTAGAACGTGCATGTTTTATACTTATAAACCTTCCTCTTGAATCACTCTATCTATTAAAAATATCCGCATTAAAATCCGTTGTAGTTTTAAAGATTTAAACATACCTAAGTAATCGCTTTAAGCGATAAGGCCGCCCATTGCAATCAGTGTTTTAATTTAAGAATATTGTAATATTTTAAGTTCATTGATTGTAATAAAGAGTCTATCTATCTATCTATCTATCTAAGTACAGATGCGGAAAGCGACTTTATTTTTTACTGTGTATTAATATTGATATTAATAAACATTATTGTAATATGATGATGATGCTAATATAATTTCATTCATACGCAAGAGTCTTACTTGAAAGATTCATATAATTTCATTCGTATCCAAGAATTTCACTTTAAAGTAAATCACATTTTAAACCGAAAAAAAAGGTAGAGGTTCTCAAGTCGAAGCGTATACCTAGGTATATTTTTTTTACACTGAAAATTATTATTATCGATAGATTTTTATTAAAGAAAATTATCGATAGATTTTTATTATAGAAAATTATCGATAGATTTTCATAATGTTGAGCAATCTCTAACTGATTTGCATTATACTGTTGTCAAAATGTTCTAGAAAAAGTCATGAGTCTAGTACCATAGATAAAGAAGAACGCTAAGAAGGTACAGTCACAGTCACAGGACTCACAGGCTTCAATGAAAATTCAATTTTACTGCTCCGTAATTAGGGTGTTTTCATTTTCTCACTTATGGTTTTGTGTTCTTGTTCATGTATAATTTCAAATTTAATTAAAAATACAGTGAAATATTACTTACCGATGTAATGATACGGCATAATTAGTACTTTTAAGTCCCCAACTTTAATTTTTGCATTCCAACACAGCACAATATGGCATTTTAGTGGGTTTTTTTTTCATATTTTTCCGGGTGGTTTGTTTACAAGAAGCATAAGGCAACTGAGCTTTTCAAATCTGTCAAAAACTACGCATATGCACTGCAGAGCTAATGATAGGCACGCGGGCTCCGCCTACTCGCGATTTCTATTTAGAGAGAGAGCATCTTCCTTGTTCTGTGGAAGGGACATTGCCCTGGTCAAGCCGCGGGGTGCACACTAATTTGTTTAGGTATATTTGGTAATTCATACTAATATTATAAAAGTAAAAGTAACTTTGTCTCTAGGTGTGTTACACAATTATGCTCCCAGTGGTTTCGACAGCGCAATTAAACAGTAAATCCCAATAATCCCGTGAAATTTTCAAGATAAAAAGTATCCAGTTAATTACATATCTGAGTGTATTGATGAATTTGCATGGTTTATATAAGTTTGTCAGAAGTTGTCCCTAGATGGCGCTTTTCAATTCTGCATCGCGCTAGCGTTATCTTGGGAGCCGACCATATAATAATGTTGAAGTAATGATCTATTTGAGTTTGTTAGCAGTGTGGTATATAAATAAATAAATAGTGTGTGAAAACTAAAGTGCTCTTTCAGTCAGTGCAACCCTCAGGATTAAACATTGGTGCCGAAACCCGGGAAGGAAAGGAAAAAGGACTTAGAAAAATCGTGAGTAGAGTGAACTAAAAGTGCAGTGTAGTGAAGTGTTCAAAAAAGACTTAGCCAAATAACCGTCGCACTTTTGGTGACCTTGAACGTCCTTCAAAGACTTTGAAAAATTTCGTGAAATTAAGACTTGGAAAATTTCTGAATTTTTTGGAACTTTGAAAACTTTTGCAATTTTTTGGACTTTGAAAAATTTCGAGATTTGTGGACTTTGAAATCTCCGCTTTGGTGATCGCTTGTGTTAGGCCATTTATCACTTGCTTTTGGACAATATTTAATGAAGTTGTATCAATTGGACGTTAGCAATTTACCATCATGGAAGCCATCCTTTTAACACAAGACGATAAACTTGAAGCTCTAGAGAGATCAGAGAAGAATTATAAGAAAACTCCTAAAGAAAGGATTACGATATCATATGTGGAATCTAAATTGGAGACGCTCGAACAACTTTGGTCAGAATTTAAGAAGGATCACAATATCATAGCAGGAGCGGTGAAGAAAGAAGACAAGGCCAAGTTGTCGTATTTCAAAGAAGATTTTTACGGTGAATTCGAAGAATCTTACACTTCATACAAGTGCCGTTTGAAAGATGATCTCAGGAAGTTTGGAGCAGTTTCAGCAAAAAGCTGCGATCAAGCTACATTAGGAGGAGCCGAAATCAGGCTTCCACGCATTGACATCCCAGAATTTCATGGAAGTTATGAAGAATGGCCGACCTTTTATGACCTATTTGTAGCATTGGTGCATAACAACGTGGCATTGAGTGATGTTCAGAGGTTAAGATACCTGAAGAGTAAAGTACTAGGAGAAGCCGGAAACATCCTCAAGAACTTTGCGACTACTAATGACAATTACGCGGAAGCCTGGAAGCAGCTTACCAGACGTTATAACAACAAACGTTATAATTCGAACTTGATTTTCAAACGTCTGTTCAGCCAGAAGAATATAACGAATGTTTCTGCTAATGCCATTAAGCAGCTCCTAGATATCACGTCGTCATGCTTGCAATCACTGGAGAATCTTGAAATCAAAACGGACTCTTGGGACGCCATCATCATCTACATGGTTGTTACAAAGCTAGATCCAGAATCTCACAAGGAGTGGGAGAATCAAATCAGCCATTCACAGAGTGACGAATTGCCTAAGTGGAAGCAGCTCGTCGAGTTCCTGGAGGCAAGGTATAGAACTCTGGAGCTTCTGGATAACAAGCAACCATCGTACAGACCCACTGAGAAGTACCCAAGAAGTAAGGCATTTCATTCCACAATAGATGATCATGTTGAGAAGGAGAATAGTTGCGGGTTGTGCTCAGGAGATCACTATTTATATCAATGCAAACAGTTTGCGAAGCAGTCTCCCCAAGAAAGATACGAGTATGTCCAATCACAGAGACTCTGCTACAACTGTTTATCACCGACACACTCAGTCAAGTCTTGCCATCAATCAACGAGTTGTCGTCGCTGCGGTAGGAGGCATCATAGCCTTCTACATCAGGAGAAGTCGAGCAATCAAGAAGGAGCACGAGGCGGACCACCTGCACAAGAAAAATGTATCAAGCAAACTCCAAACAATCCATCAAGTTCAGAATCAAGACATGTTGTAGCTAACTTCTCTAAAGGCAATATTGCAGATGATAAGGTTTTGTTGGCAACGGCTACAGTCCGGGCCAAATCAAGAAGTGGTTACAGTCATGTTATTCGTTGTTTAGTAGATCAGGGTTCTGAGGCCTCCTTTGTTACAGAGGCAACAGTACAGTTGTTAGGACTTAAGCGTACACCAGTAAGTTGTTATGTATCAGGTCTGGCTGACGGTGAAACGCGCGTTAAAAATATGGTTTCGCTTATTTTAGAATCGAGTCATAATCCAGACTGCAAATTGCAAGTCAACGCTTATGTGTTAAATTCACTCACCTCTCTACTACCATCTGAACAAGTCCCTCGTTCGGAGTGGATAGAACTTGAAGGTCTACCACTGGCTGATCCAGATTATGCATCACCTGGTAAAATTAACGTTTTGCTGGGAGCTGAAGTCTACGCTGAGATCATTTCCGAAGGTCTCATTAAACACCCCTCAGGTCCAATCGCGCAAAATACTTTGTTAGGATGGATTTTGTCGGGCAAGGTTCAAGGTCAATCAACTTCAGCAGAGAGGCGTTTAATCAATATGCACGTTCAAGTTAAGGAAGATCAGCTCCTAAAACAGTTTTGGGAGATCGAAAATGAGCCAGACTGCATACAAAAGAAGCTTACACCGGAAGAAATTAAATGCGAAGAATTATTCGAATCAACCACTGTCAGAGATGATAGTGGCCGCTACATAGTTCGTTTGCCATTCCGATCCGAAGATCCAGAATGCCAATACGGAAAATCAAGAGAGATTGCTCTGCGAAGATTTAAGTCATTGGAGAATAAGTTAACCAAAAATCCAAAATTGTATGAAGAATATCGAAAGGTATTGCGTGAGTATTTAGATTTAAATCATATGGAAGTTATCACCGAAGAAGAAGAGATTGAGAATGAGAAAGCTATTTATCTTCCGCATCATGCCGTAGTGCGTGAAGATAAGGAGACGACAAAGGTGCGTGTTGTATTTGACGCGTCTTGTAAAGGAGTTAATAATGTATCACTCAACGACAACTTTCTCATCGGACCAAAACTGCAGCAGGATCTTCGTCATATATTGATGCGTTGGAGGTGCCATCCAGTATGTTTCGTAGCAGATTTAGTTAAAATGTATAGACAGGTTCGAACTACTGACACCAACTTTCAAAGAATCCTTTGGAGATTCTCAAAAGATGAACCAATTCAGCATTACAAACTCTTGACACTCACCTTTGGCACAGCTTGTGCGCCATACCTGGCTGTCAAAGCTCTGCAACAGTTAGCTAAAGACAATGAAGCGAAGTTTCCGAGAGCAGCTAACATCACGCTTCAGGACTTTTATATGGATGATTTGTTGAGTGGGTGCGAGACAGATGCTGAAGCTATTGAGATTCATGATGAAATGAATAAGTTGATGAATTCAGGAGGCTTTGAAATCCAAAAATGGTCCAGCAATAGTGAGAAGCTTTTAGAGTACGTTCAAGAAAGTAATCAAAGTACAGATCAATCTTTTCTAATCAAGTCGAACAACATGGCTAAAGTATTAGGAATAAGTTGGAATAGATCAACAGATACTTTCGACTATCACATCAACTTACCTGATGTAGATCAACCCATTACGAAGAGATCGGTGCTGTCAGACATAGCCCGCTTGTATGACCCGATAGGATGGATTGCGCCAGTGGTCGTAGTGGCGAAAGTTTTCATCCAAAAGCTTTGGAAATCTGGCCTTGACTGGGATGATAAACTGACAGACGATCTGCTGGACGAATGGCTTAAATATAAGAATGATTTGGTGAACATTCATAACATCGTTATTCCCCGCTGGTTGAAAACGAAGAAAGACAGTAAAGTGAAACTGCACGCCTTTTCTGATGCATCATCAGTGGCATATGCTGCCGCTGTATATATAAGAGTTACAGATGAAGACGGCAGTGTTCACATAAGCTTAGTTACTGCAAAGACTAAAGTAGCTCCAGTCGAAAAAGAAGTTTCGATTCCGCGGTTGGAGCTTTGTGGTGCTTTGCTCGCTGCTAAGCTGTTATCAGAAGTTGCTCAAGTTCTGAAAGTGCCCAAAGAGAATTTGAGAGCTTGGACGGACTCCACAGTTGTTCTGGCATGGCTCAGAGGGCTGCCAAATCGCTGGACAACTTTCGTAAGCAATAGGGTATCGGGAATCCTCACGATTATGGACTGTGATCAATGGAGTCATGTTAGAACAGAGGACAATCCGGCTGATTGTGCCTCAAGAGGCGTACAACCGTCACAGTTAGCGAATGTTTCGCTCTGGTGGAACGGACCAGATTGGTTGCACCAATCTGTCGCACAAGATTCAAAGGAAACTAATTTTGAAACGCATGAAGAAGAGCGTACGATCAAGGCTTTGACTGTTACTTTGAAAGAAGATAAATTTGATGCTGAGTGGACAAGGTTTTCTTTATTATCGAAAGCGCTGAGAGTAATGTCTTACTGTAGAAGAATGCTAAATGCAAATCTTCCGTTGGCTGAGCGATCGAAATTTAGTAAATATGTATCAGTGAAGGAGTTGGACAAAACATTAAAGAGTATGATCAAACAGACGCAGACATATTACTTTCAAAGCGAGATCACACAGCTAAGGTCTAAACAGGGCGTTTCAAAACAAAGTCCACTTCACACTCTTGATCCGTTTCTCGATGAAGAAGGGATTTTAAGAGTTGGCGGTCGTATCGAGAATGCTTTAGTGGCCTTTGATAAAAGGCATCCAATGATCATTCCTACTAAGAGTCATCTTACTCGGTTGATAGTATCTGACGCTCATAATCAGACTTTACACGGCGGACCGCAAGTAATGTTAAATTATTTGCGCTCTAAGTATTGGATTGTTCGCGGCAGGGATCAAGTCAAAAAATGTTATAGAGAATGCATCACTTGTCTCCGCTATGCGAAACCAGCCGCCAATCAATTAATGGGTCAACTACCTGAGGTAAGATTGAAGCCAAGTAAGCCATTTAGTGCTTCAGGTTGTGACTATGCTGGTCCCATTAATATTCGCTTCTCACCAGGAAGAGGCTCGAAGTCATACAAGGGATACATTTGCTTGTTCGTTTGTATGGCGACGAAAGCCATTCACTTGGAGGCAGTATCAGACTTGACGACAAAGGGATTCATTGCGGCCTTCAGAAGATTTGTGTCAAGGAAAGGCCATTGCCGAGACTTGTATAGCGACAATGGCACGAATTTTGTAGGAGCGGATAAGCAGCTACGCGAAATGTTCAATGATGCCACATCCGAATTTTCGAAAGAACTTTGTCAGGCGTTATCATTTGAAAATACGAATTGGCATTTCATACCACCTGGCGCACCGAATTTCGGTGGCTTATGGGAAGCAGGCGTGCGCTCTACAAAATCACATCTTAAGAAGGTCATTGGTGATTCCACTCTCACTTATGAAGAGCTTTCAACAGTTCTGGCCCAGATTGAAGCCTGTTTAAATTCGCGGCCAATCACTAAGCTGAACGACAATCCAGAAGATGCAATGCCATTGACTCCAGGCCATTTTTTAGTTGGTGAACCACTGATTAATATTGCAGATGAGGATCTTTCTAAACGCAATATTACTAGTTTAGAACGTTGGCACTTGGTCCAAAAAATGGTAGCAGACTTTTGGAAGAGATGGTCTCATGAATATATAATCACGCTTAATCAGCGATATAAATGGTCTAAACGGCAGCCAGAACCTGATATTGACGACATAGTTTTAATCAGAGATGAGAACTTACCACCAGCCAAATGGCTCCTAGGTAGAGTCATTCAAAAGCATGTAGGTAAAGATAATATAACAAGAGTTGTGTCAATAAAATGCAAAAACAGTATTATGAAACGACCTTGTAATAAAATAAGTGTTTTGCCAAAAGTAGGTGCAGAATGTTAAGAATCGTCTACTTAATAGTTTTTTGTTAAGTTTGCCTGGAATGCTTAGTTTAAGTTTTATTATGTTCTTGTTTGTTATGTATTTGATCACCTTCTCTCAGGGTGGGCGGTTCCACCCTTTGAAATGTATAATTTGTTATGTTATCAAAAATTTGTTCTTTATGTTTTGTATAACGGACAAGTCCGTGGTGGGCGGAATGATGAATTTGCATGGTTTATATAAGTTTGTCAGAAGTTGTCCCTAGATGGCGCTTTTCAATTCTGCATCGCGCTAGCGTTATCTTGGGAGCCGACCTGAGTGTTATGCACTCGCCTACCAAACGTTCGGTGTCGCAATTACCGTCCTTCAGACGAATTGCATTCAGTCATTTGGAAAAAAAAAAAAAAAAAAAAAATCTATTTGAGTTTGTTAGCAGTGTGGTATATAAATAAATAAATAGTGTGTGAAAACTAAAGTGCTCTTTCAGTCAGTGCAACCCTCAGGATTAAACAGTATAATTAAGTATATATAAAACTACAGTATTACTAAGAATTAGAAAATTTTCGTAAGTACCTACCATTCATAAAGACCATGTAGACGTCAGGATGGTTGAGCTCCTCGCCGCCGAGCAGCCTCACATCCTCGACGCCGGCGTTGCACGCGAGCCGCACGATCGGCTCCTCGGAGCATTCCGTAGTGATGTGCGTCATCAGAGCCAGGTTCTTGACGAGCCCGCACGCCTCGCCCTCCGGCGTGTCGGAGGGACAAAGCATGCCCCACTGCGAGGGCTGCAGCGACCGCGGCCCGGACACCTTCCTCGTCTTCTCGAATTGCGAGTTGACTCGCGTCATCATGCCTAATGCCGAGATGTAGCTGAGCCGGCTCAGGACTTGGGTGACGCCGTGACGCTCCATCTTGAAACGCTTTATTGTCCAGTTGCCCTGCGGACAGAAGGGACAGAGCTGATGGCTGGATTAAAGCTCTATTAAGATATGCCTACCTATACACAGGCTGTTTCTGACAAGACAATAAATACAAAGACAAAATCTAAAAACAAAAATCAGCTATTCCGTGCATTGACCACGTCAGCTGATAGAACCAATTAAACAGCGTTTTTTCCGAAATGTTTACCCATTTTGCTTGAACTAAATCGCTCCTTTGATGTAGTCAAATTAACTGGCGAAAAAAAAAAACTCACAGAAGAAATGGCAGTAAACAGTCCATTAGCGATGAGGTCCGGTCGCATGTGCTTCACGACGTCAAACTGCGCCGCCTTGATCTTCGGTATCACCTTGTCCGCGATGGACTTCAGCTCCCAGTTGAATCTCTTGAACAGATCCTCGAACATCAGTGCTAGGAGGGATCCAGCCAGTTCTTATAGAAAAAAAAGTATTACTAGTAGTAAGTAAGTAGTATTACAATATTTATTTTTTAAAGAAAACCAACTGGGAGGGTGTACTTAAATCACTATTATTTTCAAAGACGAACGAGAACTCTCTTTAGAGCCTTTGACTTTGTTATAATGGTTACAAAATAAGTGATTCAAGATGAAGAGGATTAAAAAAATACAACGTGGGAGTAAAGCTATTCCACTTCGGGTGCTGTTAGAACCCTTTCTTGCTTGCTTGTTGTCTTGTCGGCTGTTAGTGTGCACGCTGACATAGACATCTAGCCGCCAGATCTCTATCGGACGTCGATATGCACACATGGTTCAGTGTACACAGTCAGTTATCAGTCTCGTCCAATCAGCCGCGTTAGAATAGAATAGAAAACACTTTATTGCTTACAAAGTAAGATGAAAAGTACATGAATGAGTGAGTGTACTAGCTGCAGTAGGAAGTAGGGAGCAGGGAGCAGGCAGTAGTTACCCAGGCGCTTGTTCCCGTAGTAGTCGGGATCATCGATGGCGGCGCGGTCGCCCTCGGCCTCCAGCACGCGGCGCAGCATGGCCGCCAGGTAGATGGCCTTCACGTAGAAGTTGTACTTGTGTACGTGTACTAGCTGCAGTAGGGAGTAGGGAGCAGGGAGCAGGCAGTAGTTACCCAGGCGCTTGTTCCCGTAGTAGTCGGGATCATCGATGGCGGCGCGGTCGCCCTCGGCCTCCAGCACGCGGCGCAGCATGGCCGCCAGGTAGATGGCCTTCACGTAGAAGTTGTACTTGTGTACGTGTACTAGCTGCAGTAGGGAGTAGGGAGCAGGGAGCAGGCAGTAGTTACCCAGGCGCTTGTTCCCGTAGTAGTCGGGATCATCGATGGCGGCGCGGTCGCCCTCGGCCTCCAGCACGCGGCGCAGCATGGCCGCCAGGTAGATGGCCTTCACGTAGAAGTTGTACTTGTGTACGTGTACTAGCTGCAGTAGGGAGTAGGGAGCAGGGAGCAGGCAGTAGTTACCCAGGCGCTTGTTCCCGTAGTAGTCGGGATCATCGATGGCGGCGCGGTCGCCCTCGGCCTCCAGCACGCGGCGCAGCATGGCCGCCAGGTAGATGGCCTTCACGTAGAAGTTGTACTTGTGTACGTGTACTAGCTGCAGTAGGGAGTAGGGAGCAGGGAGCAGGCAGTAGTTACCCAGGCGCTTGTTCCCGTAGTAGTCGGGATCATCGATGGCGGCGCGGTCGCCCTCGGCCTCCAGCACGCGGCGCAGCATGGCCGCCAGGTAGATGGCCTTCACGTAGAAGTTGTACTTGTGTACGTGTACTAGCTGCAGTAGGAAGTAGGGAGCAGGGAGCAGGCAGTAGTTACCCAGGCGCTTGTTCCCGTAGTAGTCGGGATCATCGATGGCGGCGCGGTCGCCCTCGGCCTCCAGCACGCGGCGCAGCATGGCCGCCAGGTAGATGGCCTTCACGTAGAAGTTGTACTTGTGTACGTGTACTAGCTGCAGTAGGGAGTAGGGAGCAGGGAGCAGGCAGTAGTTACCCAGGCGCTTGTTCCCGTAGTAGTCGGGATCATCGATGGCGGCGCGGTAGCCCTCGGCCTCCAGCACGCGGCGCAGCATGGCCGCCAGGTAGATGGCCTTCACGTAGAAGTTGTACTTGTGTACGTGTACTAGCTGCAGTAGGGAGTAGGGAGCAGGGAGCAGGCAGTAGTTACCCAGGCGCTTGTTCCCGTAGTAGTCGGGATAATCGATGGCGGCGCGGTCGCCCTCGGCCTCCAGCACGCGGCGCAGCATGGCCGCCAGGTAGATGGCCTTCACGTAGAAGTTGTACTTGTGTACGTGTACTAGCTGCAGTAGGGAGTAGGGAGCAGGGAGCAGGCAGTAGTTACCCAGGCGCTTGTTCCCGTAGTAGTCGGGATCATCGATGGCGGCGCGGTCGCCCTCGGCCTCCAGCACGCGGCGCAGCATGGCCGCCAGGTAGATGGCCTTCACGTAGAAGTTGTACTTGTGTACGTGTACTAGCTGCAGTAGGAAGTAGGGAGCAGGGAGCAGGCAGTAGTTACCCAGGCGCTTGTTCCCGTAGTAGTCGGGATCATCGATGGCGGCGCGGTCGCCCTCGGCCTCCAGCACGCGGCGCAGCATGGCCGCCAGGTAGATGGCCTTCACGTAGAAGTTGTACTTGTGTACGTGTACTAGCTGCAGTAGGGAGTAGGGAGCAGGGAGCAGGCAGTAGTTACCCAGGCGCTTGTTCCCGTAGTAGTCGGGATCATCGATGGCGGCGCGGTCGCCCTCGGCCTCCAGCACGCGGCGCAGCATGGCCGCCAGGTAGATGGCCTTCACGTAGAAGTTGTACTTGTGTACGTGTACTAGCTGCAGTAGGGAGTAGGGAGCAGGGAGCAGGCAGTAGTTACCCAGGCGCTTGTTCCCGTAGTAGTCGGGATCATCGATGGCGGCGCGGTCGCCCTCGGCCTCCAGCACGCGGCGCAGCATGGCCGCCAGGTAGATGGCCTTCACGTAGAAGTTGTACTTGTGTACGTGTACTAGCTGCAGTAGGGAGTAGGGAGCAGGGAGCAGGCAGTAGTTACCCAGGCGCTTGTTCCCGTAGTAGTCGGGATCATCGATGGCGGCGCGGTCGCCCTCGGCCTCCAGCACGCGGCGCAGCATGGCCGCCAGGTAGATGGCCTTCACGTAGAAGTTGTACTTGTGTACGTGTACTAGCTGCAGTAGGGAGTAGGGAGCAGGGAGCAGGCAGTAGTTACCCAGGCGCTTGTTCCCGTAGTAGTCGGGATCATCGATGGCGGCGCGGTCGCCCTCGGCCTCCAGCACGCGGCGCAGCATGGCCGCCAGGTAGATGGCCTTCACGTAGAAGTTGTACTTGTGTACGTGTACTAGCTGCAGTAGGGAGTAGGGAGCAGGGAGCAGGCAGTAGTTACCCAGGCGCTTGTTCCCGTAGTAGTCGGGATCATCGATGGCGGCGCGGTCGCCCTCGGCCTCCAGCACGCGGCGCAGCATGGCCGCCAGGTAGATGGCCTTCACGTAGAAGTTGTACTTGTGTACGTGTACTAGCTGCAGTAGGGAGTAGGGAGCAGGGAGCAGGCAGTAGTTACCCAGGCGCTTGTTCCCGTAGTAGTCGGGATCATCGATGGCGGCGCGGTCGCCCTCGGCCTCCAGCACGCGGCGCAGCATGGCCGCCAGGTAGATGGCCTTCACGTAGAAGTTGTAATTGTGTACGTGTACTAGCTGCAGTAGGAAGTAGGGAGCAGGGAGCAGGCAGTAGTTACCCAGGCGCTTGTTCCCGTAGTAGTCGGGATCATCGATGGCGGCGCGGTCGCCCTCGGCCTCCAGCACGCGGCGCAGCATGGCCGCCAGGTAGATGGCCTTCACGTAGAAGTTGTACTTGTGTACGTGTACTAGCTGCAGTAGGGAGTAGGGAGCAGGGAGCAGGCAGTAGTTACCCAGGCGCTTGTTCCCGTAGTAGTCGGGATCATCGATGGCGGCGCGGTCGCCCTCGGCCTCCAGCACGCGGCGCAGCATGGCCGCCAGGTAGATGGCCTTCACGTAGAAGTTGTACTTGTGTACGTGTACTAGCTGCAGTAGGAAGTAGGGAGCAGGGAGCAGGCAGTAGTTACCCAGGCGCTTGTTCCCGTAGTAGTCGGGATCATCGATGGCGGCGCGGTCGCCCTCGGCCTCCAGCACGCGGCGCAGCATGGCCGCCAGGTAGATGGCCTTCACGTAGAAGTTGTACTTGTGTACGTGTACTAGCTGCAGTAGGAAGTAGGGAGCAGGGAGCAGGCAGTAGTTACCCAGGCGCTTGTTCCCGTAGTAGTCGGGATCATCGATGGCGGCGCGGTCGCCCTCGGCCTCCAGCACGCGGCGCAGCATGGCCGCCAGGTAGATGGCCTTCACGTAGAAGTTGTACTTGTGTACGTGTACTAGCTGCAGTAGGGAGTAGGGAGCAGGGAGCAGGCAGTAGTTACCCAGGCGCTTGTTCCCGTAGTAGTCGGGATCATCGATGGCGGCGCGGTCGCCCTCGGCCTCCAGCACGCGGCGCAGCATGGCCGCCAGGTAGATGGCCTTCACGTAGAAGTTGTACTTGTGTACGTGTACTAGCTGCAGTAGGGAGTAGGGAGCAGGGAGCAGGCAGTAGTTACCCAGGCGCTTGTTCCCGTAGTAGTCGGGATCATCGATGGCGGCGCGGTCGCCCTCGGCCTCCAGCACGCGGCGCAGCATGGCCGCCAGGTAGATGGCCTTCACGTAGAAGTTGTACTTGTGTACGTGTACTAGCTGCAGTAGGGAGTAGGGAGCAGGGAGCAGGCAGTAGTTACCCAGGCGCTTGTTCCCGTAGTAGTCGGGATCATCGATGGCGGCGCGGTCGCCCTCGGCCTCCAGCACGCGGCGCAGCATGGCCGCCAGGTAGATGGCCTTCACGTAGAAGTTGTACTTGTGTACGTGTACTAGCTGCAGTAGGGAGTAGGGAGCAGGGAGCAGGCAGTAGTTACCCAGGCGCTTGTTCCCGTAGTAGTCGGGATCATCGATGGCGGCGCGGTCGCCCTCGGCCTCCAGCACGCGGCGCAGCATGGCCGCCAGGTAGATGGCCTTCACGTAGAAGTTGTACTTGTGTACGTGTACTAGCTGCAGTAGGGAGTAGGGAGCAGGGAGCAGGCAGTAGTTACCCAGGCGCTTGTTCCCGTAGTAGTCGGGATCATCGATGGCGGCGCGGTCGCCCTCGGCCTCCAGCACGCGGCGCAGCATGGCCGCCAGGTAGATGGCCTTCACGTAGAAGTTGTACTTGTGTACGTGTACTAGCTGCAGTAGGGAGTAGGGAGCAGGGAGCAGGCAGTAGTTACCCAGGCGCTTGTTCCCGTAGTAGTCGGGATCATCGATGGCGGCGCGGTCGCCCTCGGCCTCCAGCACGCGGCGCAGCATGGCCGCCAGGTAGATGGCCTTCACGTAGAAGTTGTACTTGTGTACGGCGACGTGCGCCAGCACCGTGCCCGCCAGCAGCTCGCGCGCCTCGTCCGCCGGCGAGCGCTGCTTCGAGCTGCCTGTCTGGAATCTGGAACAATATTTTATTTACTACTTGCTTACTAGCTGTCCCGGTGAATTTCGTATCGGCTATTTTTTACGTTTTTTCACTGTTTAAACCTTCTACTTTGACTACCTCAAACATATCAAAACCAAACTCGGCCGTGTTCAAGTTTTACGGAGACATCAAACGGCAATTGATTTTTATATCGTCAAATCCAAAAGAATAAGAACAAGCGCACACAACCGACTTTTAGTCGCCCCGACAATAGGGACCAACTCCTCCAATCTAGCAGATTAGCCTCTTTAATTTTTGCGGAAGTTCTTGTATAGTTTAAACAATAATATTTTTTAGAAAATATAAAGTAATTATTATAAAAAAACGTCTTTAAAAAATTAGGTATTTCATAAATCTAAGTAATCTGACCGTTTAACTTTTAATTTGCTGCCAATGTACGCCAGGGCCTGGTTCTGCGTGAAGATCTTCAGGTTGTGGCAGTCCAGCAGGCTGGCGGCCAGCTGCCTGGCCGCGTCGCCGCGCGCGCCCGCGCCCACCAGCTGCAGGATCTCCTGGTCGCTGCAGATGCCCATCGCCTTGAACGTCACTGCTATTGGTATGTCCTGAAATTTCGAACAGATTTTGGATCGAACAAATAACTCTAAAATAAGCTATATCGCGGACGGACCAGCTTGCACGACGCACCGTGGGAAGCTCGCACGACGCACCGTGGGAAGCTCGCACGAGGCACCGTGGGAAGCTCGCACGACGCACCGTGGGAAGCTCGCACGACGCACCGTGGGAACTTTAACTGCGAGCGTTGCCGCTCGTAGTCATCGGCTGTGCGTTAGGCCTCATTTAGGGAAACGCAGCGCCTTGCGCGGGGCGTCGTTCGGGCGCCGACGCGAGCACCGCCGCCGCCGCGGGCGACGCTGCGGGCGCCGACGCATCTCCTTGTTCTATATCGAACATAGGCCTTGTTTTGATTTTGAAGCGTTGAACTTCTATGCCAACAAATGTTTGCCTTGCCTTACGCCTGGATTTACCGACGTCGACGTAAAAGTTCTAAAATATTTCGGTATCGTCGCTAGTCATTGTTACTTTTGGGTAACTTTAAGTTATCTGTGCAATTGGGGAATGATTTTATGACGTTCTCCTTGCAGGCCCAGTGTGAATTGGCAGACACTGTTACTCATATTGCTGGGGTCCAAACTACCACAAATTTTTTTATGCTTACAAATTATTATCTATACCAATATTATAAAGAGGAAAGATTTGTTTGTTTGTTTGTTTGTTTGTTTGTAACGAATAGGCTCCGGAAATACTGAACCGATTTGAAAAATTATTTTACTGGTAGGAAGCTACATTAACCCCGAGTGTCATAGGCTATATTAGATCTTCAAAAAAATAAGGGATCCTTACCTAAACTCAGATAATATAACCCAAGGGGCAATAATTTTTCCGTTGTTTACAAATTTTGACAGGTGGTTTGTTGTTGTTGTTTGTTTTTTATTCTGGGCAGTCAAAAGAACATAGTCTATAGAGCCAAGTCTTTTGTCTATCTTATATTCTATGGCGTAACGAAGTAAGCCGGGAAAGCTCGTTTATTCTAAAAATAAACTTAAAACCACAGAAATAGCTTAAGTATAGAATTACTTAACATAATTCAACATAAGGTAAAAACATCAAACAATGGGATACTCATACTCACGTCAGAAAGAGCATTATGCCTGAGCACATACTTTCCATTCTTCACAATGACAATGGTTCTAGTTTTTTTCTCGTGAGTGGAGCTGGTGACCTGGCACTGGATGGCGCCTTTGAACTCGTCCACGATCATTCTGTTGCGCGACAGTTGCTCTTGAATCAAGATCACTTTCTCTTGCCCTGTGTTGTTTTAAAACATAATCATTACTACAAAATTTGTGAAAAAGTTTTTGCAATATACTAAATTGGTTAATTTTGCTGACTGTGACAAATAATGTTCTAAACTTTAGAATATAAAGTTAATCATCTAAGAAAGGTAGGGGTAACTAGGTACAATTAAAATAAAATATTTCGGTTTTTGTGTACAAGTTTACAAGCATTTCCTTTACATTACACTAAGGGTTACAGAAAAATCATTGTTTCCCATTTCGCAATATTAGTTAGAATCACAGTATTCATGAGTTAAATTTGATGCCTATGACACTTCTGTGCACATTTACTTGCAAACATAAAAAAGGTAGACCAATTCTAATAAAATATCAGAGGACAAATAAAAATTGTTCCAACAACTATTAAAGGCCTATCCTTCTACAAAAAAAGTAATAATATTAAAAGTTTAAACATTTTTTTTTTGAAAGTACAAACAGATATTCATATCCACATACACACTTTTTTTAGTTCTTGGCTAAAAAGAGTAAATACATAAAATAAAATATTTATAACCTAAATAACAATACACCTGTAAAAATACTGTGTACCTACCTCTGATTATAAAATAGCCACCAGGATCATGAGGGCATTCATTCAGCTGTGACAGCTCGTAGTCAGTCTTGTTGGTGAGGACGCAGTTGGAGGAGCGCAGCATTAGCGGCATCCTGCAACATGAGAAATATTTAAAACACATTCAATTTTTTGTTGCTACAAAATAAGATTGTGTAACAGTGCATTATAAAATGCTGGAGTGGGGATAGAATGAGCATTTGCTTGTTTGATGTAAATGCTCCATAGCAACATATTCTACATTACCACAAAAAACAAAATTTATTTATTTATTTATTCACAAAACAGATCATAGACAAAGACATTAATATTCACATAATATTAATTAGTTTCGAGCTAACTATGGTCCTAAACAAGAGAACACAGCAGATACAATACAAAGCAGAGTAGGCAAGGTGGAGCACAATTCCTCTAACAAATAATAATAATTTAACATGCATAAAGGTTACTAAAAACTATTAATGAGCAGAGAAACATCCAAATTATAATATAATTATTAATTGTTTTAGTAAAGAAACAAACTAGATAAAACCATTGATATACTGCCAAAGTTGCATACTAAAACAGTGGTTATTGGGGGAATTTTAAGGGAATTTCTATATGTACTTTTCAAGTATAAATCATTGGGACTTTACTCAGGAACAATTAAATATAATAGTGATTACCGTCCAATCAGTAACTTATTACGAATAACTCTCTGGTTCCCTCTCGTATACTCAATGTCCACAGTAATAGGCGCAGAATAAGTCATGTCTCGCAGCCGGCACTCGTGAGGGGTGGTTGGCTTGGTGATGTTAAAACCTTCTTCCACGTCTGGCGTCCCCACATAGGCATTCAGATATTTGAGGTAGAAAAGAGGATCAGAGTCACAGAGAACTTTTTCATTGGCTTGAACAATCTTTTTTATTTCAACATTTATGAAGTAGTTGAATGAGTCAATGTGTTGTTTGACCAGTCCTTTGACTTGCAAGAATGCTGGCACCAGCTTCCATTTGTCCTGTAATATTTTTTTTTGTTATTAAATTTTTATTTTAACAAATAAACCTACATTAAATCTTTTAAATGCGATAACAATATGGTATGTATCTTAACCTCCAAAGACTTGATTGGATCTCGTAAATACTTTGATGATGAATCCCAGTCATTCTGTCGCTTATTAATTTCACCCATCATTTATCAAATAATCACTTTGTATCCTTATTAATTTATAATAACAGAATTAAAATAGAAATATTTTACACATAGGTACCCTATTTTATACAAAAAGTTCAAATTATTGTATCAATCAAAACAAAGCGAGCGACTAACTAAACTGATTGAATGTATATCATTCCTACTGACAGTTTTAGGGCAGTCAACAAGACAAGATATATCTATACTCTAGGACAAACAAGAGCAACGAAACCAAACAAATTAAGGTGCGCGTTCATTGTCCGGAGCCGGACGCGCCGCACGCACGGCACGCAACGAACTAAACGGATTTGCCGGTGGCATGCGTTCACTGTGTCCGGATTTTTATTTAGTTTCCAGTGTTTTCTTGTCGGTAGATGACTTAATGAGATTGATGAAGATATTATTATTATAAGTTGCTTGTTGGAAAATGAAGAAGACACCGGTGGCGATGCCAGCGGCTAACTGATTTTTGTGACGTCACCGGCACGCAACGAATTTTTGCTCATAAACAGCCGGCGCGCGGTGCGTGCGGTGCGGGAGGTGCGGATAGTGGACGCAGTCTTATGTAAATTCATAAAAAGCAAACTCAAATTCGTTGCGTGCCACGCATGCGGCGCGTCTGGCGCCAACCAATGAACGCGCACCTTTATTCATTCAATTTAAAATTGTCTATTGTTCTATGTGATATATATCGTGGCTTTACTAACAACACCGCCCAAGTCGATTTTTGGCGGTTTTGACATTTTGATGCCATTGGATAGATCTTTTTTTCGCGCGTCTTTTAAACTCATCTGATTGGTTAGTTGTTTAACAAGAACTGCCTTTATTTTAAATTATACTGACACCGCTCAAGTCGATTGGTCTTGAAACACCGCCCAAGTCTGTCAAATCGCTACGGAAAACAGCACGCGCCGACACTGTGCTCCATTATTTAGTGATATTATGTGATTTTTTAGCTGAATGAACCTGAAAAGTTTGTGAATAGCTACCTGAATGGTATGTTTTTGTATTAAATAACTAGTATTGATGTTTCATTAAGTAATATTGAAGTTTTTCAGTTCTAAAATAAGGTCTTGGACTTAAGCGGTGTTTGGAGATTAAAACTACCGACTTGAGCGGTGTTTTTGTATGTGTTTGCAGACGGACGATACAGTTTTCTGGCTTTTATAATGAGTTTCTTAAGAGATTGAGAATAATGTTAAAATCTATAGTTAAAAAAAGGTGCACCTTGCATAAACTAAGGATAAAAATCATCTAAAAACAAGTACAGATGTCGAAAATATTGATTTATCTGTCTAATCTTCTGTGCTTTGAATGAATTTAGTTGGTGCTTCAAAGCCTACTCTAAACATAAATGAAAGGTGTCATTCCTTCTTGGTTCTTTTTAAAAATATCTGTGTGGCCGAATAACGAATTTAAAGATATCATAAAATGTGACTAAGGGAACATTGGAAGATCGGACAGAAGTTCTTCATTGAAAAACTTAACAAGCTATCACCACTGCGATCACCAGGGACCAGAGGGTTATCATAAGGGCTGAGAAAGCTGCCAGAGCCGTTGTCACCTTTACCAGCGATCTGGTATCGCTAGTAATAGCGCTGAAACTCAATGTGGGCACGAGGGAGGGCTATGCAGAACCAATCGGGCTTCAATGCGGAGGCAGGGTTCTATGCGGGCTTGAGAGAACCTACTGGTCCGAAAGGTGCTTCTCTTAGGGTCTGCACGGGCTCTAAAGCACCCACCAGCAAAGCAATAAAGGCTTCCACGAATGAAAAACCCACATAACTACATCAATCTGGTCACTGCGCAGGAGGTCTGTGTGGGCTCTAGGGAGCTGCTAAAGGTACGTAACGGCTCAAAAAGGACTCCGCCCGCGGTTCACACCTGGCTTTAATGCATCAGCTGGAGTCAACACGGGATCTAATGCACCCTCCAGTGTAGCAATAAAGGCCAATGAAAAATACACCACATCGGTATGCAATGATAGTGGAAAATAACACAAAAATTTATAGCAGCCAACCATAGCCCAGCTGACCACCTGCAGTTTTCTGATGAATTTGGATGGCTGCAATAAATGAGGGGAAATGCACAATGGCTCCTAGCACGCGAGCTAAGTGCAGGCATTCCTCTACACCCACAACTGGAGAAAAAGAAGGATAATAATATGATCACTAACCCACTTACCAAGCGTGGCGATTAAGGCAAAACTTCCCCTTCGAAATGTTTGTCCTTGTGGCAATCTGAGGGGGAGGCTTATGCCCAATATTGGAAGTATCCCGGCTGAGATGATGATAAAGAAGACTGAGCTATCTTTTTATAATTTCTTTGTAAGTATTGACAAACCCACCTATTAGTGGGTGCTAGTGACAAATCGTTAACTAAGTACTGCAAGTCTAAAATATATACTTACACAAGTTTTGGTCCAAACTACATACATACACGAGTTTAAGTCTCTGTAGAGTTAATAATTAAAGTAAAAACGGCTTTTCTTTATATTAAATAGAGTTTTTCGTTCATAATAAAAAAACTTTTTTTCCTATCAACACCGCGTAAGTCCACATTTTTTACCGATGAACACCGCCCAAGTCATTTTTAAAGCACAATATACATAAAAAACACAATTTAGGTGTCATTTTCGGATTCATTATTCTTTTATAATCACTTTAGTGAAAAAAAAACATAATTTGGACAGTTATTAGCTAAATTATGAAGTTTTTATTGCCTCCTGAAAAGTTAAGAAAAATGACTTGGGCGGTGTTGTTAGTAAAGCCACGATATTTTTTTATTTTTCCTTCATTCTAGTGATTTAGGTAGGTAGGTACCTACCTCGTACCTACCTTCTTCTCTCTCTGTCTGATTCATTCATTCGTTCACACATTCATTTTGCTGAAAAAATATTGTATGTAGGTACCTACGTACCTACCTAAAACTTGTAAAAATTATAGAAAATAGGTTTAAATGGGTATTATAAAAACTAAAAAAACAAAAGCTTGCTTCATAGCCATGTGCGTGTAAACCGCCAAACTGCAAACATGGTGTACGATTCCTTACCTCGCACTGTTCGGATTCTCCTGCTTGGTGAACCTGGAGTAGGGAAAACCTCTTTGATACTCTCTTTGGTGACTGAAGAGTTCACTGAGCATGTGCCCCCTAAAGCGGAGGAGATCACCATACCGGCTGATGTAACTCCTGAGCAAGTTCCAACTAATATAGTTGATATATGTGGTTAGTGGCCTTGCTATAAAAATCCTATTCAACATTTATAAGATTTCTGATTAAAACTTCCATGTACCTAATGGTTTTACTCTTACTAGTTGCTGAACAATCAATAGAGCAAGTAGGCGAGGAGATTGATCGGGCCCATGTCATCTGCATTATATTTTCTGTTGACCGCCAAGAAACACTCAACAAGGTAGCCAGCTACTGGCTGCCGTTTGTCAGGGAAAACTGTGGGAACGACCACAGAAAGCCTGTTATACTTGTCGGAAACAAGATTGACTTGATTGATTATTCCATTATTGATGTGAGTATCCTTCCAGTTAAACAGAGAAGAAATAAAAGAGATCCCTTTATTTTATTTTAACAACTTCAAATTATAATAAATAAAAAAACATAATTTGAATTTGTCTAACAACTCAGTTGGGAATTCAGATTCTATTTAGTAAATAAAATTAACATTCTGCTGTTTTGCTGAAACTAAAAAACAATATTGCATGGTATAAACTTTTATAAAAAAAATCAATTATCTTCTACATTACAGAACATATGGGACATAGCGGAGGAGTACCCAGAAGTGGACAGATGTATAGAATGCTCAGCCAGAACACTCACAAATGTGTCAGAGCTCTTTTACAATGCACAAAAAGCAGTATTACACCCCATTAGACCAATTTACTCTATTGAAGAACAAGAAGTAATTTATTTGATATTTCTTTAATTATTATTCATTTTTATGTAGTGTAACAAAGTTGTTTAATCAAGAAATATTTCTAGGTTCTAAACCACGGTTCTATGTTTCAGCTTACAGAAAAGTGCAGAAAAGCTTTATCTAGGATATTTAAAATATGTGATACAGATGGAGATGGTCTACTTGATGATTATGAAGTTACTGTGTTCCAAAGAAGGTGCTTTGATGCTCCTCTTCAACTTCAGGTAAGACTCAACAATGTACATTTAATTTCATTAGTAAATATATATATTAACTAGAGGCTGCCCTGCGGTTTTTCCCGCGCAGATTTCTCATAAACACGAAAATTCCGTTTTTTAAAAGTAGCTCTTTCAGTCTGTATGTCTTGCTTTTTGGCAAAAACTCCTGAACCATTATTAAATTGTTACACAGATACTCTAGAACCTGAGAATGGAAATACACTTTATCTGGAAAATCTCACAGGAACCAAATATTAAGACTTTGCTTTTTCAAGGGAAATTGTGCTGGCGAAGCTGCGGGGTGCACTCTAGTGTATTATAATATCAGTTGCCAATTTTTCTTTTAAATACTTTCTAAGTATTTAGAACTAGAGGCTGCCCAGCGGTATTTCCCGCGCAGATTTCTCATAAAAACAAAAATCCCGTTTTTTCCCGTTCCCGTGAGAATTTCGGGAAATCCTTTCTTAGTGCTCACCTGCACTCCTTAAGGAACCTACATGCAAAATTTCAGCCCGCTACGCCCAATAGTTTCGGCTCTGCGTTGTCTGTCAGTCAGTCAGTCAGTCAGTAACGGAAGAGTTTTATATATATAGATAACATCAGCGTTTACAAAGTAATAATAAGTATTCATTTGCAGGTATTAGATGAAGTAAAGTCAGTAATAGCTCAGAACATACCGGGTGGTATTGAAAATGATTGCATCACAATGAAAGGTTTCATCTTCCTGCACTGCCTGTTCATCCAGCGCGGCCGCAACGAGACCACGTGGACGGTGCTGCGGAAATTCGGATATGACGAGAATTTGGAGCTCTCTGCTTCGTACTTGTATCCAAAGTGAGATAATTTTTGTATTTTAGCAATTATAATACGGTTTTATACTTACTTACACTTCTTAGTCAATGAAACAACAAAGCTTAAAATAGAAATAATATAGGCATCCTTTCGCTCCATCGAACGACGGATTTCTGTGATTTTATTTGTCAGAAGTATCCCAGGTGATCTGGGCCATGTCTTCCCAAATCAAACACAAGTCTAAAAAGTTAAAGGAACATTGTTCCAGTATAAAAGTTCCGGCGGGCTGCACGGCGGAGCTGTCGTACAAGGGGCAGCAGTTCGTGACGGCGCTGTTCGAGAAGCACGACCGCGACCGCGACGGCGCGCTCTGCCCCGCCGAGCTCAAGAGCGCCTTCGCCGCCTGCCCGCAGGTGCCCTGGCACCGCCTGCGCTACACCGTGCCCACTAATGACAAGGTCAGTGCCCTGCGCTACACCGTGCCCACTAATGACAAGGTCAGTGCCCTGCGCTACACCGTGCCCACTTATGACAAGGTCAGTGCCCTGCGCTACACCGTGCCCACTAATGACAAGGTCAGTGCCCTGCGCTACACCGTGCCCACTAATGACAAGGTCAGTGCCCTGCGCTACACCGTGCCCACTAATGACAAGGTCAGTGCCCTGCGCTACACCGTGCCCACTAATGACAAGGTCAGTGCCCTGGCACCGCCTGCGCTACACCGTGCCCACTAATGACAAAGTCAGTGCCCTGCCACCGCCTGCGCTACACCGTGCCCACTAATGACAAGGCCAGTGCCCTGCCACCGCCTGCGCTATACCGTGCCCACTAATGACAAGATCAGTGCCCTGCGATACACCGTGCCCACTAATGACAAGGTCAGTGCCCTGCGACCCCCCCCCAGCATCGTCTGTAGAGCCTCATCTCGGGAGGACATGGTTGTCGTCCCCCCGGAGCGTGGTTGACTCGTCCAACGCTCAACGCCGGAAACGGGACACCCGCGTTCCGCCGTCCTTCTCGAAGCCGTTATATGACTACACGAGCCCCCGCCTCGAGCACCCAACGACCCCGGGGTCCCCTTTCAGTCGCCTTTTACGACAGGCAGGGGATACCTCGGTCCTATTCTTCGGCCCGGTACTGCAGGGCGTGTTAGAACGTCCCTACTTCAACCCTCTTGCAAAGGAATAACATTTCTATACCATCTATACCAATATTATAAAGAGGAAAGATTTGTTTGTTTGTTTGTAACGAAAAGGCTCCGAAAATACTGAACCGATTTGAAAAATTCTTGCGCTGGTAGGAAGCTACACTATCCCCGAGTGTCATAGGCTATATGAGATTTTCAAAAAATTAGGGATCCTTACTTAAACTCGAATAATGTAACCCAAGGTTTTCCGTTGTTTACATATTTTGACAGGTGGTTTGTTGTTGTTGTTTGTTTTTTTATTCGCCCATTCTGGGCAGTCAAAAGAACATAGTCTATAGAGCCAAGTCTTTAGTAGTATCTTATATTCTATGGCGTAACGAAGTAAGCCGGGACAGCTCGTATATTATAACTAGCTGTCCCGGCGAACTTCTATCTTCAAAATCAACTAAATCGGCCCGGGCGTTCTCGAGTTTTAGCGAGACTTACGAACCACGATTCATTTTTATATATATAGTAGATAGTAGTTAGATCTACGAACAACAATACTCAAGAAGCGTAACTAGCCCAATAAAATGCCCCACGCAATGCACACGGAAAAGAAGCCCCGGTGGGCGGGGCTTAGGGTTACGGACACCATGCCGCGTCAGTTCCTAGTACATTTTGACTGCTCCGTGGCTCAGTTGGCAGTGATGTGGACTGAGTAAGCGTGAGCACCCGGGTTCGATTCCTGGGCGGGGCGAATATTGATATGATGAATATCGATGTTTGTTTCCGGTCTGGCTGTGATGTTCGTCTCTGTGTGTGTTTCGGGCGCCCTAGATACAGGTTCTTCCTAGTTAGGGGCTCTGAGTGTGATGTGTTATTATTATTATTATTATATTACTGTGTTTTTGGGTATTTCTGACCGGGTTGTTCCTCAAATCCCCCTTGGAATCCCCCTTGGGGGGGAAAACAGGAATGAGTGTGTCTTGTGTCTTACGACTTGCTCTGGAGTAAGCTTGGTGGTGTGCCTGAAGAGGTAGTGTCCTTGTTGCGTCACTGGTATAGTAACCAGGATAACAATGTTAAGTGGTGTGACTCGATGTCAGAGACGTACAGGTTGGAATGCGGGGTGCGGCAAGGGGGACTGAGCTCGCCCCGGCTTTTCAACCTGTACGTCAATCAGCTGATCGAGGAGCTGAGCAGCGTCAAGGTCGGATGTCACATAGACGGTGTTTGTGTTAACAATATTTCATATGCTGATGACATGGTTCTGCTGGCCCCCTCGGTCAGCGCATTGAGATCATTGCTAAACACTTGTCAGTCATATGCG
This sequence comes from Euspilapteryx auroguttella, assembly GCA_951802225.1. Classification (NCBI taxonomy): domain Eukaryota; kingdom Metazoa; phylum Arthropoda; class Insecta; order Lepidoptera; family Gracillariidae; genus Euspilapteryx; species Euspilapteryx auroguttella. The sequence goes on along the minus strand of OX637644.1, from coordinate 5,844,500 downwards.
GTGGCCCATGGACTCAGGTACAATGTAACTAAAAGCGAATTTATGGTGTTTAAATCGAAAAACCGAACGTATTCAAACGTGCCTGCGGTTCATTTATACGGGAACCCATTAAAGAGAGTAAGTAAGTTTAAGTACCTGGGTCACTGGGTCACCGAGGACTTGAAAGACGAGTTAGATATAGAGCGGGAAAGGAGGGCGCTGTCTGTTCGATGTAATATGCTTGCCCGCAGGTTCGCACGCTGTACCCCTGAAGTTAAAATTTCCTTATTTAAGGCCTACTGTCAGACATTCTACACGTGCAGCCTGTGGGTGAGGTATACGCAGAAAGCTTACAGCGCTCTCAGAGTCCAGTACAACAATGCCTTTAGGGTGCTGATGGGGCTGCCGAGGTTCTGCAGTGCATCCAAGATGTTTTCGGATGCTCGTACTAATGATTTCTTTGCAATTATGAGAAATAGGACGAGCTCCCTGCATGCGCGCATTCTCGGCAGCTCCAACAGCATCCTGCGCATTGTTGCAGACAGGTGGGACTCTCCACTGCTGCAGCACTGGACGAGGTTGCACATGGCGGGGTCTGCGGGGTTGGGAGCCCCAAACTAGAATGTACAAAATGTAGGTTAACATACTAATTTATTCTTAAGTCTGTACATAATACTAACAAAATATGGATGTATGTCTGAAATAAACATTATTATTATTATTATGTTTCTCAATACTCTTCGGTATCACGGGATGGAGCCCGGTCCTTTGAGAGGCGTGCGAGGGGACGAATCCAACTCGTAGAGGCCCTTTCGAGAGTTTTGCTATATTGTATATGGATCACCAACCAGGCACCGCCACTAAATGCACAAATAGATCATGCACCCAGAGGCGGCACCCAGAAGGTGATAGGAACTATTGTAAAATGGATGACAAGAAATGGTTTATGGGGGTGAACTGTTTAATGGACCGGTTAACTGGTGCTATGGAGTGAAATACCGGTACGCCTGCCTTTAATGCAACATTTCACTAATTATCATGGCAGGCGGTGACTCGCTGTCCACTGGGTGGGCTTCCACTAAGTCGCCGATATATTGGCAACGGGTCGCAACACTGGGCGTGGACAGCTAAGGTTGTCGAGAGGTGAGACTGCGGGCAGCATAACATGCACCCGGCGTTATGACATTTTACACTTCCAACCTGGAGCATAGGCTTCGCTCTTGCTACTCCACTCTGGCCGGCTGGTGAAGGCAAGCTCAGAGGCGGGGGTGTGTGTGTGTGTGATGACTGCATGTGAGTGTGCGTGTGATGACTGCGTGTGTCCCCCTGGATGTATAGGGTCCGTGGTGTCGCCACTCACCATCGACTCGCCACAAGCCGTCCCTGCGGTGACTAATTGCAATGGAAGTTCCAGACCTAAAGTACTGGAATTTCCACTGGGCGATGGGGTCGTCACATCCCTACGCCATTATTATTATTATTATGTTTCTCAATACTCTTCGGTATCACGGGATGGAGCCCGGTCCTTTGAGAGGCGTGCGAGGGGACGAATCCAACTCGTAGAGGCCCTTTCGAGAGTTTTGCTATATTGTATATGGATCACCGACCAGGCACCGCCACTAAATGCACAAATAGATCATGCACCCAGAGGCCGCACCCAGAAGGTGATAGGAACTATTGTAAAATGGATGACAAGAAATGGTTTATGGGGGTGAACTGTTTAATGGACCGGTTAACTGGTGCTATGGAGTGAAATACCGGTACGCCTGCCTTTAATGCAACATTTCACTAATTATCATGGCAGGCGGTGACTCGCTGTCCACTGGGTGGGCTTCCACTAAGTCGCCGATATATTGGCAACGGGTCGCAACACTGGGCGTGGACAGCTAAGGTTGTCGAGAGGTGAGACTGCGGGCAGCATAAGATGCACCCGGCGTTATGACATTTTACACTTCCAACCTGGAGCATAGGCTTCGCTCTTGCTACTCCACTCTGGCCGGCTGGTGAAGGCAAGCTCAGAGGCGGGGGGGTGTGTGTCTGTGATGACTGCATGTGAGTGTGTGTGTGATGACTGCGTGTGTCCCCCTGGAGGTATAGGGTCCGTGGTGTCGCCACTCACCATCGACTCGCCACAAGCCGTCCCTGCGGTGACTAATTGCAATGGAAGTTCCAGACCGAAAGTACTGGAATTTCCACTGGGCGATGGGGTCGTCACATCCCTACGCCATATTATTATTATTATTATTAATGAAAAAATCAAAAGTTCCGAATTCCCCCTTGACAATCCCCCTTAGGGGGGAAAACTGGAATGCAAAAAAATAAATGTCTGAAATCCCCCTTCAAGATAATAGGTTTTATTTTAATATATCACTACGTTAAATAAATAATATAATTATTAAAACTGCTACTTTGAATATCAGTAAGTACCTCCTAGAGGTAGAATATTACCAACCAACTATACAACGATAGTAAACTATACATTAAGCAAAACTTATGAATTTAAACGGGTTATCTCGTTGATTACACTCTCTCCCACTTTTATTAAAACCATAAAAAACAAGCAACTTAAAAGTAATAATTTACGTGTAACTTAACGGTATGTCATCTTCTTGGTATGGTACTCTAGATCGACAACCATTTTGAATCGGCGCTGGGTTCCTACCCCGATTAACAATGTTGGAATAACCCACAATGTTTGTCACTGTTTGCAAATTAATGTTCTATAGTGCTAACTAAGATGATTATATATACGTTATTTAAAAAATCATTATTCCTAGTCCATTATTGTTAATAAGAAATTGTTTTCTACTTTGCTCTAAGTAATTACTTTGTTAATTATTGGAGGAAATTTTACGTAAAATTAAAACAACTTTTCTAAATTCCACCATCTATTTAATTATTGTAGGTACCTCTAAACAACAAATTGATCTCTATAGGTATATTTTATAGTTTTTTAAACGTTGTTAACAAGTTTAATAATAAATAAGAATAATTTTCTAAAAATTAACTTATTGTTTTTAATAATTAAAGACTGGGGGGAATTTAGGACACATGTTACACTCGTTTCCTATTTTCCCCCTTGGTTCAGAGGGGATTACGGGAATAACAAAATTTAAGCGAGGGGGATTTTCGGACATATTTTAAACAAGATTCCTGTTTTCCCCCTCAGGGGGGAATCGCTCAAGGGGGATTTCTGGAACAACCCTTCTGACCGTGTTTTTTCTTTACAAATATGCCTTCGTGCATTATAAAGTGTTGTAGAAGCCATAAAGACAAAAAAAAATACTTATATCACTTTTAAATAAATATTTTGTAAAATAACACTTGACCGTCATCTAGTAGCGATAATATTTACCAGCCAAAAGCAGGGGGGCTGGCTCGCTGCTTTGTCGACAGACGCGAGCGAAGCGGCCAATAGCGTGCAAGCTTGTCTATGAGAATGTGTGAGTGTTTGTTGCAATAGGAGTTTCTCTGTGTGGGCGTACCCCCTGTGTGGAACCAAAATCGAAGCGGTTTTGTAAGAGAGTTACGCTTCTTGAGTATTGTTGTTCGTAGAGTTAGATAGATTATGGCATAACCCCCCTACAATGTCATTCCTTGTAATAACACATCACACTCAGAGCCCCTAACTAGGAAGAACCTGTATCTGGGGTACTCGAAACACACACAGAGACGAACATTGTAATGTAATGATCTGAGGGGAAGGTCTTATTTATTTATTTTTTTATTTTCTTTTATTTTGGTCTTATGTCTAGAAGTAGACGGCTTTTAGGTTGAGAAGAATGTTTACTGCGGTAAACTGGTTTGCCATAAAGATACCAAATAACTCCAGTTATCAATACATAGTATAAAACAAAGTCGCTTCCCGCGTCTGTCCCTGTGTATGCTTATATCTTTAAAACTATCCAACAGATTTTGATGCGGTTTTTAGTAATCGAAAGAGTGATCCAAGAGGAAGGTTTATAGGTATAAATACATGAGCAACATAGCTATAGTTTAGGCGGTACAGAGTTCGCCGGGTCGACTAGTTCAGTATCAAATAATGTATAGGTAGTTGAGTAGTCTTAGCCAAGCGACATGTTAAGAGAAGGCGTCGTTCACAGGGCCACCTGACGCTGGCGGGCTGGTCGTGCCGCTGGTCGCTGATGGCGCTGCTCGAGCTGCCCGCCGCCTGCGCCTGCCTCGCCTACCTCGGCTTCAACTTCCTAGAGAACGACTCGCAGAAACTTGCTATACACAGTCAGTTCCAATATTTTACTTACTTATTTGTTTATAGATACTTAATCGTTGGGCTAGGAGGGCCACTGAGTGGGTCCCGAGACACGCCAAGGGACGACGTGGTTGCCGCAGGAAACGATGGAGCGACAAATTGGGAGCGCACGCCAGGGCCTTGTGGGAATTCCCCTTGGAACAGAGAATTGTACACGAAAGGGAAAGAGTCCACTGCCCAGCATTGGGACAACGTAGTAATAATAATAATAATAATAATATTTGTTTATATGTCAGACTAGAAAATGAATTCTTCATTTAGTTATTTCTTGTGTGACGCACGGCGGCTTATCTAGCATAATTTTCCTTAAAAAAGCAAAGTCCCAATTGTCCGTTCCTGTGGGATTTTCGGGACGAAAAGTAGCCTATGACCTTCATTAGGTTTTAGCTACGAACAACAATACTCAGGAAGCGTAACTCTCCTACAAAACCGCTTCTATTTTGGTTCCACTTACGCACACACAGTAACTCCTATTGCAACAAACACTTACACATTCTCATAGACAAGCTTGCACGATTTTGGCCGCTTCGCTCGCGTCTGTCGACAAAGCAGCGAGCTAGCCCCCCTGCTTTTGGCTGGTACATATTATCGCTACTAGATGGCGGTCAAGTGTTATTTTACAAAATATTTATTTAAAGGTAATATAAGTTTTTTTTTGTCTTTATGGCTTCTACAACACTATAATGCACGAAGGCATATTTGTAAAGATAAAACACGGTCAGAAATACCCAAAAACACAGTAATATGCTCCCGACGCTGCAGCCAATCGACTCAAGGTGCCACTAGGAACTGACGCGGCATGGTGTCCGTAACCCTAAGCCACGCCCACCGGGGCTTCTTTTCCGTGTGCATTGCGTGGGACATTTTATTGGGCTAGTTGCGCTTCTTGAGTATTGTTGTTCGTAGGGTTTTAGACTATATTTCATTTATTACAAAATTTAATTTTTATCTGTTGACAGTAAGACAGAGTTCATTTCGAATTTATAATATTAGTATTGATAATTGATTTTCTAAACAACCTATTTAAAAATGTAAATGACATGAACATTGTTAGCCGGCCAACTCAATTTTCGGAATACTTGGCAAATGATAGAGGTGTTTTTTTTTGTGAAATTCACACTTCCGTGTCTTACGATCCAGTTATCTTATTCTGTAAACATGCCAAAAAACAATTCCACTAATATTATAAAATTGGCGAGGGGTGTTATTGTTTTGCTGGCTATAATTACTTGCACAAAAAAAAAGAGCTCACCATGTTCCTTATAAATCATTTGCCGTTATTGGCATTGAAACAAGAAATCAGATATACTATGACATATCTTTATTTGCGCACACAACATATTATTTTGTGTATATTATACAAATACAATAATTACCTCCTTGAGGTCTAAATTAAACCAAAAATTAAATATGAAAATAATTTATAAATTTAAATGAATGTGTTGTGGGCACAAAATGACCCCGACTCAGCTCAATATGTTGCAAGCAATGTCAGAACCATGTACCACAGAGTATGTCTGTGAGAGAGAGTGATATAATGGTTGCGGGTTGGCAGTTACGCGCGACAAGAAGGTGGACATCGCGAAGAAGCAGTCGAGCCGCAGCGTGCTGCAGTGCCACGTGATCGGCCCGCGCGGCTGCGGCAAGTCCGCGCTCTGCCGCGCCTTCCTCGGCATCGCGCACAAGGTCACCACACTTTGTTTACTTTTATATTACTACATACGATAATATTAATGCTTAAAAGTTATTTCCAGCTTGGCAAATTAAACTGTCATCAATACATAGTATAAAATAAAGTCGCTTCCCGCGTCTGCACCTATGTATGCTTATATTTTTAAAACTATGCAACGGATTATGATGCGGTTTTTTAATAGATAGAGGGATTCAATAGGAAGGTTTACAAGTATAAAACATGCACAAAATAGTCATAGATTAGGCGGTACGAAGTTCGGCGGGTCGACTAGTTTACTCTAAAAAGGAAACTGAAAACTTTTTTTTTCATGCCAGAACACATGAGAGATAGTCAATCTATACCAATAATAAAGAGGAAAGATTTGATTGTTTGTTTGCTTGTTTGTTTGCATCGAATAGGCTCCGGAAATACTAAACCGATTTGAAAAATTCTTTCACTGTTGGGAAGCTACACTATCCCCGAGTGATATAGGCTATATGAGATTTAAAAAAAAAAATTGGGATCCTTACTTAAGCTCAAATAATGTAACCCAAGGTACCAATATTTTTCCTTTGTTTACATATTTTGACAGTTAGTGGTTTATTGTTGTGTTTGTTTTTTTATTTGCCCATTCTGGGCAGTCAAAAAAACATAGTCCATAGAACCAATTTTAGTAGTAAGTATCGCATATTCTATGGCGTAACGAAGTGCGCCGGCACAGCTCGTCTATACCAATATTATAAAGAGGAAAGATTTGTTTGTTTGTTTGTTTGTAACGAATAGGCTCCGGAAATACTGAACCGATTTGAAAAATTCTTTCACTGGTAGGAAGCTACATTAACCCCGAGTGTCATAGGCCATATAAGATTTTCAAAAAAATTAGGGATCCTTACCTAAACTCAAATAATATAACCCAAGGTGTACGATTCACACTTGACCGTACAAAACGCAACACGCGCGTTCTACTTTGTAGATCCGACATCAGCATCTTTATTTCCTTTGCGAGTTTACATTATCGATTTAATTAGATAGGATTAATCAGAAGACAATCACCCTTCGAAGTAACCACATCTTACGGGAAATTAGTCTCCATAATATCCCATGTATAACAATATACTTTGATTGGTGAAACTTCTCATCTTTAACTCAACAACTCTCTGGGACATCTCAAGACACATACTACGGGGTGGCCCATACAATTTGGTCCTTCGACAAAACTGCCACTTAGTTTTACTCACAAGCGAGTAAGCTAGTGAAGGGAAGAATCGTCGGTCAACAACCTCGATCTTCGTGAACCAACGCCTGCCTGCGCTACGTAACTACAACTCGGTGCAAGGAAATACAACTCCACAGCCAAAATGTCTACCTCTACCTTCGGTGAACTCATCGACCGGCAGCAGGTGACTTTTGAGAACATCAAGCAAATCTCGGTCAACTACAAGAAGGACAGCGCTTACAGAAAAACGGTTGAATACTTGAAGACGCGAATTGAAGCGCTGGAACTTCATTGGGCCGAGTTCGAGCGAAACCATATCCTTATCGAAAAAACGGGAGAAAAGGATAATCAGTACTACAAGGACGACGTCTTTAACGAAACGAAAGATGTCTATAAAACAACTTTGAGCGAGATGCTGCGTTTACGTGAAGAAAAAACTGCCACTGCCAGCAACATGACACCGACCATGAACTGGGCGACCGCAAGTACAAGCGCGGCCGCGCCGGAAACGGAGAACCTCAACGAACCTGAAGAAATAATTAACAACACCGTTCCTCTTCAGATGCTGCAACAACAACATTGCCAATTCATGGCATTCAATCGAGCCGTATCCAAAATCAATTTGGAAACGATGACCGAAAAATGGGATTTGGAAGATAATCTCAACACCATCAAAACAAGGTGGGAAGCCATCGACAAGCTCCACTGGCAGATTAAATTAAAGGGATCTAATATAAACTACGAACAACAATACTACAACTGCGAAGAAACTTACGTACGACAATATTAGAAAGGAAATAAAGATGCTGATGTTGGATCTACAAAGTAGGTAGAACGCGCGTGTTGCGTTTTGTACGGTAAAGTGTGAATCGTACACAAGGTGCAATATTTTTTCCGTTGTTTACATATTTTGACAGGTGGTTTGTTGTTGTTGTTTGTTTTTTATTTGGCCATTCTGGGCAGTCAAAAGAACATAGTCTATAGAGCCAAGTCTTTTGTAGTATCTTATATTCTATGGCGTAACGAAGTAAGCCGGGAAAGCTCGTATTTAATAATCTAGATTCTAGATGGTCAATATCAGATATTTACAATCTAGAATTAGCACGACGCCGCGCGACACTCGGTGACTAGAAGATATGTGTCGGCGACGGCCGCGCGTCCGTCGCCGACACACTGTCGCTCGTCTGTTTGACCCCTAACGGCACCGAGTAATTATTAAGATTGCGAGAACTTGGCGTGAAAATTATGTGACGCGTGTGGCGCAACGAGCACAGTTCGCGAGTGGCGGCAACCGGCTGCTAATAGGCCTCCACTTAGGGGCCGCCGCACGTGCCGTGGCAGTCTAGGACGGCGTAACACTTCCGGTTTTTCTGTGCTGCAAAATAGTTCTTGTTCTTTGGCATAACAGTCTAGAGCTAACGAGACCATACACAAATTTGATGCACCGTCCTCGACCGCCACTGTATTTGCGGTTTTATACCTAAAGTGCTGAGTGAGTCAGCCAGACATGCCTTTGAGTAGTTTGTGCGAGAGAGATCGACATTTGAAGGGTAAACTTGAGAACTTATATATCGCGCAAAACATGGTCTAGAAATTTGCAAGGCTTTGTCAAACAGACGGCGCTATAGAGTGCGCGCTATAGCGATAGCCTTACGCGTTATAGCGCGGCATCGCGCTTTTTGATGTCACACACGATACTTCACGCTGCGTAATCATACAAAGTGCGTGACGCTCAAGCTCTGCGTAAGGCTAGCGCTCTAGCTCGACATTAAAGCGCCGTCTGTTTGACAGTGACTTATAGTTTTGAATGTTATATTTTCACCTTGGTTTAATGCAGTGGCAGAGATGTACAAGATACCTTGAATAAAGTATCTGAATACAAGATACAAATACCTTTTTAAATAAGTATTTCAGTTACCAGATGCAAATACCTTTCTAAAATAGTATCTGAAATACAAGATACAAAATACGTATCTTTAAGATACTTTTTATAGATAAAATACTTTTTACATAACTTTTTTTTATGAGTTTTTTTTAAAGAGTAAATCGCGTTCATTTCGTATATTGGACAAACAACATTATACAGTGTGTCCGGGAAAGTTATAACATAATTTTAAGGGTATATTCTATGATCAATTTTATCGACGAAAACACCCCAAATGTGGGGTCACAGCCTCACCCCCCCTACGTATGATGTTTTTTTTTTAAAGTCGTATTCTCTTACTTGTAAATTCACAGTCTTTAACCTTAGGATCACAGAAGCTTCATTAAGGTCTCGATCGAAGGCTCAGTAGTTAGGCTACCTAAGTTACTAACAAAATAATTAAGTATTGCCTTTACAATTTTTTTTAATGTGGGTGAAACAAAAAAAATTTTTTTTAGTTTCAGCCACTTAAAAAAAAAGTAAAGGCAATATTTGGTTATTTTGTTAGTAACTTAGGTAGCCTAACTACTTTGCCTTCGATCATGACCTTAATGAAGCTTCTGTGAGCCTCTGCTCTTTAACACTGCCCCGATATAATAATATGTTCGGTAAGCGCAATTGGCAATACTTACTACCTAAAGTTCTGAATACAATGACACGCGAATCTGTTGATAAGTTACTTACAACTAAGAAAAATAAGTGTAGAACTTACCTTAAGCAATACTTTTCTGAATTGTATAAAAAGTACGAGTAAACGTGTACCTTGTTAAAATTGTAACAGCAATACAATACCATCTGTTATTGAAGTTATAATATATACCTATTAATGTAATTAGCGACTCACATCTTGCGGATAAACCTTTTCAGATTTTTGCGGATGTAATTGTTCCCTTTCATTGTACGTTTGTGTAAATTTAAATAAATAAATGAAAAAAAAAAAAACTGTGAATTTAAAAGTAGGCGGGGTTGACTTTTGCCAAAAAACTTAAAAACATCATACTGAGGGGGGGGGCTGCGACCCCTCATATGGGGTGTTTTTTGTATGTGAAATTGATCAGAGAATACACCCTTAAAATTATGTTATAGCTTCCCCGGACACCCTGTATAAAACAAGCTAGCACGCCGAACTTGGTACCGCCCTACAATGTAAGTTTAAACAATGTTTGTGTTCTTTTGCATCGAATAGGCTCATAACTACCGGACCGTTTTATTTTTTCACTTTATCGAATCCTACATTATTCCTGATGAACATAATAATAGTATAGAATATTCGCAAAAATTCAAAATAGCACAAGCAATAGTATCAAATATTACATAAAGAAATAAATAAATAAAAACATTTACATAATTAAAGCCTTTCCGCTATTTTGAATTCTTGGAAATATTTCTTTATCTATAGTCTATTGAAAAGACTCTATTCTAATTTTGGCTTTGTTAATTCATCTCTATCTCCTTCTACTATCAATATATATAAAACTCTTCCGTTACTGACTGACTGACTGACTGACTGACTGACTGACTGACTGACTGACTGACAGACAACGCAGAGCCGAAACTACTGGGAGTAGAAAGCTGAAATTTGGCACGTGGGTTCTTTGGGGAGTGTAGGTGAGCACTAAGAAGGGATTTCCCGAAATTCCCACGGGAACGTGAAAAAAACGGGATTTTTGTGTTTATGAAAAATCTGCGCGGGAAATACCGCGGGGCAGCCTCTAGTATATCTATAAAAAAATATCGTGGTTCGTTAGTCTCGCTAAAACTCGAGAACGGCCGGGACGATTTAGTTGATTTTGGTTTTGAAATGTTCGTTCTAGTCCAGGGAAGGTTTAAAAGGTGAGAAAATATGGAAAACGGAGGGCAAGTTAGTTAAAACGACATTTAATTTTTTCCATATAAAATTGTGTGTGAGGCTCGATACGAAGTTCGCCGGGAAAGCTAGTCAGGAATAATTCAGGATTCTAATGTTTTTTTTTTAATATCGGTCTAGTTAGTTATGGACAGAGTTTATTCGATACAAAGAAACAATTTTTTTTTCCTCTTTACAAGAAAAAATTAAAACGCCATGCACAAACACACCCTCATAATCCAATCTAAAAGTATTTTGTAAACAAAGTATCTTCAAGATACTAAGATACCTAACAAAAGTATTTAAATACCAGATACAAAATGCATTTAAAAAAAAGTATCTAGATACAAGATTGAAGATACGTATTTTGTATCTTGTATCTGTATTTAAGATACTTTTATCTTAGATAAGTCACATCTCTGTGCAGTGGTGCCCAACTGGTAGCTCGCGGGCACCTGGTAGCCCGCGGCCTGTTTTCTAGGCGCCCCCGATCAAAATCGGTTAAATAGATTAAACATTAACTAAATATATATCAAAATCAAAATATTCATTTGAAATCTAAAGATATGATGAAATGCGATTATATCTTTCGTGAATAAAATCGATCTATGGAAGAGTCAGTAGAATGAGAAAATTTGTTCAATATTTTTCTTTTTACTCTTCTTAGATATCTTCAATTAAAAATGCGTTTTGGCAAAAAAATTCAAAGAAGTGCCGTGTAGTGTACGCTGGGGCCCGCGTGGTATATCGCGGTTTCCAAAATAGCCCTTTGAGCAATACCAGTTTGGCACCACTGGTTTAATGAATAAATAAAATCTATTTCCAACAGAAGATAAAGTCGTCAACGGGAGAGCGCGGCGACGCGGAGTCGGCTCGGCAGTGCTGCGCGAACACGGTCAGCGTGCACGGGCAGGAGAAGGTGCTCGTGCTGCGCGAGGTGCCCATCACGCGCGCCTCCGACCCGCTGCAGCCGCACGAGGTCTCTCTCTCTCTCTCTCTCTCTCTCTCTCTCTCTCTCTCTCGCACGGGCAGGAGAAGGTGCTCGTGCTGCGCGAGGTGCCCATCACGCGCGCCTCCGACCCGCTGCAGCCGCACGAGGTCTCTCTCTCTCTCTCTCTCTCTCTCTCTCTCTCTCTCGCACGGGCAGGAGAAGGTGCTCGTGCTGCGCGAGGTGCCCATCACGCGCGCCTACGACCCGCTGCAGCCGCACGAGGTCTCTCTCTCTCTCTCTCTCTCTCTCTCTCTCTCTCTCGCACGGGCAGGAGAAGGTGCTCGTGCTGCGCGAGGTGCCCATCACGCGCGCCTCCGACCCGCTGCAGCCGCACGAGGTCTCTCTCTCTCTCTCTCTCTCTCTCTCTCTCTCTCTCTCTCTCGCACGGGCAGGAGAAGGTGCTCGTGCTGCGCGAGGTGCCCATCACGCGCGCCTCCGACCCGCTGCAGCCGCACGAGGTCTCTCTCTCTCTCTCTCTCTCTCTCTCTCTCTCTCTCTCTCTCTCGCACGGGCAGGAGAAGGTGCTCGTGCTGCGCGAGGTGCCCATCACGCGCGCCTCCGACCCGCTGCAGCCGCACGAGGTCTCTCTCTCTCTCTCTCTCTCTCTCTCTCTCTCTCTCTCTCTCGCACGGGCAGGAGAAGGTGCTCGTCCTGCGCGAGGTGCCCATCACGCGCGCCTCCGACCCGCTGCAGCCGCACGAGGTCTCTCTCTCTCTCTCTCTCTCTCGCACGGGCAGGAGAAGGTGCTCGTGCTGCGCGAGGTGCCCATCACGCGCGCCTCCGACCCGCTGCAGCCGCACGAGGTCTCTCTCTCTCTCTCTCTCTCTCGCACGGGCAGGAGAAGGTGCTCGTGCTGCGCGAGGTGCCCATCACGCGCGCCTCCGACCCGCTGCAGCCGCACGAGGTCTCTCTCTCTCTCTCTCTCTCTCTCTCGCACGGGCAGGAGAAGGTGCTCGTGCTGCGCGAGGTGCCCATCACGCGCGCCTCCGACCCGCTGCAGCCGCACGAGGTCTCTCTCTCTCTCTCTCTCTCTCGCACGGGCAGGAGAAGGTGCTCGTGCTGCGCGAGGTGCCCATCACGCGCGCCTCCGACCCGCTGCAGCCGCACGAGGTCTCTCTCTCTCTCTCTCTCTCTCGCACGGGCAGGAGAAGGTGCTCGTGCTGCGCGAGGTGCCCATCACGCGCGCCTCCGACCCGCTGCAGCCGCACGAGGTCTCTCTCTCTCTCTCTCTCTCTCTCTCGCACGGGCAGGAGAAGGTGCTCGTGCTGCGCGAGGTGCCCATCACGCGCGCCTCCGACCCGCTGCAGCCGCACGAGGTCTCTCTCTCTCTCTCTCTCTCTCTCTCGCACGGGCAGGAGAAGGTGCTCGTGCTGCGCGAGGTGCCCATCACGCGCGCCTCCGACCCGCTGCAGCCGCACGAGGTCTCTCTCTCTCTCTCTCTCTCTCGCACGGGCAGGAGAAGGTGCTCGTGCTGCGCGAGGTGCCCATCACGCGCGCCTACGACCCGCTGCAGCCGCACGAGGTCTCTCTCTCTCTCTCTCTCTCTCTCTCTCTCTCTCTCTCTCTCTCTCTCGCACGGGCAGGAGAAGGTGCTCGTGCTGCGCGAGGTGCCCATCACGCGCGCCTACGACCCGCTGCAGCCGCACGAGGTCTCTCTCTCTCTCTCTCTCTCTCTCGCACGGGCAGGAGAAGGTGCTCGTGCTGCGCGAGGTGCCCATCACGCGCGCCTCCGACCCGCTGCAGCCGCACGAGGTCTCTCTCTCTCTCTCTCTCTCTCTCTCTCTCTCTCTCTCTCGCACGGGCAGGAGAAGGTGCTCGTGCTGCGCGAGGTGCCCATCACGCGCGCCTACGACCCGCTGCAGCCGCACGAGGTCTCTCTCTCTCTCTCTCTCTCTCTATCTCTCTCGCACGGGCAGGAGAAGGTGCTCGTGCTGCGCGAGGTGCCCATCACGCGCGCCTCCGACCCGCTGCAGCCGCACGAGGTCTCTCTCTCTCTCTCTCTCTCTCGCACGGGCAGGAGAAGGTGCTCGTGCTGCGCGAGGTGCCCATCACGCGCGCCTCCGACCCGCTGCAGCCGCACGAGGTCTCTCTCTCTCTCTCTCTCGCACGGGCAGGAGAAGGTGCTCGTGCTGCGCGAGGTGCCCATCACGCGCGCCTCCGACCCGCTGCAGCCGCACGAGGTCTCTCTCTCTCTCTCTCTCTCTCTCGCACGGGCAGGAGAAGGTGCTCGTGCTGCGCGAGGTGCCCATCACGCGCGCCTCCGACCCGCTGCAGCCGCACGAGGTCTCTCTCTCTCTCTCTCTCTCGCACGGGCAGGAGAAGGTGCTCGTGCTGCGCGAGGTGCCCATCACGCGCGCCTCCGACCCGCTGCAGCCGCACGAGGTCTCTCTCTCTCTCTCTCTCTCTCGCACGGGCAGGAGAAGGTGCTCGTGCTGCGCGAGGTGCCCATCACGCGCGCCTCCGACCCGCTGCAGCCGCACGAGGTCTCTCTCTCTCTCTCTCTCTCTCTCGCACGGGCAGGAGAAGGTGCTCGTGCTGCGCGAGCTGCCCATCACGCGCGCCATTTTGATGCGGTTTTCACAGAAGTATTTGTTACAATTAGGAGAAGGTTATAGTACCTATTTTAACCGAGTGCAGAAAAGAGGGAGTTCTCAGTTTTATGTATGTGTCAAATAATTGAAGGCGGGTCTTTTTGAAAATAAACAAAATATTTCACGATTAAAACGTGGGTGGAATAGACTTAAATTTTGAATATATGTAGCTTGGACTTAGGCTTAAAACTTAATATAATTTACACATAACATTGGGAAATGCCTACAAAATTGTGCATTTTATGCAGATAACCAATAACCATAAAGCGTCTATGTTGAATTCAATTAAGTGAATTATACTTTTATTTTAGGTGAACTGCGACGTGGCTTGCCTTGTGTACGATGTCACCGCGAGCCGCTCGTTTGAGTACATTGCGAGGATTTATATCGTAAGTGTATTATAATTCTGATGTGTAAAATTTAGATGATCAGGGTTTTTTATATCGGTGTTTTGTAAAGTTTTCACTAAGTCGTTTTCATGTCAGTTAAGTCACTTAAAATTATAAATTACTGCCTAAATCTGATTCAGTTTTAAATTTTATCAAGGCCAATCTCGTCCACAGGCTTATAATTGGCCTTTAATTTTACTATTTTCGACCAGAACTTACACTAGGTATTTCATATTTTGGTTTTGCTGCATAAATCATCCAAAAATTCAGCAAATCAATATATACAAAACTCTTCCGTTACTGACTGACTGACTGACTGACTGACTGACTGACTGACTGACTGACTGACTGACTGACTGACTGACTGACTGACTGACTGACTGACTGACTGACTGACTTACTGACTGACTGACTGACTGACTGACTGACTGACTGACTGACTGACTGACTGACGACTGACAGACAACGCAGAGCCGAAACGTAAGTTTTTTTTACTTTTTACTTTACTTGGGGAGTGTAGATGAGCACTAAGAAAGGATTTCCCAAAATTCCCATGGGAACGGGAAAAAACGGGATTTTTGTGTTTATGAGAAATATGCGCGAGTGAAACCGCGGGGCAGCCTCTAGTATCAAATAAAACGTCAGTAAATAAATTTCAGAAATACTTCGCGGAGAGCCACATCCCGGTGCTGATCGTGGGCGCGGGCGGGGGCGCGGGCGCGGGCGCGGGCGCGGGCAGGGCGCGGCAGGAGTACATGCTGCAGCCCGAGGTGTTCTGCAGCAAGTACGGCCTGCCGCCGCCGCAGCTGCTCGCGCTCGACCAGAACACCGCCGACATCTTCACCAAGCTCGCTACCATGGCTGCCTTTCCGTAAGTACATACCTAATTACTTTAAATTGCTCTAATATTGTGTGTGCTTTTGTAAGCCAAAGTGAAAAAAATACTAGCAATATGAAATATATATCAGTTTATTAACCCCCGAACGAAAAATTCAGAGAGGGGTGTTATAATTTTAACGTGTGTATCTGTCTGTCTGTCTGTCTGTCTGTCTGTGTATCTGTCTGTGGCATCGTAGAGCCCAAACGGCTGAACCGATTTTCGTTTAGTTTTTTTTTGTATCATAGATAATTTCAGGCCGAGTGTGATGAAGATCTGATCAGCGGTTTGAAGATGATCAGCTCTTGAATAATGGATGAGAGGATCTAACAAGCTTCCTTATGTCCGATGGAGTTGAAATTTGGTACCATGTTACATCTATGATATAGAAAGTGTTTGGTAAGGTAACCATGACCTGATCTGCCGTTTGAAGATGATCAGCTCTTGAATAATGGATGAGAGGATCTAACTAGCTTCCTTATGTCCGATCGATTTGAAATTTGGTACCATGTTACATCTATGATATAGAAAGTATTTGTTAAGGTAACCATTACCTGATCTGCCGTTTGAAGATGATCAGCTCTTGTATAATGGATGAGAGGATCTAACTAGCTTCCTTAGGTCCGATCTAGTTGAAATTTGGTACCATGTTACATCTATGATATTGAAAGTATATTTTAAGGTAACTCTGGCCTGATCTGCCGTTTGAAGATGATCAGATCTTGAATAATGGATGAGAGGATCTAACCACCTTCCATTTGTCCTATCAATTAAAAATTTGGTACAGTGTTATTTCAATGATATTGAAAGTATATGTTAAGGTAACCATGATATTTTTAAGATGATTAGCTCTCGTTCTACTTAAGTTGATGAGCGGTCTGACTGGGTCGGGGGTTTTTAAATTTTTAAATTTGATTTATACCGATTAGGTTCTCAACGCCCCTGGACAAATTCACAGGCAGATCTCACTCTAGACCATTAAACCCGAGTTTATAAATTATATATTTATTATTTCTTATAAATTGCATTGATGTGTAATAATAAATAAATTAATCTTAAACAACGGTTTCGTCAGTAATTTTCAAGCAGCTTGGAATATATTCAGCAAACGCAGGTCAGTGATTGTTATATAGTAGCAGTTGAAAGAAATAGTTTTAATTCAGGAGGTAGTCTTGCATGTTACTTGAAATCAATAAAACCATTAAAACCATGACAGCCGCATGCGTCCTCGCTCAGAATGGACATGTGTGTTTGTCATGGTTTTATAAATGTTTTCTTTATGTGCGTGGCCTATAACTAAGATCATTGTAGCTCTCGACGTCCGCCAGTGAGCCGCGCGCCGCCGCCGGGACCGCGGCCGTGTGTGTGAGCGGGTGTCGGGTGCCTCTATTGAGCTCCTATTACCTAAAAGCGGACATAATCCAGGCACCTTGTGCAACTTGCTAGAATTCATATGAAACTAAAAAAACTGATTCAATACTTTTAGCTGAAATTATTTTCTCTGTTTGTTATTGAAATAATTTTTCGTAGTGTATAAGATTGCAGAGCTTGTAGAGAGATTGTATTATAGCATTTAAGAGCGCAGCAAGACTGAGTTAACACATTACAACTGGGGATTACTGCACCGCTATTATTTAAGTAAATATTGAGTTAATCACGTACAATAGGTTTTTAAGGAGGATTTCGTTATCCTAACCTAACCTAGCCGCGCACCTTGCGGCTCCGCGTTAGGATTGTACCTATAACTATTTATAGGCTGACCCCGCCAGGCGGGACCTCGGCGAGTGACATGCTGTTTAAGAGTAAGCCGCTTGGGTCCCCGTTTGGGAAACTGTTAGGTTGTCTTAAGTTAATAATAACATAGTTAAGAAAATAAATATGTAGTTCGGTATGGTATTATTGTGGCCGCAGACACCTGAAGCAGCTGTGCGGCGCCGGGGGCGCGGCGAGCGCGGCGGCGGCGTGGTGGCGCGCGGGCGCGGGCCTGGCCGCCGCCGCGCTCGCCGGCCTGCTGCTGCTCAAGCTGTTCGCCGCGCCCCGCCGCTGACCCGCTGGCCGCTGACCGCTGACCGCTGACCGCTGACGGCACTCGGCACTCGAGAACTACTACTAGCTAACCACCACAACCCATGATGCGGTTTACAACATCAAGCTTAATTAGAATTTAGACCTTCGCTTAGTGGCGCCACTATCGACAATATTATGTAATTCTAGTAAGACAAACACAATAAAATAAAATAAAATAAAATTGTATTTGACTTGGTATCAAAGATCGGCCTCAGTATTGTTATTTATGTCGTAGTAAGATTTGATAATTAGGTTTTTTGCAAAAAAAACTAGGGATTTTGCGAAAACACGGATAATTTGATATAAGCATTACTTTTTTTTTTCAATCATCCTGACATAAAGTAGTTTTTTTGCAAAAAAAACCTAGTATAATTGAAAACTTTGAAACCTTCCTTTACATTGATTGGCTAGATTATTGCTTGTTGGTAAACTGTTATTCTGATTGGTTCGTTAAAATATCCTTTGACGTTAATAAACCGTTATCCTTCGAAGATAATTTGATATAAGCATTAATTTTTTTCAATCATCCTGACATAAAGCAGTTTTTTTTGCAAAAAACCTAGTATAATTGAAAAATCTGAAACCTGCCTTAACCCTGCTAGGCTAGATTAGTAAACTCTTATTCTGATTGGTTCTCTGTAGCGTCAAAGGATATTTTAATGAACCAATCAGAATAAGAGTTCACCAGCAAGCAATAATCTAGCCAATCAGAGTTAAGGAAGGTTTCAAAGTTTTCAATTATACTAACTAGGTTTTTTGCAAAAAAAACTGCTTAATTTCAGGACGATTGAAAAAAAAAGTAATGCTTATATCAAATTATCCGGGTTTTCGCAAAATTCCTAGTTTTTTTGCAAAAAACCTAATTATCCAATCTTTACTACGACACTTATATCAAATTATCCGTGTTTTCGTAAAATCCCTAGGTTTTTTGCAAAAAACCTAATTATCAAATCTTACTACGACATATCGGGGCCATAAGAAGAGCGTGGTATACATGTTTAGATTGGGATACTATAGTACATCAATGTTTACTATGGGAGGTTTTCCCCAAATAGTTGTATCTTCGGAGATACACCGATCGCAACATGAGAAATTATCATTTTTAACAACATCAATAAATAGCTAATGAGTATTAACAATAATGGTTTGGCTATGACTAATGTTTTCTTAAGCTCTTTATTGCAATAAAGAATACATAAAATAAAATAAAACTTCAAATAGCAGGAGCAAAATTAAGAAAGAGAGGAGCGGGGGTAGGACAGTGTACGGCAATTATTTTTGATGATTATGTGATTTAAACAGTTAAATATTTATTTCAAATCTTGTGTTTGAATTTATTGCTTTGATTAGTACACGTTAATTAGAAGACAAAAAAAATAATGATAAAAAAGTTACGATTTTTCATACTAAAAATAGTTAGTTAACTCCAATAATACAGCTCTTAGAAACATGCGACCTAGTGCATACGCAAAGGCATAAAATTACCCATCTTTGCATCTTATTGCATCTTATTGACTCATCGTTATTGCAAGGTATACCAGCTTGCATAGATATTTGCCCCTCCTCCTTTACACTGTAACTGCCTTGCTTTTTACTAATAGTATTTATTGTACAGCGTGCAATGTGATGAAACACTACAGATTTGTTCTGAAATCGTGTTCTATACCTCCATTGCACGTGTCTGTATAATTTGTTATCTATTCTCTATTCTTCATTCACAGCAATGTAAATTAACTAATAGAAATATTCTTTAGTGTAAATGTTTAAACTGTATAGATATTTGCTGTTTTTATGTTTTATTAGCTTTTCTCTAACCTTTTTTTAAATAAGATTTGTTGAAGAGTATTTTTGTATGAATGTTTAAATCGCATGAGAGCTAAATTAGCAAATATCTAATTGTTGTAGTAAGACCAAAGAAAGAAAGTGTATCTTGTAAAAATAACATTGGAGTTCAATTAAAGTTTTAATAGAAAGCTTCTAAAATGAAATTTTACTGACTTTTATTAATTTTTAAGAGGGTTTATTCGAGTGTTATGGGTAATGTAGGTAATGGAAAGAGCTGCATAGGAGATCCAATCAGAATAAGAGTTTGCCAGCAAGCAATAATCTAGCCAATCAGAGATAAGGAAGGTTTCAAATTTTTCAATTTTACTAGGTTTTTTGCAAAACTGATTTTGGTCAGGATCATTAAAAAATAATCCTTATATCAAATTATCTGAGTTTTCGCAAATTCCCTAGTTTTTTTTTGCAAAAAAACATTATCAAAACTGCCACGACATTTACACATCAAAGCCGTCGTCGGCCTGTCTCCACGAGCCGCGGGCAAGGCTGGCCGCTGGCCTCATTTTGGAATAAAGGTTAAAATAAATTCTTTGGTGTGTAGACACTGTTGGCTGTTAAAAAATTGTGTTATTCTATTTAGCAAAATTTGATTTCCGTATAATTTCGAAGGGGTAATCTCTCACCATACCCAACAACTTTCCTAAAGTTACATGGGTCGAAATAAATATAAAAATAACAACTTCCATACAAGTTCCAAACATTTGTTGGATTAGCTTACGGAATAATGTGCGAACGGACCACTGATTTTGTGTGACTAAGATAAGCTAAATCCCTTCCTTTATTTATTCATAATATTGTTATTAAATACTTGTTTATTATGTTTCTTCTACTTTGCGCACCATTTTCTAATTTAAAGTCGACGATAAACCGGAAGCGTAAAGCCAATGTCTGTGTAAGTACTATTCAACGCCTAAAAGTGTTGACCTCACACAGAAATTGTCTCTCATTTGCCGAAAAATGTGAGGACACAATCTGTTTTGGCTCAACGCCCTATATTGACAGTTTTTACGCAACATGTTTTGTCCAGTCTTTGGAATAAAAGTAAAGGTGTTTCCTCAAGAAGCGATATCGCTCGCTCGATAAAAGTTCGATAGCCAATATGAATCGCTCGTAAGTACATCCGAATGATGCAATTCTGTATCGTCGCGATATCGAGCCCAGTCCCGTATCTAGGGAGAGCTGGGCAGGCCCGTGCCCCGGGCGCCAAGATCAGGGGGGCGCCAAATTCACACTACAGACGAATCAAATCATGTGTTTGATGTGTAAAATCAACGAGCGCTCTAGCGCAGCGTAAGGTTAGCGCTCCAGCGCGACGCTATAGCGCCGCCTTTTTGACAATCCTGGGTGACAAAGCATTAGAGTGAATTCTCAGCGAAATCCATCGAGCCAAAGAATATATTATCCTGGCCCGTTTCTTGGCACTAATGGATGGTCTGACATGACTGTTTTCACATATAAATGCGGAAAAATGTATTGAGATAATGTCAAAAGAAGTCAAAAGTGACAGAAAAAATCGACAAATGGTCGGTCATGCTACGGCCGCTGATAGGTGAAATTATACACATAAAAAAGGTAACATTTAATATAACAGGGGAGGGGGGGAGCGTCATTTTTCAGTTTTGCCCCGCCTAAAAAAATTGGAGATCCGGGGCTGTATCGAGCGCGCTGTTTGTCAGACGAAGACGTCAACAAAAACACTTGGGTACCTACATCCATACATAGAAAAAAAAACCTAGACACAACATATAAATAGAAAAAAATATATTTTTACCTTTGCATCGAATAGGCTCCAAAACTACTGAACCGATTTGGAAAATGATTTGACTGTTGGGAAGCTACTCATAACATTTTTTTTTAAATGTGCGATACTAGCGCCACTTTGATAAATAATTAATATCTTATAAACCATGGCCGAAATAAACAATATGCGTATTTGACTTCCTAGATAATCTTGCTAATGATCTTAGAAATATTCTTTTTGTATGCGTGTTTCCTCATGCAGCGATTCGATACAGAATTGCGTCGATAGGCGATATCGGTGCGATATCGAAAACGTCGCGAGTCCTAACAAATAATATGGAGAATCGCGTGTGTGTCCTCATGAGCGAACGATATCGATCACACGACCGCTCGATATCGAATCGCACGTACATTCACATGACGCGCGATACAAATTGAATAGTATGAAGGCAGGTCGAGCGCTCGATATCGATTCGACCTGCAAGCGACGTCAAATACGCAAAAATCGATAAGCAATTCAGTTGCCTGCTCCTGCTCGAACTTTGTGTACTTACCGGGTAAACGAATATGTTTATTTTGGATGTAGTTTTGGATTGACGGAGGAGCAGATTACAATTTTAAAATTTGTTCAAGATGTTTAAAATCATCTGCGCCTTTATAATCAAAACCTACCTTATTTTACCATATCCTATCTTACATTATATTATTATTATTTTACATATTCTTACATATCGTATTAGTACATTCGATAACTAAGATTAATACTTTTCGCTTTTTTTTAGTTTAAGGGCTTACACGGTGCAAAACTAGCGCCACTTCCGAAAAAAAATTATATTTTCTAAACCATGGCAAAAGTCAAAATATGGGTCTTTGACTCCTAAGGCCTCCTTGGCTAAGAGGTTTTTAAGGTCCTGTTGTGTGTAGCTTTCAGGTTCATAATATAAGGAATAAACCGTTTATTGCCTAAAGTGGCTACTTTAGTTTCATAAAATAATGAAACTAAAGTAGCCACTTTAGGCAAATAAAATAATATTTCTAAGATCATTACCAAGATTATCTATGGAGTCAAAGACGCATATTTTTTATTTCGGCCATGGTTTATAAGATATAATTATTTATCAAAGTGGAGCTAGTATAGCACATTTAAAAAAAAAGGAATAATATGTAGCTTCCCAACAGTCAAATAATTTTTCAAATCGGTTCAGTAGTTTTGGAGCCTATTCGATGCAAAGGTAAAAATATATTTTTTTCTATTTATATGTTGTGTCTAGGTTTTTTTTTCTATGTATGGATGTAGGTACCCAAAAGTGTTTTTGTTGACGTTTTCGTCTGACAAACAGAGCGCTCGATACAGCCCCGGATCTCCAATTTTTTTTAGGCGGGGCAAAACTGAAAAATGGCTCCCCCCCCTGCCCAGTTATATTAAATTTTACTTTTTTTATGCATGACCGACCATTTGCCGATTTTTTCTGTCACTTTTGACCTCTTTTGACATCATCTCAATATATTTTTCCGCATTAATATGTCAAAACAGTCATGTCAGACCATCCATTAGTGCCAAGAAACGGGCCAGGATAATAATATATTCTTTGACTCGATGGATTTCGCTGAGAATTCACTCAAATGCTTTGTCACCCAGGATTGTCAAAATGACTGCGCTATAGCGTCGCGCTGGAGCGCTAACCTTACGCTGCGCTAGAGCGCTCGTTGATTTTACACATCAAACACATGATTTGATTCGTCTGTAGTGTGAATTTGGCGCCCCCCTGATCTTGGCGCCCGGGGCACGGGCCTGCCCAGCCCCCACTACATACGGGACTGGGCTCGATATCACGACGATAAAGAATTGCATCATTCGGATGTACGAGCGATTCATATTGGCTATCGAACTTTTATCGAGCGAGCGATATCGCTTCTTTAGGAAACACCCTATCGAATCGCTGCATGAGAACACGCTTAGAAGCCAAATAATGTTCGCGCTCAACACTTTTCTATGGTAACGCGTTGAACCGCAACATGATTGTTCGATCTGAACAATATTAAGAAGCTTCCAACCTGTGTTATAGATTCAGCCCCGGATCTTCAATTTTTTTTAGGCGGGGCAAAACTGAAAAATGGCGCCCCCCCTGCCCAGTAATTTAATTTTATGTTTTTTTATGTGTATAATTTTACCTGTCAGCGGACGTAGCATGACCGACCATTTGTTGAGTTTTTCTGTCACTTTTGAACTCTTTCACATCATCTCAATAGATTTTCTCGCATTTATATGTCAAAAGTGACAGATGGATTCGACAAATGGTCGATTATGCTCAATGATTCTGAGTAGCGATCCCATCTCGCACCTTTAGAACGAAAGTGACGGACTCAAAATTTTGGGTAAATTAGTTAAGCTATTGAGACCACTAAAAAAGAAATTCTTTATAAGCGGGTAAATCTAAAACAGGCGTATCTCGGATAGAACGGTAGAAACTTTGAACTACTTCTACTACTACTTCTACTTCTACTACTCTGGTCATGCTACGGCCGCAGACGTCCACTTATTGATCGACATTTGAACATGCCTACCTAATCATGGAAATAATATTAGTAAACACAGCGCAGGATAGGAAACCACATTTTCTGTCAACTGCTCCATCCTCTTTTATGCAATATTCTTTTGGATTTTGTCTTATTTTTTTTGCAATTTTTGAGTAAAATTAGTGCAAAAAAACGGGCCAGGATAATATATTCTTGACTCGATTGATTTCGTGAAGATTTCACCCAAGTGCTTTGTCAGCCAGGCTTTGACAAACAGACGGTCCTATAGCGTCGCGCTGGAGCGCTCTTTGATGTCACACAAGCTCCTTTATGTAACTTACCAACGCATTTACACTAAGTGCAGCAGATAGCTCAGTCTTCGGAAATATCATTCAACTATCAGGAAAGACCAAAATTAGTGGGAGTGAGAAATGGAACACTTTTTGCATGTTAGTTTCGCTCGAAGTGGTCAAGTAAATAATACAGTTTCAGGCCGAGGCAAAAACAAATTCTGTACGCCCGGCGACAGAGCGTCCTAGCGCGGCGCTAGAATTACGCGGCGCTCTAGCGCACGTCGCTCCGGGCGCTCTGTATGACAGAGTAATATTACCATAGTACCTACATTACAAGTCAACGCTCTAGCGCCACGTAAGACTCTAGCGCGATGCTAGCGCTGCGTAAGGCTGGCGCCCTAGCGCGACATTACAGCTACTACAGCGCCGACTGTTAGACAAAGCCTTAAGGTTCCTGGCATGATGAGGCAGAATGACTTGAATTGTAACTAACTGACGCGTGCTGCTGCGATCTGGGATTCCTGCGGGGAGTGACACGTAAATTACATTTCGCGTACGCGCCCTGCGAAAAAAAGTTTGTGCAGTATGTCGTCGTCAGCTCCGCGCCCTTTGGGTATCGATCGAGTTGATATGGCCATAAAATTTCTGTACTATTACTTAATCCGTGCTTGGTCAAGTTTAAGTAAATGTTTTGTTGAATGATGAACAATAAACATTTGTTTGCCTGAGCCGCTTGGTGGGCGCCCCTGAACAACCTCGCCTCTCACAATATAGAATTATTATTTATTATTATTTATTTATTAATTGAATAAATAATAATTTTTGAGTTATGACATTCGTCTGTAGTGTGAACTCGGCGCCCCCCTGATCTTGGCGCCCGGGGCACGGGCCCTTAGCAGCCCCCCCCCTAGATCCGGGGCTGTAAAGATTGCATGCATTAGAGCGAGATAGATAATAATATAGTATTGCGTAATCCAGAGAGGTTGGAAACCAACGTCCCTATAATTGTTTCAGCATTGCATTTTGGGACAGTTGACCTGTGATTATAAAATAATATTGAAAATTTAGTACCTAGCGTTTAGTTTCCTTCTTGATTAGTGTTTTTTTAAACAATAAAGAGGTCATTATAATTCATTAATTAAATATCGTTGGTTATTATTATTCAATCTATCTAAATATATATAACTCAAAGGTGACTGACTGACTGACATAGTGGATCTATCAACGCACAGCCCAAACCACTGGACGGATCGGGCTGAAATTTGGCATGCAGGTAGATGTTATCACGTAGGCATCCGCTAAGAAAGGATTTTCCGAAATTCTCTTAGGATTCCCGTTCCTTCAGGAAATTTGGTGTACAGGTTCCTCAGTTAATGTAGAAATGTTGAAAGAAAGTAATTTACAAAATTCCTACGGGAACGGGAATAACGGGACTTTTTTGTGAGAATGAAAAATCGACTTCCTTAAGTGTATCGACGTGAAATTTGTGTACAGGTTCTTTAATGGATGAAAGGGTGTTGAAAAAAAGGAATTTACTAAATTCCCATGGAAACGGGGATTACCGGACTAATTATTTAGTATGAAAAATCGATTTCCTTGAGTATGTCAACGTGAAATTTGATCTACAAGTGTCTCTGTAGATTTAGGGGTGTTGGAAGAAAGAAATATACTAAATTCCCACGGGAACATAAAACGGGACACTTTAGTTGGTATTAAAACAATCTATCTTCTATCTATATATATAAAACTCAAAGGTGACTGACTGACTGACTGACTGACTGACATAGTGATCTATCAACGCACAGCCCAAACCACTCGACGGATCGGGCTGAAATTTGGCATGCAGGTAGATGTTATGACGTAGGCATCCGCTAAGAAAGGATTTCTCAAAATTCCCTCAGGAACGGGAATTACGGGATTTTTTAGTTAGTATGAAAAATCTACATTATTGAGTGTATCGACGTGAAATTTGGTGTACAGTTTCCTCAGTGAATGAAGGAGTGTTTGTAAAAAAGGAAATTAAAAAATTCCCACGGGAACGGGAACTACGGGAATTTTTTAGTGAGAATGAAAAATCGAGATCCTAGGGTGTATCGACGTGAAATTTGGTGTACAGGTTCCTTAGTAAATGTAGGAATTTTGAAAGAAAGTAATTTACAAAATTCCCACGGAAACGGGAATAACGGGACTCTTTTTGTGGTAATGAAAAATCGACTTTCTTGAGTGTATCGACGTGAAATTTGTTTACAGTTTCCTCAGTGGATGAAAGTGTGTTGAAAGAAAGGAATTAACTAAATTCCCATGAGAAAGCGGATTACCGGACTAATTATTTTGTATGAAAAATTGATTTCCTTGAGTATGTCAACGTGGAATTTGGTCTACAAGTGTCTCTGTGGATGTAGTAGTAGTAGTTGGAAGAAAGAAATATACTAAATTCCCACGGGAACGTAAAACGGGACTCTTTAGTTAGTATGAAAACAATGTATATTTCTTTATTTTGACGTAAAAATAGTAAAACGGGTTCTTCAGTGGGTGTAATTAGATTCAGAGTCATATTAAGAAAAGATTCACCAAAATTCACATGGTAACATATACTTACATTCCAGAAAAACATAAAGCGCCTAAAATAATTTTACTCGCGTAGGTGTACATAATCCAACTACCGAGCTTAATATTTTACCCAACCAGCTAATATAAATGTTGAGAATATGAGTCTGAATGGTGGAGTGTAGAAAGGAATTTCTGGAGTTGCCACGGGAACTAAAATAAACAAAATATTACTACTCTAAATAGGTACCTAGATATTTTTAGGGGCTATAGGTGCGAGCAGAAATTATGTCACCAAAATCCTGAGTAGTAAATCAATCAGTAATTTACGTTTTTAATAAAAAAGCGCGTGCGAAGCTGCGGGCAAAAGCTAGTCTTATTATAAAAATGAAGTTGACTGTGACTGACTTAATTATTTTAAAACAATCTAAAAATTTTTTTCGAAGAGAACCGCCTTCAATAAACTGACACATACATAAATTGAAAATAAAATGATATCATCTTCTTTTCCGAAGTCGGTTTTTCGATTTAAGAGCCAGTTTACCGCGATGCTAGCGCCATTCTCGAAAAAAATTTATATCTTCTAAACTAAGGCAAATGTCAAAAATGTGGCACAGTATGACACTAGATAATCTTGTTTAGTATTTTTTGAGCACAGTAAAGTAGTCCTAACTTAAAAGAACAAAATTATACACAGATTGTTGCTAAAAGTGGCCACTTTTAACAACACTTTGTAGCTTTCTTTGGTCTTTAACCTAAAAGCTATACAACAGTGCCCTAAAAATACTAGGCTACATTATTTAGTATCATACTGTGCCACATTTTTGATATTTGCCTTAGTTTAGAAGATATTAATTATTTTCGCAAATGTCGCTAGCATCGCTGTAAACTGGCTCTTAATAGGTATTAAAATCTCCTTTATAACAAATTCCTACGTTTCTGAAAACCGTATCGGTCGGTTTAGCCAAACTCGAGATAATCATACGGATAAACGTACATACTTACATGCATACAGGTCAAACTTAGAAAATTCTTTCTTGAAGTCGTTTTTAAAAAAAACTTAAAACTTTTGACTTTTGAAGAGGAAAGATTTGTTTGTTTGTTTGTAACGAATAGGCTCCGGAAATACTGAACCGATTTGAAAAATTCTTTCACTGGTAGGAAGCTACATTAACCCCGAGTGTCATAGGCTATATTAGATTTTCAAAAAAATTAGGGATCCTTACCTAAACTCAAATAATGTAACCCAAGGTGCAATATTTTTTCCGTTGTTTACATATTTTGATAGGTGGTTTGTTGTTGTTGTTTGTTTTTTATTCGGCCATTCTCGGCGGTCAAAAGAACATAGTCTATAGAGTCAAGTCTTTTGTAGTATCTTATATTCTATGGCGTAACGAAGTAAGCCGGGAAAACTCGTTACTTATAATTATAACTCTTCAATAATATAAAATTACTATAATTTAGTCTATAATTTATTCAATGTAACTATATAAACAATACCGCATTTTGTTGCGTTTCAAGTAGTTTCAACGGTGTTGGCGCGTAACATACTTTGTCCTTCCGAAAAAGCTTAAGATACTAATTTTAGGAGACACGTTCTGTTGCAGCCTAACTCATACAGCGTTGGGCCATACACAGATTGTGGCTTTACGCAAACCGGAAGCAGAGGACAGAGCAAGTAATTACAGAGACCCTGTGGAGTATGTAGAGTGGCGGACACGTTCGGCGTAACACTCCCGGTTTTTCTGTATTGCAAAATAGCTCTTGTTCATTGGTTATACAGTCTAGAGCTGACGAAACCATAGATAAATCTGTTACGGCCTCCTAGACCGCCACTGTAAATACATGACTTTAAATCTAGTAGACTATCATTACTCGTGGCTGTATTTCAAAAAGTTTATGACTTGTTATTTCCTATTTTAAATAACATGGATAAAAGAAATGATATCTGTGCTCTTTTCATGGACCTTAAAAAAGCTTTTGATTATGTTGACTACCTACTCTATTTTACTTAAAAAACTTGATAATTACGGTTTAAGAAGTAACGCACTAAAACTTTGTAAATCCTATCTAGAACATAGAACTCAATCGGTTGAATTGTCTGAAATAATTTAAAAACTGCCATAGAAGTAAAACATCGTTCAGAAAGCCTAAAGGCGTATCAATCAAATCAAAACAAATAATTCTTTATTCAATATAGGATACAAGATATCACTTATTGAAAGTCAATTAGACTCCATCTAATCTAATCGCTATTGATACCTTATTTGGTAAAGTATCCTATACTGTGAAAGTCGAGGTAGTTCAGGGTGCCCACCAATTGGCTCAGGCAAACAAATGTTTGGCTTGCCTTACGACAATAGTCGCCTGGAGAGGCCCCCAAACGAGCCCTCCTCTGTCAAATGATTCTACTCCCTTTCGCAATGATTTTACAGCGTAGAGAAGAAAGGTAATAACACATAATATAATATAATAACACATATATAACACATCACACTCAGAGCCCCTAACTAGGAAGAACCTGTATCTAGGGTGCCCGAAACACACACAGAGACATACATCACAAAGGGGTAACAAACTACTTTACAATTTAACTCTCTGTTTTTTTTTTGTTCTTTTGTGATATAACAATACAATGAACATTATACAGATTAATAAAAATGAAAGTACATAAAATAATGAAAATATCTTAAGTGCAGAGCTAGACTACTTTCATGCGTCTTTGTCGTTTACATAGTCATCAATATTGCGTCAGCTTTCTTAATCAGAACTTTTTTGATACGAGTTTTAAACTCATTATCATTCAGGATCAAAATTTCTTCTGGGATCTTGTTATAGAATCTTACTTCGTTTCCTATAAAGCATTTGTTTGTCCGTTTTAGTCTGTTCTGTGGAATACTGAGTTTGTTTTTGCTACGCGCTCTAAGGTCCTTAATTTTATCACATTTTTTATCAAACATATGTATGTTTCTACGAGTATACATAATAATTTCGAAGATGTACTGGGAAGGAAGCGTCAAAATATCAATTTCTTTGAATTTTTCTCTGAGGGACTCGCGAGCTTTAAGCTGATAAATGTTTCTAATTGCGCGTTTTTGTAGTATAAAAATAAATTTAAGATCTGCAGCTCTTCCCCATAGAAGCAAGCCATAGGTCTAAGCTATGAACGTAACTGAAATACACAAGTCTCGCGGAGACACATCAGTTAATTTTCTGATTTTCCAGATTGCGTACGCAGCCGAACTGAGCCTTGCCGCAAGATTTGAGATATGGGGGCCCCACTGAAGTTTCGAATCTAGAGTGATACCAAGGAATACAGTTTGATTTACTAGATTAAGCTTGTTATTGTCCAAATGTATGTCTGTATCATAAGCAGTCACACTAGGCAAGGAAAACTTAATGCAATTAGTTTTCTTTGCGTTCAAAAGTAAATTATAATAAGTAAACCATTGAGATATCTCCACTAATGTCTTGTTTATATCTAAATTGAGGGAATCACCTCGTTTAACTTTAAATGTTAAAGAGGTGTCGTCAGCAAAGAGTACAACATCAGTAAGTTTGTCTAACATGTAAGGGATATCATTTATGTAGACTAGGAATAGGAAAGGCCCCAATATCGATCCCTGAGGTACACAATTATTGATAGAACAACCTGCAGACACCGCACCACCCACGTCCACCCGTTGGTCGCGATCAGTAAGATAAAAGGCAAGTAGATCAAGTGATTTATCAATTAGGCCATAGTGCTGTAAATTAAGCAGCAAAGTCTCAATGAATAACCCAGTCAAAAGCCTTCGAGAGGTCGCAGAAAACCCCAATAGCATCGTGAGAATCCTCCCAGGCTCCATAGACATTGCTGATGAGTTTGTCACCTGCGTCTAAGGTAGACCGCCCTTTCCTAAAACCAAATTAATTTTTGTGTAGGAAGTTATCAACAGAAAAGTGAGACGCTAATTGTGCAAGAATAAGTTTTTCAAATATTTTACTTAAGGCTGGAAGAACCGCGATTGGTCTATAATCAGTGGGGTTTTCGGTATTTCCAGATTTAAAAATAGGAATGATTTTGCTGTACTTCAATAAATTTGGAAAAATGTCTTTTTCAATACAAGAGTTAAAAAATTAATCCTATGTGAGGCGCTGTTAGTGTTATAATAGGTTGAAGTACTTTAATTGATATCCCCCATAGGTCTTCGGCCTTTTTTAAATTAAGTTCCTTAAATGTCTTAATAATGCATTGCGGTCCAACATGGCGAAACTTGAGCGGAGGCGGGGGGTGTCAACATGCTCCTTGAATATTTTCCGCGCCTCTGGCAGATGCGTTAAGGTCTTTAGTGGTTTGAAATGGGATTTTAGCAAAGAACGATTCGAATTCATTCGCAATTTCCGATTTATATGTTACGAATTTACCATTTAAGTTTAAAGCTTGAATACTTTCCTTACCGTTAAGTTTACCAGTTTCTTTATAAATAATACGCCAGACCGTTTTACTTTTATTTTTCGCGTTTCTAATTTTATTATTTAGATAATTAGATTTAGCTTTGTTGCAAACTATTTTAAACAATTTAGAATAATTCTTAACATGTTCAAGAAATGAAGGGTCTTGATTATAGGATTTCCTATCATATAACTCATATAGGGCATCTCTGCTTTTCCTAATTTACGGCGACGCCCATGTACTAAAATTTGAATCCTTATTACTGAAAATTATTGTGGAAATTATTGTAAAAATTATTGGGTAAATTATGGTGTTGCTAAAGGCAGTGTCTTCGGCCCACTGTTATTCCTTATATACATAAATTATCTTCCGAACCATGTAAAATGTCCTTTAGCCTTATTTGCTGATGATACAACTATAATTTTTAAATGCACCAAATAAGAAAGTTACGATAATAGTTTAATTTGTCTTGCTCCTAAAATTTACAACAAAGTGCCTCAAAATATACAAACTCTACCTCTATCGCAATTTAAAAATAAGTTATTTAAATTGCTTATTAATAAATGTTATTATAGTTTTCAAGACTTTTTAGCAATTAAGTAAAAAAAATATATTTTATTATATAAGTAACATAACATGAGCAAGTACAATAATAGTATCATTGGTGTAATTATTGCAAATAGATAAAAGTACTATTGATTAAAAATACTTATATCTAAACATACATATAGTAGAGGTGATACTTATGATTTGTTGTTACCTACACATTGTAATTTTTAGAAAATATTTCAACTCTAAGTAGGAATAGTAAATTGCAAGTTCCTATTATTTTAGATGTAGGAAGGATGTAGGTATGCAAGAAAGTTTTTGTTTATTTTCTTAATGTTTTATCTTGCCATAAACTTGTTATTTGAACTTAAGCTAAAATTACTTATAACTAGTTATAAGTAATAATATTTAAATACCTAAAAATATAGGTCTATCGCAGTAATACTACTACTGAATTCACTATTATCTGTACAAACCACCTGTGATAACGAATATATTTTTTTCTGATTCTGATTCTGCAAATGCTACGACTTGTAGCAACAAGGTGAAAATGATGGTCACAGGGTGTTGATTTTTAAATAGTCATAATTTTACCACCACAGAGTCAAGAATTTTTATTTTATTTTTCTTGTAGCTGTAATGACTTGCTGTATCTCCTGCTTCCGGTTTATCGTCGACTTTTAGGACACACTGTATGTATTGCAAAATTGCAATAGGATAGGATACGTCACTGCCCCTGCCGCGTTACGACATCGCAGTATCCCAGAGATTCTGGTTCAGACGTTAATTAACTCAACTCTACCTTGCTAACAAAAGAAACAAAACATATTTTCAGTAATTTTATTATTTCAATGATCGAAAGAACATAAAGTAAGAAATGTTCGTTTTTAATATCTGAAACAAACAATACGAAATATTTGTCAAACTCATTATGTACCATGTCGTTAAAAAATACATATATGCTCTACAAAATTGCTTGAGTTACTTAGTTAGGTACCTAACTAACTAAGTAACTTAAAAAGCAATTTTGTAGTAGGTTTGTACCTACCTACTGGCACCTTCTGGTTAGAAAAACATGTGAGTAGAGTAAAACCGATCACCACCGCTATGATTGTATTATTGCGTACTTATTAATAATGTTTGCAACGCTGCGTCTTTCCGTTCTATACAAGGTCAGTACGCAGCCATAAGGTAACTGCTCGCGTATAAATTGTAGTGCTGTTTTAAAATCTGTTTTTACAATACATACAAGAGCAGTACGCAAATTGTCACGTATATTTCGCAGTAACGTTGAAAGTTATCTGGTTCCATAATGTACAGCGCCAGTACGCGAATAATCGTGTATATATAAGCGTGTAAGCGCCCCAAAACCTATTTACAATTTGTTCGTGAGCAGTTGCATGCTCGTCATTTCGATGTATTGACCTCTATTTATATTTCACGGTAATTCATATTCGTGTGTCTTTTCTAATTGCATCTTCTTTTGGTATGCGCCATTGTTTTTATTAACGGTTTTTTGTTGAATCTAACTATTTTTTTTAAAATGGTAATTACAAATTAATTTAATTCAATTACCAATTAATTTATATAATATATATAAAAATTAATTCAAATATTTTTTTTATTTAAAGACCTAGAAGAGTTTTTACCTATATTCCGCTACCAATTTATTGTACACCAATGACGATGACCCCGTTTTTCCGACCAATTATAGTAAAGCACTGACGTTAATGAAAGAAAAACTCATTACAAATTTACATCCATTTTAGAAGCACATCCATTGTCATCAAATTTAAAAACTATTAATATTTCAAAAACATATGTCAATTCACTACAGACCAACAGGCTCAAAACTAAATTTTTAACAATTTTAAAAAAGGACTTTCTGGCAACATACGTGTACAGCCGACTTTTGTATGAAGATGAACTAAAAACAGAATACAAGCGGGCATACCTTCAGCTTCAGAAAAAAACCAAAAAAAAAAAACGTCAAAAGAAAACACACATTACAGTAAATGTTGTAGTATAGTCTGGAGCGAAGACGCGAGCATCCACGCTACAAACTATACACGGTCAGTACGCAAATATTCGTGTATGCATTGTAATAACAGATTTTAAAACAGCATTACAATGTATACGTGAGCAGTTTCTTATTGCTGCATGCAACGCTAGCGATTTGCTACCTAACTGTGTTAGAACTATTAGAAAAGTGTGTTGTCTTTTTTAGGAATTAAAAGTACGTACTATTTAATGCTACGAATAAACCAAAATACCTAACACCAACATTTGTGCACGATTTCAGCGCAACACGTCTAAACTGATATCGTGCGTATAAGATTGTTCGCTCGAGTGACTGCATCAAAACAAACATTAATTGTTCCGCACTGTGTTGAGAACTGTTCGCGAACTCCGCTGGTTCGGACCATTAGATACTTCTTTGCATCATCTGCTCTTATAAGAATTAACCCTGCAAGTACTTTCTGCTGGATAACTTCTGTTTGTTCATTGATGTCCTTACAATGTCGTTTAATTACATAAAATTTTAATTTCGGTCTAATAGTGTTAGATGTAGCGATGGAGCGGGCTATGCTCGGGATTTCTCTGCGGGATCGAATCAGAAATGAGGACATACGCAGAGAAACCAGGGTCACCGACATAGCCAAGCGGATAAGCTCGTTGAAGTGGCAATGGGCAGGTCATATAGCCCGCAGAACAGATGGCCGCTGGGGCCGAAAAGTTCTCGAGTGGAGACCACGGATCGGCAAGCGCAGCGTAGGACGTCCACCGACCAGATGGACGGATGATCTGCGCAAGGCTGCGGGTCCACGCTGGATGCAGGCCACCTGCGATCGGTACAGATGGAGAGCCTTGAGGGAGGCCTATGTCCAGCAGTGGACGTCCTACGGCTGAAATGATGATGATGATGAGTGTTAGATGTTGAAGTTTGAACCAGTGGAGCATCATAATCACACCCTTAAGACATCTACTGCTAGTCATGAATTTAACGCTGATTTGTGTATTTAAAGCGCACTCGTGAAACGCTGTGTGGTTCTCTCTGGTCTGGCATTGACTGAAAATCAGCACTTTCGGTGGAAATGTTTAGCACATGCTGAGTCAGCGCCATTTTACGGCAGATGTAACACACAACTTGTTTGTTTGTAGCACACACTTTGTTTTTTTATGTTATATATGTTTTATACCTATCTAAGTACTTTCTTAAGTATATAAGGACATTCTACTTTTATTTTGTTGATGTGTTCTATGTAATTTAAATGTGTTCTGCCGTGGATAAATATTCCCTTTATTTTTTGTTTCTATCCATTTTCTTTCATATGCGACCCGACCAATCACCACAAGCACAAACACTGGGGGTGTTTCGACACGCTTCTCAGGCGGGTTCGCGATGTCAGCTTTTGTGATAAAAAAATCAATGTAGGACGCTGCTGTCCTTCGGATTTTTTCCAGTCGAGACACCCATTTAATCAATTAGGCTTGGTGTTCTAAACCGCTACTTCAAGGTCATAACAGTGTGTACTGGGTATATTGACATTACTGTATCAAATCAAATAGCAACCTGCAACATAGTGTGTACCCCGACGGTAGCGACCCCGGCCGCCGTCATGCGCACGGGCACCTGCACGCGCTGCAGCAGCAGGCGCAGGCAGCGGCGGTTGTCGCGGTCCACGCGCTCCCACGGCGCCAGGTACACCGCGTCGATCAGCTGCTCGCTCTGAGAACATTCAATGTCCTACATTGAATGTATATATCCCGCTATAATCCGCATCAAGTGACACATGCCCATATCGTCCTAATGTCGATGGTCGGTCACCTTTGTCGAAAATGACAGAAGCTCTTTATATCATTGCTAACCGTCTCGTCCACTTCCATGCATGCCCTACAAGAGAGCATTCTGCCAAATAAGGCTGGCTAAAGGTTTCATTACAAAAAAGGCTACCAGTTTCTATTGACCATACATACCATATATCCAACCACTTCGTAAATCGCGCACACTTGTATTAATTCACCAAAGTTAATTATTGTAACAGGCAGAAATCGCGACAGTGCGGCCGGTTCCTGAAAAATGCATGTTGTAGGAAAAGTTCATGTTTATAATGCTGTCTAGTTTTAAAATACAAAAAAGGGATATTTTTGAAACTTACATTGCTAAACACCATGATTAACACAATACACCCATTGACGAGGTGAAACAACAAGTTTGAAGCTATTGCTACTCCAAAGCATCGC
Source organism: Euspilapteryx auroguttella (assembly GCA_951802225.1). NCBI lineage: Eukaryota > Metazoa > Arthropoda > Insecta > Lepidoptera > Gracillariidae > Euspilapteryx > Euspilapteryx auroguttella. The sequence continues at coordinate 5,808,510 of OX637644.1, read as the reverse complement.
GAGACTTGTTCAGAGAATCTAGAAATAAATGTAAGCGTACTTTCATAATATTTTATATTTGTTGGTACCTAGTTAATTATTGGAGCTTTTGCTCTGCTTACCTCACGATCATTTTGTGGTGATTTATAATATCTACTAATTTACTATGAAATATTTCGTTTTCTTCGTCATTGTACATTCTTAATTGACATTTTTTTATTTGATTTGAATAAACTAGATCTGTGCCATTTTCTGAATGATCAAATCCATCATACAGCCCTTGTATTTTGTTCAAAATTATTTTGATGTGTCCTAAGATTTGAAATATCATAAAAATTACCACCAGATCAAACATACAAACAGTAACAGCACAGTTGTATGTGGAGATAACATTCAAAACGGAGGTAAATATAAAGTGATCCTTGCACTCGAGGCCGGGAAAGGCCAGCCCAACTAGCACACATCGCTGCATTATGGCTTTATAATGGAAATTTTGATACTAGGAGCTGTATAAGCTGGCTGTATAGTGGCGTTATAGCTGGCTATACAGCCCTTATAATGCCGAATTTGGCCCCAAATTAACCAGCCCTAAGCATTACAAAGGCTGGATAACAGTATAGTGAAAAGCCCTTTGCTTTACAGTAGCTGTTTAATGGCAGGATTAACCATACAATGGGCTCCATAATGACTGTACAGGGGAGTAAGCTTCTCTCTCACTCTTGACGAAGACTATTTGAATTCTCTAATACAGCGAGATGAATGAATGAATGAACGAAGATGATGTTTTATAGCTTTTTTATTTCGTAATCTATCATGCTTTGTTATTTTATTAAAATAGAAGGAGAGAGCAATGTGTTAGTGAAGTTGTGTTTAAAGTGTAATGGTGGTTAAATTTATAAGTTTATTGACAGTTATCAAGTTATGTGTTTTTGATTATTTTAGTAGTTATAATATACAAATTGTACTGCGCTTGAAATTTTATTGTTATTTTATAGGGTAATTATGATCAATTTATACACGCGCCCTCGTAAAATTTAATATTTACTAAATAATAACACAAAATAAATACGATGACTGAAATGAAAATTTTGATTTTTTAATTTACTGTGATATTGTCTGGTTGCAAACCATTCAAAGCATGTTTTTTCTTTACTAGCACTAGAATATCAAAATAAATTTATCAAATATCAATGTTTTGGTGTTAATTTTTTAGGTTATGCTGTAAAAAAAAATGGCGTTATTTCTTTTAAAGCATTTGTTCTTACTTAACTCTCTTTAAATCCATTTTGCTGTTTAATAGTGAAATTATATCTATTTAGCAGCTGATACCCTTACGGTTGCTGTACATTGAGTCTCTGGTAGTGCAAGGACTGTTTATAGGTGTAAATTGAGAGTATAAATTAAATTATTTTAGGGTTCTATCAATATTTGAGTAAAAACTTTTTAGATGGACCTGTACAGGTATTAAAATCCAGTTTTTGCATTGTTTATATCCAATCAAACGATCATTAATAGGATGGCATGTATTAGACTAACCCATAATCTTTTTCGGTAATTTTAACGTTTAGAGGTTATGAAATCATGACACTTTTATTCTCCGTCAATTCTTCATTAACTCCAAGGGCTGTATAATGGCTGATATAAATACATAAAGTTTTGGAACTTGAGTGTACTACAGCAACACCCCTGTACAGCTGATGCACTCATATGACGCCATTATATAGCTAACGACTGTAGTGGATACTCTATCAAATCTTCTAGTCGGCTGCTATCAAGCTTGACAGGTGGCTTTATAATAGAAATAGTGATCGCCATAAACAAGCTAATGGCAATATTTTATCCCCTTATACATCTCACAGCTTGAAAGGGGTTTTAGTTTATGACTCTATACAAGGCTTAACCAGCTATGATCGTCCAATCCAACTAGTAGTATATTATGGAACTAAGGGCTTTACAAGGGTTTCTTTTTATTATATTAAAAAGTATTTAGTGTATTTTCTGCCTGTGTGCAGCTATTATACAGTTGTTCTATTTAGTGGTGTATGAAATTGCTATTATACAGCCACTAGACTCCTTTTAGTCTCTAGTACATCTATATTAAAGCTCGTGACTGCATAATGGAGCGTTTTGGTCAAAATTTACGCTTATGTGCTACTTGGGAGGTACACAGAGAACTGCAGGGTGGCGTTGTCTGGGCGAGGCGTAGTGAGAGCTCCGCTCTTAATGCTGTTATACATTGGTGAATAATTAAAAAATATTATACCAGAAATTGCCCATATGGTTTCGTAAATTGTGAACCACAGAGAAACTTTATTTATTGTAGTCACAATCTGTAAAAAGAAATAGTGACTTTTAAAGTAACGATTCAAAACATTTTGATAAAAAATATTTTGTATTCCGTCACTTACGTAGTTGTCGTATTGAAGCTCGCGCTTATAATACATGAGGTGATATTTAAAAACAAAGTCATGAAACAGATTTTGATACCGTTTGAGACACACTAACAATGTTTTTGGCTGAAATAAGATAAAATTTATACAGGGGGTCGCAAAAGTCGACGATAAACCGGAAACAGGAGATAGAGCAAGTCATTACAGCTACCAGAAAAATAAAATGTATACACTGTGGTGTTAAAACTTTGCCTAAATTCAATTGCTAAAGTTGTAAAATTTTATTTATTTTCTAGTAGGAATGTTGATCATGAAATAAACATTTAAAAATGTTAATCTACTATATATATATATATAAAAATGAATCGTGGTTCGTTTGTCTCGCTAAAACTCAAGAACGGCCAGTCCGATTTAGGTGATTTTGGTCATGAAATGTTTGTCCAGGGAAGGTTTAAAAGGTAAGAAAAAATGGAAAAATATAGGGTAAGTTAGTAAAAATAATAATTAAAATTTTCCATATAAAATTGTAAGGCACGATACGAAGTTCGCCGGGACAGCTAGTTTAAAATAAAGTTGAAATTCAGTTATTACTCGTTTTACTTTATTGTTGTACTTACTTGATTTAGGTACTATTAACCCCTTTTATATTCAGCATGATCCAAATTCCTACTAGAATATAATTAGATTTTTACTTACTTTAGCAATTAAATTGTTTTTTTAAGCTTTATTTTAGGAACTAGAGGCTGCCCCGCGGTTTTTCCCGCGCTGATTTCTCATAAACACAAAAATCCCGTTTTTTCCCGTTCCCGTGGGAATTTCGGGAAATCCTTTCTTAGTGCTCACCTACACTCCCTAAGGAACCTACATGCCAAATTTCAGCTTTATACGCCTAGTAGTTTCGGCTCTGCGTTGTCTGTCAGTCAGTCAGTCAGTCAGTCAGTCAGTCAGTAACGGAAGAGTTTTATATATATTGATAATCCAGCAAGTGTTATACCACTATGAAACCTGTATGAATTAAAACTACTTTCCAAGAAAGCTCAGTACATTTTTTTTTCAGTACAGCAGATTAAAGTTGAGCACGTATTTTTTTTATAAATTTTGGTTGGGAGAAACTAGCAAATAATTTTTAAACTAATGAAGATGACTTCAAATCTAGGCTACAATTGATAGAAGAATTACTCGGGGCTATAATTTCAATAATGAAACCGAGCAAATGTTACGATTTGTAGCAACAAGGTGGAAAAGATCGCTACTGGGTGTTGGTTTTTTAGGGTTTTTTTTAAATAGCCATAGTTTTAACACCACAGGGTCTAGATTTTATTTTTTAGTTTTTTGGTAGCTGTAATGACTATTTTATCTCCCGCTTCCGGTTTATCGTCGACTTTTGGGACACACTGTCTACCTATACATATAGGTTCTATCTTAATTGAAAATTTAAAAATCGTTTTTTAATATTGTATTTGTAAGTACCTAAATAATATTGTTCCTATTATTCAAAAACTAGTAAACTAAACCTTAATTTAATTTAAAATGTATGCCTATATTGCATGAGGCTCGCAAGCTGATAAAAGCGTGTAAAGACCTACAGTCCACAAGAGCACATACCAGGCCGAATAACAGAACACTGTTCGGACACAGCCCACCTCAGCCCGACCGCATCTTCCGAAGGTATGCTGCCGATCAGACCCATCCACAAAGCCAACGACGAAGCCGCTAAGAGATGCTCTAATCTACTCCCTTTCGTAGTTTTGATTTAGTTAATGTTTGTTGTAGTCCAGAGAAGGTTTAAACTTTAAACGTTGAGAAATTATGGTCAAATTGTGAGTAGGTAATATAATAAAAAACAACAATTAAAATTTTCCATATAAAACTGTAGGGCAGTACGAAGTTCGCCGGGACATCTAGTAAATTTTAAATGATCTTACAATGGTAATTACAGATAAGAACATTGTTGTGAACAAATCGGCGAAATTGAAGAATGTCAGCTCTTCAAAGTGTTTATAAATATAGAATAATGCGCCGAACGCGAAGAGCGTGGTCTGAAAGGGCAGCTGCCTCCGGTACCAGCGCAAGATGAAGGGGTACTTGTCGCCAAAAGCTTCCGCCGGCCACGCTCCCATCGGGTACAGGAAAATACGCATTATTCTCATGTGCTTCATTTTAAGAATATGTTGTGTTCTAAAAGAGAGTAGGTAGGTCTTTATTACATTAAAAAAGTATAATAAGTTCAAAGCATTTTCCTAGCATTTACTTTAAGAAAGTTGTAAATTGTCCGCCTTGTTAATACATTTTTCTGATTTATTTCCATCTTACTAACTTACTTATATCCGAAACCAATTTTGATTTTAAAAAATAAGAAACGCTGCCGATCGATGCATGTTTATACAAATTATATACATAGTAGTGCCTAAATATCTGCAGCTTTTTCTTTCTTGTTATACCAAAAAGCCTGGGATGCAAAACTTTACAAAAGACCAATTTGATTGTAAAACGTCTCGGTCTTGCGCGTAAATAAAAAATCCAGTGTTTTTACAGCTTTACACGATTTCAGGATCTTTATTCTTCAAAAATTATACACGACGAGCTGTCCCGGCTTACTTCGTTACGCCATAGAATATAAGATACTACAAAAGACTTGGCTCTATAGACTATGTTCTTTTGACTGCCCAGAATTGCCGAATAAAAAACAAAAAAACAACAACAAACCAACCACCTGTCAAAATATGTAAACAACGGAAAAAATATTGCACCTTGGGTTACATTATTTGAGTTTAGGTAAGGATCCCTAATTTTTTTTTAAATCTAATATAGCCTATGACACTCGTGGTTAATGTAGCTTCCTACCAGTGAAAGAATTTTTCGAATCGGTTCAGTATTTCCGGAGCCTATTCCCCAACCAGCAAATCGTGTCGTAAAAAAGTCAGCAGCACGTTTCTCTTTCAGCTATTGGTCGTAAGAAGGATCTTTAAAAAGTCGTGTAAATGCTCTGTGCACGTTCTCTCAACGCGATTTGGGCGCACTTCTCTCAGCTTTAGATCCAGTAAATATCGTAAGATTATCGTATGAGTAGCCATTTAGTCGAATAAATATCGAGTAATCGCAACTAGAATGCTACTTAGTACCATAATGGCCATCAGAATGCCATTATTCGACACATCTGCTTTTTCCAAGTCGGTAGAACCGCTTTTATTCGACTTATTTATAGTTATAAAGCAATTTGGTTGCAATCACTCGACTTTTTTATCGTGTAACTGCACCCAAGCAGCACTTATAGACTTTTTATTTTATACGTGTAATTTATGTCAGTTGAAGTGTCAAACCTAATAAATATTTTGCCATCGTATTAACCATTACGTTTTTAAGCCATCAAGCCAAATGATGACAGGTAATTAGTTACCTTTAAAGTTAGGTCGTAGGGTCTTACTTTCATGTGCGGAATAAAATTTTCCGTCTATATACCAAGCATTGTAGTTAATATTTCAATGGGCCCCAAGATTTCTATGTAAATAATGAATAACAAATAATGTTAATTTAACATTTAAAATAAATTCGCCATCAATAGCAAATAATAGCAACTCATTTATCATCACAGAGCATTCTCTCAGCTGTTAGTCGAAAGATTGAAATGACATTTCCATCTTACGACTTCTAGGGACGCCATTACAGATTAGACGCCATTAGTTTAGGGTTCCTTAGTGCAAAATCTACTATCTACTTCTACTACCTACTATCTATCTACCAATATATAAAAATGAATCGTGGTTTGTTAGTCTCGCAAAAACTCTAGAACGGCTGGACCGATTTAGCTTTTAGTCTTGAAATGTTTGTAGTAGTCCAGAGAAGGTTGAAAAGGTGAGAAAATTTGGAAAAATTTAGGGAAAGTTAGTAAAAACAACAATTACTTATAATTTCCAATAGGAATTAAGTTTTCCGTTACTGTTGTATCCATTTTTAATCAAAAGATTGATTGATTTGACGTTGTTTTTAAATTCTTTAATTCTGGGTGGGCAAAATAACAAAGTACATACAGCCAAGTTTTTAGCGGGTAGATAATGTTATAATAATCGTGCTAACTTATATCTAGATCGATCCGGAGTTTGCCGGGTCAGATACTTAGTATAAAATAATTATTTTACTATCAATAAATTTAATATACCGTCAACTTCGCTAAATTTTTGCATATTTTAAAACATTTTTAAATTTTGGAAAGATTGACCAATCAGACAAGCGCCGATCTGCGCCTCTGTTTGAGACGGGGCGCGCGGCCGTGTTTAAAAACTGCCTATACCATCAACCTAACTTAAAAAAAAAAACCACATTGAATAGTTAAGTTACATTGAAGTAAGTTCATAGAATACAATATTTTAGGTAAAATTAGCTTTTTTTTATGGGTGACAATTTAAAATGGTAGTCTACTTGGATATAGATAAATTCATAAAAAAAGAGGACTTAAAGAAGCTGAAGGAAGCAAAATGGCCGTGGAAGAAAACACATTTTTTTATAATGCTTAAATGTTACTCATGTCATTTTGTAATTAAAATGGATCAAAACCACGTCATTTTATATTATCTGAGAAGAGAATAAAATTATTACTGCGCACCTCATTTTTCTATTTATTATCACTATCCAAGCGACGAATGTTATTAATGCAAGTAGGATCACTTAATACAAAACAAAATTGTAAGTACTTAAGTATCTCTTTATTTAAAAAAAAAAATAATAATAATAGTTTAGTCAAATTCTTTGGGTACCTACCAACTAACTTATAAAATTATAAAAACAAACACAATAAGTATAAGATAAACACCCATGACTTAGAAAAACATACTGGCAAATTCAATAAATTGCAAACGGTGGTCTATATGGCCGTTGTTACAGAATACCTAATAGTACCTAATAGTAGTAGTAATTATTATACGCTACGGAACCCTCACGCCTATCAATTAAACGCTCTTGACTCGTGGTTATAGCCAATGAAGATCTTGACTGTTTCAATCGTGTATACATCTTATTTACTTTACGTCGGAATCCTCCACTTCTTTTAATCCTTTTCCATCGATTAAAATCCATTTTGCGAATAAAAAAAGCAAATTACGTTGTTTATTTTGGTATCATGTAACAAAATGGCAGATAGTGCTGTAAAAGATTTCAAAAAGCATTTATACCACTATATCGATGTAAAATGGCTTTCAAATAACCTTTAGAGATCGAAAAGGCTGTAAAAGAATAATTTGAAAGCTTTTACTCAACCTAATTAGTTAAGTCGAATAAAAGCATTCCATAGAGTTATCATACGACATAAAGTGCTGTTAAAGTAACTAAGATGCTGTTTTATCGTATGAACCGCGTTTACTCCACAATTATGCTGTTAAAATTAAATGTCGATAGATCGTGCTATAATAGCTAGTTTGACGACAAATTAGCAATTCAGTTGCTTTTAAAGAGCTGTCTTACGACTTATTGTTGTATAATGGCGATCAAGAGATACATTTATACAACAATCGAGTAAATGCGATATGATTTCATCGTATAAACGTTTACTAGACATGTTTATAGAGCCAAAAAGCGTTGAATGCAAAATAATCCAGATAGCCGCTTTTATACAGCTTTTTAACATTTTAGGATCGTTTATACAAGTGTCTTACGATCTATAGTCGAAAGAGTAAATCTTATACGACCTTCGTTGCTAGTTGAGTCGTTACAAACAAACAAATCTTTCCTCTTTATAATATTGGTATAGATATTGGTATAGATAAATCTTGTGATGTTTTATACCTCTACCAACGCCAAATCTTTCAAACTCAAAAATTTTACACATATAAATCGTCGATGTTTTATGTTCGCCAAAGAAAGAATTATCTAAATACTAGTCGACCCGGCGAACTTCGTACCGCCTAACCTATTAGTGTTGTGTGCATGTATTATACTTATAAACCTGACTGTTGAATCACTCTATCTATTTAAAAAAACCTCATCAAAATCCGTTGCGTAGTTTTAAAATTTTTAAGCATACATAGGGACAGACGCAGGAAGCGACTTTATTTTATACTAGTCGACCCGGCCACTTCGTACCGCCTAACTTTTTGCACATGTTTTATACTTATAAACCTTCCTCTTGAATCACTCTATCTATTTAAAAATACTGAATCTAAATCCGTTGCATAGTTTTAAAGATATAAGTGTACATAGGGACAGACGCGGTAAGCGACTTTGTTTTATACTATGTATATATATTGACTATGTATTGATGTTGTGTGCATGTATTATATTATTTAAAAACCGCATCCAAATCCGTTGCGTAGTTTTAAATATTTAAGCATAAATAGGGACAGACGCGGGAAGCGACTTTATTTTATACTAGCTTTTGCCCGCAGCTTCGCACGCTTTTTTTCATTAAAATCGTTAATTACTGGTTGATTTACGACTCAGGATTTTGGTGACATCATTTCTGATCGCACCCCCTATAAATATCTATCTTTATTTCAGTTCCCGTGGCAACTCCATAAATTCATTTCTACACTCCACCATTCAGACACTGAAACTTTTAACATTTCTATTAGCTGGTTGGGTAAAGTAGTTTGATATACGTACCTACATACCTAATCCTACTCGAGTAAAAAAAGTTGAAGATTTTGAGGCGCTTTTTGTTTTTGGGAATGTTCCGTTACCATGTGACTATCGCGGAGCGACTCGCGAGCGAGTTTTGAGCGATTCCCTTGCGTATGTCAACTTGAGTAAGGGTGCGATCAGAAATGATGTCACCAAAATTCTAAATAGTAAGTCAACCAGTAATTAACGTTTTTAATGATAAACCGCGTGCGAAGCTGCGGGCAAAAGCCAGTAGGTACACAATAAGTCGTGTTCTTGTCGTGTGATATTTAATGTTCGCCAAATGAGTCCAACAAAAAAATTATACGTACAGACTTGGACTATATCGTACACAATATGTAAATAGTGTGATCTATACCAATATTATAAAGAGGAAAGATTTGTTTGTTTGTTTGTTTGTAACGAATAGGCTCCGGAAATACTGAACCGATTTGAAAAATTCTTTCACTGGTAGGAAGCTACATTAACCCCGAGTGTCATAGGCTATATTAGATTTTCAAAAAAATTAGGGATCCTTACCTAAACTCAAATAATGTAACCCAAGGTGCAATATTTTTTCCGTTGTTTACATATTTTGACAGGTGGTTTGTTGTTGTTGTTTGTTTTGTATTCGGCCATTCTGGGCGGTCAAAAGAACATAGTCTATAGAGCCAAGTCTTTTGTAGTATCTTATATTCTATGGAGTAACGAAGTAAGCCGGGAAAGCTCGTGTTTTATATATTTATGTTCGCCGAATGCCAAATTTGTAACCAAAAAGAAAAACCCAACATAAATAATTTCGCGCTAGATCTACTTAGAATAAATCAATGAATGTTGTTGCGGCACAATCAAAGCTATGTATAATATTTTTGTGGAATTCGTGGAGTTTGAGATGACACTTCGATCGCGAGTCCGCCTGCTCTTCATCTTAATTTTGCTTCCTATTAAAAAACAACTCAGAATTGTTTTCGATGCTCCTTCACAGTAGGTATAATACGATAAAACTTTATTTTTTGTTAAGACTTTATTTTTTGTTAAAACTTTATTTTTTAGTTAGTATATTATGTTTTTTAGATATTTTTTATTTCAAACACACTTTCTGTCTTCGTAGAAGAGTGGAGTCTCCTCTTAGTCTCCTGCTACAGGTATTTTATATACTTAAAAGGAGACCCCTTGATTGTAATATTATTATAAGAAACTTGAAATAAATATTATTATATTATTGTTATTATAAATTATTTACTTCACTAATAAATTAGGTCAGGATAGCACTCAGGCTATATTTTATAAATACTTATATTGTGTATTTTTTTATATTCTCCGGTACCGTTACAGAGTTATCTTTTTAATAAATAACTAAGCTTCATCTCTTTGAAAATTTTTAAGCTAAACTTACACTAGATCCTTTGTTGACATTTTAGCTGTGAAAACTTTCTAGACAAACTTGAGACAAACACGGACTTTCTTTGAATGTAACGGAAATTATGAAATAAAAAGGAACTTATATAAGTAGTCCGACACATATAAACGGACAATCATTTAGATGAATTGTTTAGTGTAGCATGTTGGTCTATTCTTACTTTAATCTGAGCTTTCAACGTGTAGGTACTTAATTTATTTTTCCCTTTGTCTGACTAGTAAATTTATGGGCATTTACCACTTAATTTTAGCGGCCTCCTACTTACCTCAAAACTTATGAAAGATGTTTTTTTTTTGTAGAATTTAATATAATTTATTTATTTATTTATTTATTTCAGAAAATCAACAGCGTAATAAGTTGACAATTCATAGTAAATCTAGATAAAGTAAAGCCAATAACAGATTTTCCTTATTTGAACAATAGTACACGTCGAATTAAGTAAGTAAGTAGGGGAAAGTGGGGAGGATTCGTACAATTTTTACCACGAGGCTTCTCAAAGATAAACTAACAGCTTTTTCAAAATGAGTTTAAGGCTAATGTATAATGAACTTATCTGAGTATATTATTACAAAAGTTTTTTTTTAGATATAACCCCATTTTGACCAAGATTTGCTCGTCTGAAAAAGAAAGTGAATTCGTACGAAAGCACCCCACGAGTGGGGTGCTTTCGTACAGAGGGTGGGGAACCTTCGTACATATAGTGTTAAAAATGCAATTTATTAGAAAATATGTTATTGTTATCAAAATTAATTGAAAAACTGCTGTTCAAGTTAACATGTCAACCTGAACTGTATAATCAACCACCCTCAAAAGTTTAACCTTTTGATTAAAACCTACCTATATCCAACAGTGGACGTATTTTATAAGATGATGACTATGGATGATCAATTTCGTAAAAAGCAGTGACTTTGATTTCTGTGGCAACTATTAATGTGCTTCTTCAATTTCTCCCAACCTATCAGGTTTTCAGGAGTATCCTTAACTTTCCAGTAATTTTTCCATACATAATAGCGTACGAATGTACCCCACCTACCACTGTACGAATGTACCCCAAACCAAAAAACCAACACATTAATTCAAAATAAAAAAAAAACCATTTAACTCTATTCCAAATGAATATAAATAAAATAAGCTACAGAAATAGCTTAAACTTAGTTAATATCGGTTATGCAGTAAAAACAAAAAATATAAGGTTAAATCGTGTTATACAGCCAATCGGAAAATTACTTAGGCGTCGCGAAATCACGTTTTGTTTAGTCCTGGCGAAGTTGGTGAACTCACTTACCCCCCGCCCCGGGGGATGCCTATGCCTAATATTAGGAGTCCCACACACAAATACGAGCATGTCAACGTTTTAGGTGTAGGAGATATGGCTACTGTACGAATGCTCCCTTTGTACGAATCCTCCCCACTTTCCCCTACTTATGAAAAACAAAAATTAATTAATATGAAGCTGCAACTCTGACATTTGTTTTTTATTATTCCAACTTATTATTATTATTTTTTTGTGAGTAATGGATCATGGTGATTATTTTTACATAAATATAAATAAAACGTATATTGATAAAATATATTATAATAAAAAAATAATAATATACATACATACATATTCTTAATATATATAAAAGAATGAAGACAGATCCAAATTACGTATAATTTTATTTGATTTAATAAATACACTGAAATAAATATATAATTAATAAAACCCTATTAATGATAATAATATAAAACCTTTTAATGATAATTTTCAAATTTCTTATAGGAATTTGAAATAATTTGAATTAAATAGGGTAACATGCCCTATTACGGCGCGTTTTGACGACATTTTAAAGTAGGGTAAGAAATTAAGCATTTCTAAATATGTTAGCAGATATTTGAATTTTTTTTTGACACTCATGATAAATATATTTTCTATTTCAGTTGTCGTTTTATTTATTCTAGAGTGATAATTAATTTTAAATAAATATTTTTTCTGACAATTCGGAATTCCTATTACGGCGGCAAAAAAAGTTTGAAGCCCATTACGGCGGTAAGCACTGCCTATTACGGAGTATGGGATGCCAACACACGCACGATGAAACATTTTCATCTCAGCTCACGGTTCCGTGCAATCAGAAAATGGTATGCAATAGCTGTAATTGTTACTGGCACTGATACAGGTTCTTCCTAGTAAGGGGCTATTTTGATAATATTTTGTGTATCAACTATTAAATAAACGGCCTCGCGCTAAGAAGTTTCCAGTAATATCATTAGTGTAGATATTTGGCTATATGGGCAATAATGTTCCTTTGCCTGACCTGAAAGGGCGAATAACAAAACAACAATCAATCAATCAATCTACGGCATCGTAACGTTCTCCCATCTCTCTGCACAACGGAACGGAATGAATTAAATATGCGGACGTTTTTTTTTATAAACCGCGCTGATAAAGAAACGATTTGAAAATGGCGGCCGAACCAATGCTATCTCGCGTATATTAGTATGAGGGAAGAATTGAGAAGCGAGACAGCCCATACAATGGCCGCCATTTTGAGATCGTTTCTTTATGTGCGCAGGTTATACTCATAAAAGCGTAATTGGTGTGAATTTGGCTAGCTTCTTAACATAATTTTTAATATTTGTTGTTAATCTACATTAAGTGAAGTTACACAAACATACATAAACATAATATCACTCCTTTTATTCCCCGAAGGGTTAGGCAGAGGTACCAGCTTAAGAGCCGGACCCACGTTTAGCCGATTTTATGCTTTATTACCAACGAAGAAGAAGTGAAGTGAAGTGAAGTAACAAATGATCATTATTTAATGTCTGTTGACCAGGTCAATATCTCAGTAGAGGCTCGACAAAATTTTGTTCAAAAAAGGAAGATTTCGGCATAATTTTTTAAATTTTCTCTAAATTTCCATAATTTTTTGAAGTTTTTAATATTTGTTAGTATTCTTTTGACGACAAATAAAATATCGTGAATTTTTTTCATTAAATTAATCGAGCCGTTTCGGAAATTAGTGCCTTTGGCAGACAGACAGACGGACGGATGGAAAAGACATATTAATAAGGTCCCGGGACGTGTACCCGAAACCTTAATCAATAAACTGATACAAACCTAAACTAAGAACTTCCTCTTTTCTAAAATCGGTTAAAAATAGGTACTAAAACACTTCTTATGAATTAAAAAATACTTTTATGAAAATTGGTTTTGACAAAATCGAAATAATCGCGGACAAACATGCATACAAACATACATACAGGTCGAATTGATAACCTCCTTAACCTTTTTTTTCGTTATAAAACTTTAATTTGAAAAAGGCCCGAGGGTTTCGATAATCCTACTAATATTCTAAACAACAAAGTTTATAATAAAGGATGTCTGCAACTCTTTCACGTAAAAACTACGAAATAGATTTTAATGAAAACTTACAAATAAAACATATTTGAAGGAAAATTTAACTGGCGAACTGCAGTCAGTGAAGGTTAAGTTAAACGGTAAAAAAAGATGGAAAATGGATTTCTACCCAAGTGGAGAAAGTTTAAAAAAAAAGAAAGATACATTTTTTTACAAAAACGTTGACACAAACATGCAAAAATGGAACACAAAAAAAACAACAACAATACAGTAAACCAAAATACAATAATAAATACAACAACCAACGAATCATAATCAGTTTTGTATGGTGTGTCAAGTTGCGGTAAAATCTAGTATTAAATTATTATATTGATGGGAAAATACGATAAAACTAACCTTAGTATACATTTTTCTGTAAGTTTTTTAATTATTTACTTACCCTGTAAAGTGCATTTTAGTTATTTGACGTATGTCAATTTAGATAGGATGTCACGTATTTACCATAAAACAAACCAAATAAGTAGACCTGCAGTAAAGCTTTTTAAAATGTACGGTACCTTTATGAATAATACGGTTAAATTATTAGCTCTGTAATTTCCATACACCGTGTTAGGATTCCTTACAGCCTAATACGGTAGGTACTAAAATATCTAATGAGATTTTATATCCTAATTCTGAAATATAATGTTAAGATATTTCGGTAATGTAAGTTATTACTTACACATAAGAGCACTCTGACTTTACCATAAAACTCTCAAATCGTTAGTAATCGTTGTATTATACTATTTTTCTTCATTAAAACTTATACGTTAGGTTTCATAGTATTCTAACAAACTTAAATTTTACTGTCAACTTTAAGCGTCAAAAACAAGGATTTTAGTTAAAAAACATGAACCTCCAAAATTGGTTTTATACTTGAGAACTAATGAAAATTACACTTAAATAACGAAATGTTCATAAATTATATTTATTATACCACTAAATTTAAAAATTACCAACACTGCGTTTTTCCTATTACCGATGGTACCCTCCGTAATAGGCGGAACCCTCAAATAGCCTTCCTAACACGGCGGACTTTTGTTTACTCATATTTACTAGTTTTATTTGATTTTAAACGGCAATCAACTTGATTAACTAAGACTTCTTGAATGTAAAAAGTATTCGAATATAGTTACATAATCTTAAAGTGTTTGTTTGAACTAAAAACGAAGTCTGAAAATTCAATGTTCTACCACGAGTCAGTCTGCGTTTGTATGAAACAGCTTCTCGCTTCGCTGAACTTACACAAAATAATTAATTTAAGTCATTTTAAACGATTTTAAACGCACGAGTGCTGGGTAATTAGTTACTTGTTAGTTTCCCTTGGACACTATGTAGTCACCTTTACCATACACAGTTACAACGAATCATAAATTGAAAAAGATAAAATAGAGCCGTAATAGGACGTGATTTTGACTACCGCGGTAATAGGACGTTTTACCCTAATAATAATTTTACTAATAGCTTCCTTTTTTAAAAAGGTTTTTTAATGGAAATTTTGCTAAATGCAGTGTAGTGTCTTGTAGACCTCCTTTTTAATGTTTAAATTATGAAGGAACAGGTCAAATACGCCAACTTTGCCCGATTTTTCTGAAAAAACATAATTTCTTGAAAAAAAATATTGCAAGGATGTATATTTTTTGCAAAAAAACATTTCTTTTGCAAAAAAAAATAGGTCTATATTTTATCCCACTTTTGTTTGATTTTCATGGCGGGCAAAGTTTACTGGACTTTTAGCCTACTTTGCCCATGCAGTTTTGAGACGCAAATATAGCCTTTAAAATTATGGAAAAAATACCAGCACAAGGGCTTGAGTTTTTACAAGCGAAAATTTCTGGAATCTTATGAATATCATTCCAAACTTCATGATAAAATGAGTGGGCAAAGTTACCCTGGTAAAATTTAACTTTTTCATAAAAGCAGCATTGACCGATTCCAAAGTCCGCATTTAGGATCACGCGGGGCGTTGCGCGGGACGCCGTGCGGGGCGTGCTGCGAATAAATCAAACGTATGAGACCGTTTACAGAGACGCGTTGGCGGGTGCCGAAGCATGCACTGCCGCGGCCAACGCCGCGGGCCCCGCGGCGGTGCCCGCGTCGTTCAACACTTCAAGAACAAAACATAGGCCTATGTTCGATATCGTATGAGGAAACGCGTCAGCCCCCGCCGCGGTGCCCGCAGCGGCGCCCGCGGCGGCGCCCGCGTCGTAGCCCGCACGACGCCCCGCACGACGCCCCGTACAACGCTCTGCGTCTTCGTAAAAGAGGCCTTAGGGTTGTCAAATTAAAAAAATAGCACAGTCTTTACTTTCCTATTATTTTCTGCTTGTATATTAAATAAATAGTTTTTTTTATTAATTATAATAATACAGTCTTATAAGGTAAGATATTACATAAAAAGCTGTTTTATTTTAAATAGCCTAATTTTGAATACCTTTTACACTTAAATTATTGTATGGCAAAATCAAATTTTTAACAAAATTAAAATATAAAGAATCCAAATGGTGACAACCCTAAGTCTTTTTTTAAAGGCAGGCAAAGTTGACAACCACCGGTCTGAACTTTACCGGGTATCTTTGCCCATTATGATATTCTTTGTATTTTAAAAGCTTCAGCGCTGAAACTTTTTTTTAAATACTCTACACATTATAGTTGAGAACGTACAGTTACTAAAACTTCTCTAAGTACTCGCCATGAAGCACAATTCACTTGTAATATTCCTTAAAATTTGGCCCGCAAAACATGCGCTGACTTCGACGATTTTTCACAAGTTACTGAGTAAATCTAGAAGCAAACGGAATACATAGTTATCACTTATTTATCTTTTTTTTTTACAATAAATATAATTTTTTTTTAATAATACTGGAATATTTTCTATATTAATGATTTTCTTTGTAAATTGCGATTCGGGCAAAGATACCCTGGTTTGAAAGTTGGCGTATTTGACGGTAAGTTTTTTGATTAAGTAATCGCCACGCGACTTACACAATAAATAAGTATGCATAGAATGAAAATAATTTTGTCTTCTTTTTACTGCCCCTAGCTAGACACTTTTGTCACACAGTAAACTGTTGAGAAGTTATTTGAAAAAGAAAACCCTAATTGTGATACATTCACATTCGATTCAAGATGGCGGCTCGCGCCTGCTCTCCCCGAGGTCGATAACTTGGATTTTTACTAGGCCCCTATACCTCAACAACATAATGTCAAATCAAAACCGTTTCTACTCCACCTTTTGCAAGACTACCTACAGAGTGGACTATTACGTCACTAGGTAAGTACAAGTATTTCTTTATCTTTTCTTTCTTTCTTTTTTTTCTTTATTTTATAATTTGATTTAAATTAATTTATCACTTGGGTACTTATACCTATAGGTACAGTGGCGGTCTAGGACGGCGTAACAGTTTTGTCTATGGTCTCTTGTGCCCTAAACTTTAATGCTAAAGAACAAGAGCTATTTTTCAATACAGAACAACCTGAAGTGTTACGCCGTCCTAGACCGCCACTGTACCTACATAATTAGTTCATTAAAACAACAAATAGGTAAGTACTTATTTATAAGTTTATTAAAGTTTAATATGCCTACTGATGATAATATACTGACGTGGACCTCTATTAACTTAAACGACAAGCAACCCTATAATATTTTAAATTGCTAACCGAGTTAGAGCATCACCTGTAATTTTCCCTTATTATGACTAAACTTTAATCTTATAATTTAGCCTAAACAAAACGTTTATTTTTTTTAAATTTAAATTTCACATTATAATACCTACACATATATGTATTATCAAAGGCATTGTGCTATCCCACTGCTAATATTACAGAAAGCCTAGTAGCATCAATTATAAATAACGCATTGTTCTTTATTTAGTACGAGCGGTCCCGGCTTACTTCGTTACGCCATAGAATATAAGATACTACTACAGACTTGGCTCTGTACACTTCGTTCTTTTGACTGCCCAGAATGGGCGAATAAAAAAACAAACAACAACAACAAACCACCTGTCAAAATATGTAAACAACGGAAAAATATTGCACCTTGGGTTACATTAATTGAGTTTAAGTAAGGATCCCTATTTTTTTTAAATCTAATACTTATAGCCTATGTCACTCGGGGATAGTGTAGCTTCCTACCCTGCGGCTCCCCCCGGGGCTGCAGGGTACTCGTTAGGAGTTTCCCCGCCTTAAAAAAAAAAAAAAAAAGCTTCCTACCAGTAAAATATTTTTTTAAATCGGTTCAGTATTTCCGGAGCCTATTTGTTACAAACAAACAAACAAATCTTTCCTCTTTATTATATTGGTATAGACTAGAGGCTGCCCCGCGGTTTCACTCGCGCAAATTTCTTATAAGACAAAAATCCCGTTTTTTCCGTTCCCATGGAAATTTCGGAAAATCCTTTCTTAGTGCTCACCTATACTCCTTAAGAGCCATAGCACAGCTAAAGTAGCGCCACCCGAAAAAAAATTAATATAAACTAAGGCAAATATCAAAAATGTGAAACAGCATTCCCCTAGATAATTCAGCCTAGTATTTTTAGGGCATGTATAGCTTTTAGGTTAAAGACCACAGAAAGAAACTGATTGTTGCTAAAAACGGCCGCTTTTGTTTCAGTTTTTCATACAAACTTTAACATCCTGAATCAAGGCTTTTTAGACTTATTAACGCAGTTTTGATATCATATTTAATGTTTTAATATTATAAGGAGCTTATTTTGAAAATATCAAATCTCTGTGTCATTATTTTAGATTTTATCAAAAAACATGTTTTATCCTGTTTATGAACTTTAAAATATATATTAAAAAAACTATTTATTATGTTGGTAATGCAAAGAGAATCGACAGTGTAATTTTCATTTTTCTTAACCCAGTAGTTTAGGTGTTTCATACAAACTGTTACATCCTGCATCCTGTATATGGCGTACCGGTACCGGTTAAGTTATCCCCAAATCCCGTCTGAGTGGGTGCCTATACTGCCTATGTCACGTAGGGAAGCTACTGTCCAAATTTCATCTTTCTGTCTTCAGCGGTTTCTGCTGGGCGATGATGAGTGAGTGAGTACCTACGTGAGTAGATCAGTGGTATTTGGATTATAAACATATATATGTCGTGGCCATATCGTAAAATTGGCCATTTCATGATATGGCCGGCCATTTCATAAAAGTGAACTTTTCATTAAATGGCCAGATCGTTAAAATCTAAGTGATCGTATGACTATTTCATGAAATGGCCAAATCATTCATATCGTTGAATAGTTAAACATTTCTCCGCTAGTGGCGCTGTTGTTGCGTGTGTTGTGTGATTTAATGTGACGCGCCATTACGGTTTACAATAATAATATAAAAAAAGTGAATTTAAGTGAGGAAAAAGACGATAAAAGTAAGTACAGAACTTCACTTTCACTTTAGGTTTAAGTATTTTATTATAATTAAATTAATTTAGGAACGCAGAAGGCGTTCGTCTCGATAGGGTGTGTCGCGAGGAAGAGGGTTCGCAAGTGAAATGTGCACTTTTCATGAAATAGCCGGCCAGTTCATGAAATGGCCAATTTTACGAATTGGCCACGACATAGATATAGATAGATGTCGCAAAAAAAGTAGGAAGATTTGATAATTAGTTTTTCTGCAAAAATCTAGGGATTTTGCGATAAAACGCAAAAAAACTGCTTTTTGTCAGGAAGATTGGAAAAAAAACCTTATATCATATTATAATATGATATAAGGTTTTTTTCCAATATTATTATATGATATATGTTTTTTTTCCAATCTTCCTGACAAAAAACAAGTTTTTTTTGCGTCAAAGGAATTTTAACGAACCAATCAGAACAAGAGTTGATCAGCAAGCAATAATCTAGCCAATCAGAGTTATGTAAGGTTTATTTTTTTTTAATTTTACTCGATTTTTGCAAAAAAAAACTACTGCTGTTTGTTAGAAAGATTGAAAAAAAAAGTAATCCTTATAATAAGTTACCCGAGTTTTCGCAAAATCCCTAGTTTTTTTTTTTGCAAAAATACTAATTATCAAATCTTTTACGACATTATATAATTTCTTTTGGTGGACATACCTACCTACTAACCCGGAAATCTCAATAATAAACATTCATCATCATTTCAGCCGTAAGACGTCCACTGCTGGACATAGGCCTCCCTCAAGGCTCTCCATCTGTACCGATCGCAGGTGGCCTGCATCCAGCGTGGACCCGCAGCCTTGCGCAGATCATCCGTCCATCTGGTCGGTGGACGTCCTACGCTGCGCTTGCCGATCCGTGGTCTCCACTCGAGAACTTTTCGGCCCCAGCGGCCATCTGTTCTGCGGGCTATATGACCTGCCCATTGCCACTTCAACGAGCTTATCCGCTTGGCTATGTCGGTGACCCTGGTTTCTCTGCGTATGTCCTCATTTCTGATTCGATCCCGCAGAGAAATCCCGAGCATAGCCCGCTCCATGGCTCGTTGAGCTACTCGGAGCCTGTTCATAAGCCCTATAGTGAAGCACCACGTTTCAGAACCGTATGTCATCACTGGCAGCACACATTGGTTAAATACCTTCGTCTTCAGGCACTGAGGAATATTGGACGAGAAGACGTTGCGTAGTTTCCCGAACGCGGCCCATCCGAGCTGGATTCGGCGATTGACCTCCTTCTCGAAGTTGGACCTACCTAACTGGATGGTTTGTCCTAGGTATACGTACTCGTCGACAACTTCGAGAACCGAGTTCCCAACCATAACTGGGGTAGGCAGAACATGGACATTAGACATGACCTTCGTCTTGTCCATGTTCATTTTAAGGCCCACCTGTTGGGAGACTCGGTTGAGGCCTTCGAGCATCGTGCTGAGTTCCTCCATCGACCTTGCCATGACTACGATGTCGTCGGCAAACCGAAGGTGAGTGATGTATTCGCCGTTAATATTGATGCCCTGCCCTTTCCATTCTAGAAGTTTGAAGGCGTCTTCTAAAGTGGCGGTGAACAGTTTCGGAGATATAACATCTCCCTGTCTCACGCCTCTGTTCAAGGGAATAGCCTTCGAATTCTGTTCCTGTACTCGGACAGACATGGTGGCGTTGCTATACAAACACTTCAGCACTTCGATGTACCGATAGTCAATCCGGCATCGTTGGAGGGACTCTAGCACCGCCCATGTTTCGACCGAATCAAAGGCCTTCTCATAGTCCACAAACGCTAGACATAGCGGCAAGTTATACTCTTCGGTCTTCTGTATAACTTGCCGCAGCGTATGTATGTGGTCTATGGTACTAAAGCCTTTTCGGAAGCCGGCTTGTTCGGGAGGCTGGAAGTCATCAAACCTTCGTTCGAGACGATTGGCGATGATCCTGGAAAACAGCTTATAAACATGGCTCAAAAGCGAGATGGGCCTATAATTCTTCAAAAGGGTTTTATCGCCCTTCTTAAAGAAAAGCACCACCTCACTTCTGTTCCATGCTTCAGGCGTGGTCCCTTCGAGTAGGACAGAATTAAAGAGCCTCTGAAGGACTTTGAGTACCGGTGTTCCACCCGTTTTCAGAAGCTCTGACGTGATTCCATCCTCACCCGGTGCCTTGTTGTTTTTAAGCAGTTTCAGGGCCATCCTTATCTCGTACAGGCTGATGTCCGGGATATCTTCGGTATAGTGTCGGGTTAGTTTGGCTCTAGGGTCGTTAGCCGCACTAGTAACAGGCTTAGTGACCGAATCGTATAGCTGTCCGTAGAACTTCTCGATTTCCCTCAAAATTTCCGCTTTCGTCGACGCTATACTGCCGTCATCCCTCTTCAGCTTGGTCATTTGGCTTTGCCCAACAGACATATCTCTTGCGAACACTTTGGAGCCTTTATTTCGCTCTATCGTATCCTTAATACGCGCAGTATTAAAGACACGGATATCGTGTCGCAAGGCCTTCGAGATCTGCCTATTGAGCCGCCTATATGACGCAGCATCATCGGGAGACTGCAGTCTAAGCAAGCGTCGTTCAGCCATAAGTTTGAGGGTGTCTTCAGAGAGTTTCTGAGTTCTAGCGGTACGGCGAGTCCTAAAGAATTTAGATCCGACCGTATGGACAGTTTTTACGAACCTGTTATTGATCTCGTCCACTGATGCGTCGTCTAGACAATCAAAGCGATTAGAGAGCTCGAGTTGAAAGCTCTCGGGGTTTTCGATCTGAGCGAGGGTAGGACGGAGCGTAGACTTCATCAGGCGGTACCGTTCAAGTTTAACGTTCACATTCAATGTGCCTCTTACTATTCGGTGATCACTGCCGGTTTTTACCCTATGAATCACGGAGACATCATTGAATATCCGTTTCTTGTCGGTCAAGATGAAGTCTATCTCGTTCCTAGAACCACCAGGGCTCATCCAGGTCCATTTCCTATGAGGTGGCTTCTGGAAGAAAGAATTCATCATGAAGAGTCCTTCTTTCTCCATGAAATCGGCCAGCCTCTGACCTCTAGGGTTCCGTTGCCCATAACCGAAGTTCCCCACTCTCAACTCATGCTCGCTTCTCTTGCCTAGTTTCGCATTAAAGTCCCCCATAACAACATTGAAGTGAGTTTTATGCGTATGTATGGCCCGACTAATGTCCTCATACATAGACTCTACTTCGTCATCTGAGTGTGTCGAGGTCGGTGCATAGACCTGAACGACCTTCAGCAAATATCTTTTAGATATTCTGAGTGTTAGGTATGCGACCCTGCTCGACACACTGTCGATGGTAATAATGTTGCTAACGAGGGACTTGTGGACGAGAAACCCGACACCACCTTGGGACAGTTGGTCGCCCTCCCGGTGGAAGAGCAGGTTACCCGATTTCAGGGTTATCGTGTCCTGTCCCTGTCTACGGACTTCTGATAGCCCTAGAATATCCCACCGTAACCTGCTCATTTCCTCTTCCAGCGCAACAATCATATCGTCAGTCCTCAAAGTGCGGACGTTGTGTGTTGCCAGGGCCAGTTGTCGTTTAAAGGGGTGGTAGCCGACCGTCCGGGGATTCTTAGCACCCCTTGCCCCGCCGTTACCGTAACCGCTACCGTGGTCAGGAATAGCGGGGCTGCCGGGGACTAGGGGCCTGGGCACATGCTGACTATTCATGAGGGGGGGGGGGTTGCCATACTCGCCACGCTTGGCAGGCGGGTTGGCGAGCGCAGTATGGTGTTGTTTAAAAACCAGAAGACGCTGCTGCCCGTCTTCTGGTGCTGTCCCTCAGCCGGGTCCTACGGCTCCCACGGGAGGAGAGGGGAGGGCGACATTCTAACGCCGGCGCCCGCGGCAATAATAAACATTAAACAAAGTATTTTAATATTTCTAGCCTATGCTGTCCCACTGCTGGACAAAGGCGTATTTCCCCTCCTTCCACACTTCCCTGTCCCTGGGCAGATTTACTTCAGGCGCTTCGTGCGCTCCCAATTCGTCGCTTCGTCGTTTCCTGGGGCGACCATGTCATCACTAGCCCAACGATTGGAGTTCATGCGGGCGACCACGTGGCGGGCCCAGTCCCACTTCAATTCTACCTCCCACCACTCCTCCCAGTCCCAATTCTTTTAAGCTACATCCCGTATTGAGTTCTGGAGCGCAGTTCGGTGTTTCGAACTTTTTTCACCAATCGAACTCCCTGTATATTACGCTCCATATTTTCTGACCGACCTCGAGTTTTGACCTTTGAATGTCAGCCAAAGACCAAGTCTGAGCTCCGTAGGTAAGGATGGGAAGAATGCACATGTCCATGAGCTTTCGCTTGAGACTAAGGGGAAGGTCTCCCTTCATTAGTCCCTTCATCGACCAATAGCTCTTCCAGGCGTTTTCGACTTGTCTTTTAACTTCTTTATCCTGTCGGCCTGGATCTTTCCAGGTCGACTATTTGGCCGAGGTAAAGTATTCATGAAAAAATGCAATCATTTAACCATCCACACCTACTGTTAGCTCTTAACTGTTTGTCATGACTTTTGACATGTTCATCCTCAGTCCAACCTCGAGGCTCTCTTGGCTAAGTTGTTCAAGCATGGTCTGTAGCTCAGGTGCAGAATTCGAAAACAAAACAAAGTAGCCATGCAAATATTCCTGATTATCTTTTTTTTTTGGGCAAATCTATCTTTACAGCATTGAAATGATTAAGACATTGTTTTTTATTGTTAAAATTAAATATATTATTTCTTAAGTATATACATGTTATTATAATTTTACTAAGCAGTTGACTCCTACATAAATACATTGATTAATCTAATCGCCCCCACAGCCTGCTACCGCCTCTGCAATAGGAAGTTATGTGACAAATCAATACCTAAGGACCCATTCTGCTCCTAACGGGATTTAATTAAATTTGCGAAAAAACATAAAATATGATAAATTGGTTTTTAATATCTGAAACAATGAAAATATTAAGTTGCAATTAAAACACATATACAATTACTAGAGGCTGCCCCGCGGTTTTTCCCGCGCAGATTTCTCATAAACACAAAAATCCCGTTTTTTCCCGTTCCCGTCGGAATTTCGGGAAGTCCCTTCTTAGTGCTCACCTACACTCCCCAAGGAACCCACGTGCCAATTTTCAGCTTTCTACGCCCAGTAGTTTCGGCTCTGCGTTGTCTGTCAGTCAGTCAGTCAGTCAGTCAGTCAGTCAGTCAGTCAGTCAGTCAGTCAGTAACGGAAGAGTTTTATATATATTGATACACACAATGCAATTAAAAATATAAGGTACTTGATACATATAAGGCCTATGCTGTAACAAGGCCTAACATTCCTTAAACCTAAATAAACAAAGTTAAAAATTTTAAACTTTAGGCACACATACATATAAGCCCTAAAGTTTGAAATAGGGTGAAAGGGTGGCCCATGGTCACTCCCTGTGGTAGTGCGAGCAAATCGCAATTTACCGCTAGTACACGTAGTTTCGTGTTGCAAGTTAATATTTACAGGATTTCACTTTATATTTTTAGTTATTTATTGACTGGTAATCATTAATGTAACGATCACAGCTTGTTATTTATTATTTTTGCTATCCATTAGGGGCAATGAACTTTAAGTAAATGAATTTATGTATTTTTTAAATATTTTTAACCCAAGTAGCTCGAGGTGCAAAAATAAGGCCTAGGCTTTAATTGTAGAAGGCAGGCCTTATTTCTGATAGGCAAAACACAGAATTTGGTTCTTCATTTTATTTTTATTTTGTTTCGAGCTGGGGTATGTTAATGCACTTGTTTTAAACGAATTTTCTTTTGATATTTTTCTGTTTAAAACATTGATTTCCCTTTTGTGGAATGCTCTTAGTGTGGAACTCTTTGTTTGATTTACTGATTTTACCACTAAAAACATGTCAAAAAAGTAAAATAAGTACTTAATATGAACAATATTTAAAAACATGAGATTTATAAAATAATATATTGTATAGTTTGTGAGAAAACCATAATGGTGGCTGATATGACTTCTTGTTCAAAATTTCGTAAATCCTGTCATAAATATTGTGATTTTCTAACGCCAATGAATCTAAACCCTTTTTATGTGCCAGTAAATACAGACTAATCGTTGAATTTAGGACCGGTTACATTCTTAGACATAAAAAGTAAAGAAGGTGCCTTATTAAATCACCGTACTTTTATATGGCCTACGGTTTAAAAAAAAATTACAATATTTTTTATGTAAATGCACGAGGATGTTCCTTTAATTTAGTTTTGTTACTTCTTTGTTGACCATATTGTTAAATTTTGATTTATTCTCTTAATTTAAGCCAAAATACAATTTTTTTTATAATTACCAATTTAAGTAAGAAAAGAGTCAAAGTTTCTATTATCCAAGAAATTAAAGTTGCATGATACAATATTCAATTTTTATTTTTATTAATTTGATCTTTTATTTTAGAGATATTTGAGGCGAGAAGTTATAGGCCATATTAAATAGGGGTAATTTAATATGGCCAAAGAGAGAGATATTTTCATTCGTTACTTTTTCAATTTTTTTCAAAGAGTAATTTTTCTTTTTAAACTTAGTATTGTAGAACTCATATGCATCATCATCATTATCATCATTTCAGCCGTAGGACGTCCACTGCTGGACATAGGCCTCCCTCAAGGCTCTCCATCTGTACCGATCGCAGGTGGCCTGCATCCAGCGTGGACCCGCAGCCTTGCGCAGATCATCCGTCCATCTGGTCGGTGGACGTCCTACGCTGCGCTTGCCGATCCGTGGTCTCCACTCGAGAACTTTTCGGCCCCAGCGGTCATCTGTTCTGCGGGCTATATGACCTGCCCATTGCCACTTCAACGAGCTTATCCGCTTGGCTATGTCGGTGACCCTGGTTTCTCTGCGTATGTCCTCATTTCTGATTTGATCCCGCAGAGAAATCCCGAGCATAGCCCGCTCCATGGCTCGCTATAGTGAAGCACCACGTTTCAGAACCGTATGTCATCACTGGCAGCACACATTGGTTAAATACCTTCGTCTTCAGGCACTGAGGAATATTGGTAGAGAAGACGTTGCGTAGTTTCCCGAACGCCGCCCATCCGAGCTGGATTCGGCGATTGACCTCCTTCTCGAAGTTGGACTTACCTAATTGGATGGTTTGTCCTAGGTATACGTACTCGTCGACAACTTCGAGAACCGAGTTCCCAACCATAACTGGGGTAGGCAGAACATGGACATTAGACATGACCTTCGTCTTGGACATGTTCATTATTATTTATGTTAAGCTCTGTAAATTAATATAAGGCTTACTTTAAGTTTTATTGTAAATTTATGAATTTTCCAATAAATTTATTTTATTTATTTATTTTAAGGCCCACCTGTTGGTAGACTCGGTTGAGGCCTTCGAGCATCGTGCTGAGTTCCTCCATCGACCTTGCCATGACTACGATGTCGTCGGCAAACCGAAGGTGAGCGATGTATTCGCCGTTAATATTGATGCCCTGCCCTTTCCATTCTAGAAGTTTGAAGGCGTCTTCTAAAGTGGCGGTGAACAGTTTCGGCGATATAACATCTCCCTGTCTCACGCCTCTGTTCAAGGGAATAGCCTTCGAATTCTGTTCCATATGCATATTTGTAATTAACCATGCTGATGTGGTGTTTTAATAGATATTATTGAGGAAGAAGCACCTAAAATAAGGTAGGCCTTATTTGTATCACTTACCTTACAATACTAGCTTTTGCCCGCAACTTCGCACGCGTTTTTTCATTATAAACGTTATTACTGGTTGATTTAGTACTCAGGAATTTGGGTATACATCATTAACCTATTTTTACGTCGAAATAAAAAAAATATATATACTGTAGTATATTGTTTTCATACTAACTAAAGAGTCCCGTTTTAGTATATTTCTTTCTTCCAACACCCCTACATCCACAGAGACACTTGTAGACCGAATTTCACGTTGAAATACTCTAAGAAATCGATTTTTCATTCTAAATAATTAGTCCGGTAATACCCGTTCCCATGGGAATTTAATTAATTCATTTCTTTCAACACCTTTTCAACCACTGAGGAACCTGTACACCAAATTCAAGTCGATACACTCAAGGAAGTCAATTTTTCATTCTCACTTAAAAAAAAGTCTTGTTATTCCCGTTCCCGTGCGAATTTTGTAAATTCCTTTCTTTTAACACACCTACATTCACTTAGGAACCTGTACACCAAATTTCACGTCTACACACTCAACGAACTCGATTTTTCATTCTAACTACAAAAGCGCTGTAATTTACGTTCCAATGGGAATTTTGTTAATTTCTTTCTTTCATCACCCCTACATTCACTGGGGAACCTTCGGACCAAATTTCACGTCTATACACTCAATGAATACGATTTTTCATAGTAACTAAAAAGTCCCGTAATTCCCGTTCCCGTGGGAATTTCGGGAAATCCCTTCTTAGTGCTCACCTACACTCCCCAAGGAGCCTACATGCCAATTTTCAGCTTTCTACGCCCAGTAGTTTTGGCTCTGCGTTGTCTGTCAGTCAGTCAGTAACGAAAGAGTTTTATATATATTGACTAGCTTTTGCCCGCAGCTTCGCACGCGCTTTTTCATTAAAAACTTTAATTATACTGCTTGATTTACTACTCAGAATTTTGGTGACATCATTTCTGATCGCACCAATACTAATTTTGACATACTCAAGTAAATCGATTTTACATACTAAATAATTAGTCCGGTAATCCCTCTCTCTGAGGAAAGGGTGTTGAAAAGAGGGAATGAACACCCTTTCTCTCCTCTCACTGAGGAACCTGTACACAAATTTCACGTCGATAAACTCAAGGAAGTCGATTTTTCATTCTTACTAAAAAAGTCCCGAAATTCCCGTTCCCGTGGGAATTTTCTAAATTCCTCTCTTTCAACACCTCTTTGTTTACTGAGGAACCTGTACACCAAATTTCACGTCGATACACTCAATAATTTCGATTTTTCATACTAACTAAAAAGTCCCGTAATTCCCGTTCCTGAGGAAATTTCGGGATATCCTTTCTTAGCGGATGCCTTCGTCATAACATCTACCTGCATGCCAAATTTCAGCTCGATCCGTCGAGTAGTTTGGGCTGTGCGTTGATAGATCACTATGTCAGTCAGTCAGTCAGTCACCTTTGAGTTTTATACAGTGTGTCCGGGGAAGTTATAACATAATTTTAAGGGTGTATTCTATGATCAATTTCATAGCTGAAAACACCCCATATGGGGGGTCGCAGCCTCACCCTCCCCTCTGTATGATGTTTTTTTTTTTTTTTTGCAAAAGTCGATCCCGCCTACTTTTAAATTCACAGTTAAAGATCTAAGGCTCACGGAACCTTCATTAAGGTCTTGATCGAAGGCTAAGTAGTTAGGCTATCTAAGTTACTACCAAAGTAACCAAGTATTGCTTATACTTTTTTTTTTAAAGATGATAAACCAAAAAAATCATTTTTTTTGTACATTTATTACGGTTTTTCAAAGTTTTCACAAAAAAATTCAGATACTTTTTTTTATTTTTTGTGTTTTATTGTTAGCTTTTGAGTTGTTCTCCAAATTGGTATTAGATTTATTTCTCTACGTCTATTACTTCAGAAATTATCAACTACCAAACAGACCCTTCGCTTTTACCTTTTAATTTAAGATTTTAGTTTAACCCACTTTTATTAAAAGTAAAAGTAAAGTAAAAAATGATTTATTCAATACAGGATACAAGATATCGCTTATTGAAAGTCAATTAGACTAATCTAATTAATATTGATACCTTATTTCGTAAAGTATCCTATACTGATAGAGGCGAGGTAGTTCAGGGTGCCCACTAATTGGCTCAGGCAAACAATGTTTGCCTTGCCTTACGACAATGGTCGTCTGGAGACGCCCCCAAACGAGCCCTCCTCTGTCAAATGATTCTACTCCCTTTCGCAATGATTTTACAGCGTAGAGAAGAAAGGGGTAACAAACTCTACTTTACAATTTCTCTTTTTTTTTTTTTTTTTTTGTTCTTATATATGTGACATTACAATTCAATTTACAATACAAAGAACATAAATTAATAAGATTTAAAGTACATACATGAAATAATGAAAATATCGTGCAGAGCTAGACTACTTCCATGCGTCTTTCTCGTTTAAATTAATTAAAAAATAAAGTCAATATTTAGTTCTTTTGTTAGTTATTTTGGTAGCCTACCTACTAAGCCTTCGTACAAGACCTGAATTAAGAGTCCTTTTATGCGAACAGTGGCGCCACTCTTGAAAAAAAAAAAACGAAAGGCTTTTTTCAGAAAAAAGTGCTCCCTTGTGCATAAAATCTTGGTCCCTAGTATTTTTTTAGTATTTAAAATAATATCTAAAAAATAAATATTCTAAACCTAGATATTATTTTAAATACTAAAAAAATACTAGGGACCAAGATTTTATGCACAAGGGAGCACTTTTTTCTGAAAAAAAGCCTTACTTTATAATTTTTTTTTTTTCAAGAGTGGCGCCACTGTTCGCGTAAAAGGACTCTTAATTTAGGTCTTGTACGAAGGCTAAGTAGATAGGCTACCAAAATAACTAACAAAAGAACTAAATATTGACTTTATTTTTTAATAAAAGTGGGTTAAACTAAAATCTTAAATTAAAAGGTAAAAGCGAAGGGTCTGTTTGGTAGTTGATAATTTCTGAAGTAATAGACGTAGAGAAATAAATCTAATACCAATTTGGAGAAAAACTCAAAAGCTAACAATAAAACACAAAAAATAAAAAAAAGTATATGAATTTTTTTGTGAAAACTTTGAAAAACCGTAAAAAATGTACAAAAAAAATGATTTTTTTGGTTTATCATCTTTAAAAAAAAAAGTATAAGCAATACTTGGTTATTTTGTTAGTAACTTAGGTAGCCTAACTACTTAGCCTTCGATTAAGACCTTAATGAAGGTTCTGTGAGCCTTAGATCTTTAACTGTGAATTTAAAAGTAGGCGGGGTCGACTTTTGCAAAAAAAAATAATAATAACATCATACTGAGGGGGGGGGTGAGGCTGCGACCCCCCATATGGGGTGTTTTCATCGATGAAATTGATCATAGAATACACCCTTAAAATTATGTTATAACTTCCCCGGACACACTGTATATTGATTTACATTAAGTGAAGTTAATAATGATCATTATTTTGTTGTCTGTTGACCATGTCGATGTCTCAATAGAGATAAAAGTTTGTTCAAAAAACAAAGATTTTGGCACAAATTTTTCTATAAATTTCCATAATTTTTAGAAGATTTTAATAGAATAGAATAGAATAGAATCATTTATTTGTTATCACAGGTCAGGTACAGATATTAATGTAGTATAACAGAGTATCACCGTGATATACCTTTTTTTTTTAGGTATACAAATATTATTTACTATAGCCTTAAGTAATTAAAGCTGTGGTCAGCTAAATAAGTTTATAACTTTAATAAAACTATTAGAAAAAATAACAAAAAGAGATCTTTCCTACATACTGCTAGGAACATGGATTATAATTCTAGCACTACAACCACATCATATAACTTTTCTTATGTATGTAGGACACACGAGTATACCACATACATAGTTAAAGCGATACTGTAAAATTACTATAATATTTGTTAGTATTCTTTGGTCGACAAATAAAATATCGTATTTTTTTTTTCATTAAAATTAATCGAGCCATTTCGGAAATAAGTGCCTTTGGCAGACAGACAGACGGACGGATAGAAAAGTCATATTAATAAGGGCCCGCCCGGGACGTGTACCCGAAACCTTAATCAACTGAAACTGAATCAATGAACTGATACAAACCTAAACTGAGAAACTCCTCTTTTCTGAATTCGGGTCAAAATAGGTACTAAAACCCTTCTCCTAAATTTAAAAAATACTTTTTTGAAAACGGTACTAATAATCTAATAATAATAAACGGTCGAAATAATCGCCGACAAACATACATACAGACGGTTGAACTGATAAACTCCTTTTTTGAAGTAGTTTAAAAAACAATTGCGGTTCGTGTTTCTCCAATTTAAATTTGAAAAGGGCCCGGACGAGGGTTTTAATAATCCCAGTAATATTATAAACGACAAAGTCTGTAATTAAGGATGTCTGTAACTCTTTCACGTAAAAACTACGAAATAGATTTTAATGAAACCTTACAAATAAAACATATTTGAAGGAAAATTTAACTGGCGAAGTAGCGGAGCGCAGTCAGTGAAGGTTTAGTTAAACGGTTAAAAAATATGGAAAATGTTTAAAGTTTAAAAAAAGTTTCAAGGCGGAGAAAGTTTAAAAAAAAGAAAGTTACATTTTTTTACAACAACGTTGATACAAACATACAATAAAATGGAACACAAACAAAACAACAACAAAACAGTAAACCAAAATACAATCAATACATATAGTGTAAAATGAAGTCGTTTCCCGCGTCTGTCCCTATGTATGCTTAATTCTTTAAAATTATGCAACGGATGTAGATGCAGTGTTTTTTAATAGATAGAGTGATACAAGAGGAAGTTTTATAAGTAAAATACATGCACAAGATAGTTAGACGTTACGAAGACTAGTAACAAATAAAACAACCAACGGATCATAATAATTTTTGTATGGTGTGTCAAAGATGCGGTAAAATCTAGTAGTAAATTATTAAATTTATGGGAAAATACGATAAAATTAACATAATATAAATTTTTGTGTAAGTTTTTCAATTATTTACTTAAATTATTAGCTCTGTAATTTCCATACACCGTGTTAGGATTCCTTACAGCCTAATACCGCACAAGATAGGAGCAGGAAATATTAAGGGTCAGATCAGATAGCCAGCTCTCCTACGACGGCAATCGGCCCGAGGACGGTACATACATGACTGTCATTCCGTGGAAGCGCGGCAGGTCTCTATTAAAGGACGCCACCTGTGTCGACACACTGGCGGCCTGTCACGTCAAACACATGGCAGGTGTCGCGGGCGCGGCAGCCGTGGCTGCTGAAGAACTCATTCGAGTACGAATTTGTGCCGTTTGGGGTCGAAACCCTGAAACCGTTGGGGCTGGAGGCGCGCCGATTATTTAAAGAACTGCAGAAGCGTCTGATCGACCAGCTCTGCGTTGTCTGCCAGTCAGTCAGTCAGTAACGGAAGAGTTTTATACTGGGTGTTTCTGACAAGGCGGTAATAAATTAAAGGATGGATTCTGCTCACCATAACTAACAACTTTCCCAAGTCAAAATCTCAAAAAAATAACAGCTGTTCCGTACATTAGTTCGATCAGCTGACGGGGTCAATGTACGGGACGGCTGATTTTTGTTTTGAGATTTCGACCCATGTTGCTTTGGGAAAGTTGTTAGGTATGGTGAGCAGTATCCCTCCTTTGATTTATCACCACCTTGTCAGAAACATCCTGTATATATTGATATAACTGTAAATATTAATGTAAAGCTGTAAAAGAGAAACTAGTTTAGAATTAAAAAAAAAAAAACATTTAACTAAGTAAGTACCAATTTAACTAAAATCAATAACTTTAACTAAAGTTAGTTTGGTTGATTATTTTTAGTTTCACATTTTAACATGTGAATGTTATAATAATATGCATTATCTTGTTGTCATATGAAACGATATCGTTGTCTTATTTCCGATTTATGTACAGCATTATTATTTTATTATTACTAGCCTATGTTTTCCCACTGCTGGGCAAAGGCCTCTTTCCCCTCCTTTCATTATTAATTTCAAAAATGATATTACCGTGACCATGGTATCAACACCGATGTTGACGACCCCGGCCGCCGTCATGCGCACGGGCACCTGCACGCGCTGCAGCAGCAGGCGCAGGCAGCGGCGGTTGTCGCGGTCCACGCGCTCCCACGGCGCCAGGTACACCGCGTCGATCAGCTGCTCGCCCTGCGAGATATTATGGCCTCCCTTAAATACTTACCGGGCACATCGTCTTGGCAAAAGAATAGAGAATGCGAAGTCCAAGAACAGACAATAGTTATACCGGATGGAATTTTGTAATGGGAAATAAATTACTCTTAATCCTGGAGATACAACACTTTACGTAAAGGAGACATTCCTTATTTTAAGTTCAGACTTCATGGTTTTATTGGTTGTATTTTCGTACAATTTACCAACTTTGTTAGAGAGATTTCATCCATAAGATTGACCGACCCTAGGTATAGTTTTGCTTCACCTCTTACAGGATAGCGCATGACAGTCGGTTCGTGAAAAACCTACCCAGTCTACTCGTAAGCTATTCTGTCATTAAATCGCAGCGATATATGGCAGGCAATGATCGACGACTTTTTAATCCCCTACGGAAAATCAAAGGGGTGTTATAATTTAAACGCGTGTATCTGTCTGTGGCATCATAGAGCCCAAACGGATGAACCGGTTTTCGTATAGTTTTTTTTATTGTAGATAAATTCAGCCCCAGTGTTGTTAGCCATGTCTCATGAAGATCTGATCAGCGGTTTGAAGATCATCAGCTCTTTTCTAGGTGATGAGGGGATCTAACTAGCTTCCTTATGTCCGATCGATTTGAAATTTGGTTCTACTACTTGAGACGGGCAATTTGGCGTATATCCTTGTTAAGTGGCAGGACAAATCGGCGGATGATCCTTTCAGGAAAATCAGTAAAATGTTCTATCTTCTTCTTCCACTTTGTATATATAGGTTATTAAAGTCCGTAATTGTTCTTTCCTTTCTTAAGTTGCGTTCCGATAGCGTTCTACTATGTCTATGGTTCTGAAAGACAAGCGTTTCCCCACCTCACTGAAAGACACAGAGCCCATGCTGGCTGGCTGTCCCACTTCTGTCTTCCCCATAGACAAAGTAGAACGCTGCGCTTCCTATGTCTTCCCGTCTCCGGCCTATAGCTCGTGAAAGGAATTATTACACGTGAAAAAAAAATTAGACAAGCCTAGGACAAGCCATAAAAAAGTACATTCAACCAATTGTTTTTCCTTTAAACATTTTAAAAATATTGTGGCTTTTTTAGAGGATCAGCTTGACTAGTACCTAGGCTACAAGATTATTATTTTTTACTTTCGTTCCTTTTTCTTCTTCAAAGGTTCGTGAAGTTCTATTGTGTATATTATCCTTATATGTAATTAAAGTAGATAGGTAAATGATCAAATTTCTTACCATAACTCCGACGACTTCGTAGATAATGCAAACTTGAATTAATTCCCCAAAATTTATTGCCGTAATCGGAAGGAATCGCGACACTGCATCTGGATCCTGATAAAAAAAACTACAAGAATTAAGAGACCAGTAGGCCTATTGCGGTTCTTAATGGTAATGGAACGGATTACGAGAATGAAAATTGTTTAGTCAAAATGAACATTTCAGTTGATGGATATTAGTGATATTGCGGTTGCAAATCGATTAATTATTATCACTTTGGTTATGAACAAAAGAATGATTGAATGATGAAACTACGGTCGCGTTTACTTTAATTATTTCACCCAATTACACATTCAAAAAAGATTTTTCAAGGTTAACAAAATTAAACGCAAAACAAACTCATTAACAATATCGATACAGGGAGAAAGTGAGTCGTCTGTATCGTTTGACAGTTGACATCCATGAATCGACTTCATTGCAATCCCCATTTTCATTCGAAAACAACGGCAATGCCATGAAACGTCAAAATAGTCAAATAGTTCGGTGAGCCATGAAAATGGAGATTGAAGTCCGTTTTGCCGTCAATATTCGAGAGATTGATGTCCAGACTGGATATAAAATGCCTAATTTATTTTCATTTTCATGATCAATAAGAACCGCAATAGGCCTACAGTTTAAATTATAATCGTTAAATACGAGTATCTGCCGCGTTTGGACTGATGTTTGCTAGGGACAAAGGGCCGGGATTCCACCCAGCGGAGCTCGGAGCGGTGCAGCGTTCAATTATGTTTAATCAACAAAATAAGAGAAGAGAAAGCGTGACGTTATCAAAGATTTCCTTTTCTCCTTTTTTTTTCTACCGAGGGTATGCGTATTTTAAATTCTTATGACAGTTCTTCACCAGAGCTCGTTTCTCAACCTTTATAAATGCGCGGGCGTAAAGCAATTCCGCTTCGAGTGCAGGTATATGCCTAGCTTGTTCAAGTTTTATTTATTAGAATACCCTTGACATAACGCCTGTGAACAAACCAATCCCACAATTTTAATAAATTTCGCCGACGTAGCGCTTATAAGTATACAAATTACATTTTTTGATTAATAAGCAGGATAGGAAAAAAGGTATCGAGTGGCGACCGCGCACCGGATGACGCAGAATAAGCAGACACCCACAAGATGGACAGACGACATGGTGAAGAATGTGGAAGTTCACTGGATGGAGGTCATTCAGGACCGGTAATTCTGCCGATTTGTGGGAGAGGCCTACGTCTAGCAGTAAAAGTCTTTCTTCTGAGATGATAAAGCAGGATATAAAAATGTTCAAAGTACAAGATAATTTTGACATGACAAATCGAAGATGTTCCATGCCGCCACCGTATAGTGTCGTACAAGGCGATTAAGGTAATTTCCGAAGGTCGGGCAGCAGCGGCCTTGATTAAACATTTTTAACAACCATACTGCGATCGCCAACCCGCCTGCCAAGCGTGGCGATTACGGCAAATTCCCTCCACAATATGTTTGTTGTCCTTATGACAATCTGTGTCCAGCAGTGGCGACGTCTACTGGTTGTAATGAAATGATGACAGGGCAGACCCCTAACTCGATCGTATTTAATATCAGTGTTAACTAAAAAAAAGGCACTTACACTTCTGAACATCAAAATAAGCAAAAGACAGCCGTTGATAATATGAAACGATAAGCTGGCGGCGACGACAACTCCGAAACATTGAGAAACTTGTTTCGAGAATCTTAAAAAAAAAACAACGTTAGCCGACAATTAAATACGATAAAATATATATTTTTTAAGAGCCAAGCGAGATTAGCAAATTTCTGGTAAAATAATAAATATTTAACTAAAGTGAATGATTGCTTACGCTTGCTTGCTTGGACCTATTTAGAACTTGCTACTACTAAGCTATATGGGTTGGCCTTAGTAACAATACTTACTAGTAATTTTTGCTTACCTTACAATCATCTTGTGATGTTTAATTATTGCAATTAATTTAGTGTGAAATGATTTATTTTGCTCTTTAGTGTACATCCTTACAGTGTCGTGTTCTTTATTACAAACAGGTGTCTGGTAAGTTGCTTTATTTGATTCAGGCTCATCATACAGTTGCTGCACTTCGTGAAGTAGAATTTTAATGTGTCCAATAATGTTGAATACCATTATAGACATTAAGAGGTCGAATACACAAGTAGTAACACCACAGTAATGACTGGTAAAATAATTGTATATTGAGGTGATAACAAAATAATCACTGCATTCAATTCCAGGAAATGCCATGTTCACGGCATAATCCAGAGTGACATTCTCGGGCCGATTCCTAGATAAAGCTCCCTTCTTAATGGATTTATACAGCGGTGAAACATTATAAAATGCAATAGCCGATATACACCACATCAATTCGTAAAGTGTGAACCAAAAGGAAAGCTTATTTAAAGTCGTTAAAATCTGTAAATAAAAACTGTGTTTGAAAAGACATAGGTACTTACCTACCCAAAGTACTTGACGAAATGAGCACTTGACGAATCAACACTAACCCCCAAAATTATTAAAGTAAATAATGCCTGATAATTAAAAAAAAACAGACTTGCAAACAGGCCCTTTTTTTTAAGGACCGGATTCTCAAAAATAGTAGGCCAGTTATTATTAATATCAGTCAATGTAAAATCACATTCTCGTAACATTTCAGATTATACAGAATGGCTCATATGTCCTTGAAAAAGAAATCTACTATCAGTCTACTTCTCTCTACTATGTACTACTAGCTTTTGCCCGCAGCTTCGCACGCACTTTTTTATTATAAACGTTTCATTATAACCCTGTGAAGGATAAAAAACTGAAAAGCGAAAAATAAAAACTTTTTATCAAAAATAAAACCGCCGAAAAAAGTGAAAAGCATTAAATAATAGAGAAACATTTTCTATTAGGACTTAATTTTGTTTATTTCAGTTCCCGTGGCTACTTCAGGAATTCCACTGAAACTTATATTCCTAACATTTATTTTAGCTGGTTGGGTTGGATATTAGCTAGGTAGTCGGATGATACGCTCTGCAGTACCGGGCCGAAGAGGCTGAGGTATCCCCTGCCTGTCGTAAAAGGTGACTAAGAGGGGACCCCGGGGTCGTTGGGTGCACGAGGCGCGCCTCGTGCAGTCATATAACGGCCCCGAGAAGGACGACGGAACGTGGTGTCCCGATTCCGTCGTCGAGCGTTGGGAAGCAATCCACGCTCCGGGGGGACAACAATCATGTCCCCCGAGATGACGCTAATAAGCAAATGCTGGAGGGGGTCGCGGAGTTGAACACAACGATCGAAAGATCACCCGTGACCGTCTTGCCAACAGCCGAGATGGACACCGGCGGGGTTTTAGTGGGTGCGAAACCCACATAACCCCGGAGGGAGTCGCAGGGTACTCGTTGGTACTCGAAGTTTCCCCGCCAAAAAAAAAAGGTAGTCGGATGATGTACTTACGCGAGAATAAAAAAGTTAAAAATTTTTAGGCGCTTTTTTTTTGGGAATGTTCCGTGACCATGTGAATGTTGATAAATATTAAGGTACTTAATATAACTCTGAATCTATGTTCTTCTTATTTCTAGCTATTGTAGGTTGTTTTAAACTATTGAAGAACCTGTTTTTCGGTGATTCCCGTTCCCACAGAAATTCAGTTAATTCCACTGAGGAACCTGTACACCAAATTTCACGTCGAAACGCTCAAGGAAGTCGATTTTTCATTCTCACAAAAAAGTCATTTCCTTCCCGTTCCCGTAGGAATTATGTAAATCCTTTCTTTCAACACTCTTAAATTCACTGAGGAACCTGTATACCAAATTTAACATGGATACACTCAATGATGTAAATTTTTCATACTAACTAAAAAGTCTCGTAATTCCCGTTCCCGTAGGAACTTTGTGAATGTCTTTCTTTCAACGCCTTTAAATTATCTGAGGAAGCTGCACACCAAATTTCACGCCGATACACTTAATGATGTCGATTTTTACTTTCTCACAAAAAAAGTCTTGTCATTACCGTTCCCGTGGGAATTTTGTAAATTCCTTTCTTTCAACACTCCTACATTCACTGAGGAACCTGTACACCGAATTTCACGTTGATACACTCAATGATGTAGATTTTTCATACTTACTAAAAAGTCCCGTAATTCCCGTTCCTGAGGGAATTTCGGGAAATCCTTTCTTAGTGCTCACCTACACTCCCTAAAGAACCTGCTTGCTTAATTTTCAGATGTATTTGCCCAGTAGTTTCGGCTCTGCGTTGTCTGTCAGTCAGTCAGTAACGGAAGAGTTTTATATATATTGACTAGAGGCTGTCCCGCGGTTTTTCCCGCGTAGATTTCTCATAAACACAAAAATCCCGTTTTTTCCCGTTCCCGTGGGAATTTCGTGAAATCCTTTCTTAGTGCTCACCTACACTCCCCAAGGAACCCACCTGCCAATTTTCAGCTTTCTACGCCCAGTAGTTTCGGCTCTGCGTTGTCTGTCAGTCAGTCAGTCAGTCAGTAACGGAAGAGTTTTATATATATTGATATACAGTGTGTCCGGGGAAGTTATAACATAATTTTAAGGGTGTATTCTATAACCTTCCTATAATCTGATTGGCTAGTTTATTGCTTGCTGGTAAACTCTTATTCTGATTGGTTCGTTAAAATATCCTTTGACGCTACAGAGAACCAATCAGAATAAGAGTTTACCAGCAAGCAATAAATCTAGCCAATCAGATTATAGGAAGGGTTCAAAGTTTTCAATCTTACTAGGTTTTTTGCAAAAAAACTGCTTCATGTCAGGATGATTGAAAAAAAAGTAATGCTTATATCAAATTATCCGTGTTTTCGCAAAATTCCTAGGTTTTTTGCAAAAAACCTAATTATCAAATCTTACTACGACATATATAAAAATGAATCGTGGTTCGTTAGTGTCTCTAAAACTCGAGAACGGGCGGGCCGATTTAGGTGATTTTGGTTTTGAAATGTTCGTAGTAGTCCAGGGAACAAAATATAGAAAAATATAGGGAATGTTAGTAAAAAAAAACAACAATTTTATTTTGCCATATAATATTGTAAGGCGCGATACGAAGTTCGCCGGGACAGCTAGTATAAGTATAAAAATGAATCGTGGTTCGTTAGTCTCGCTAAAACTCGAGAACGGCCGGGCCGATTTAGTTGATATTGGTTTTGAAATGTTCGTATTATAAATCAATCGCAAATATGGAAAAGTCGAGGGGAAGTTAGTAATAACAACAATGTCAATTATCCATATAAAATTGTAAGTCGTGATACTAAGTTCGCCGGGACAGCTAGTTTCGAATAAGATTCAAAAGGTGCGTGAGAGTGGCGGGTACCGCGTGCCCCCGCACGGTACAGAAGAAATTCATTCAGCATGGAGCTCTTCATCGGTACGGACCGTGCTTCTTATGTGCACGAGTTTTATCCAAAAATAATTCGGCTACCATTGCGCGTAGTAAATTTAACGTACAACACAATTTACAACATTTTTACGATTCTCTAAGTGATCAAACGACCAAGAAATGCGAGGAGACTGGTTTAGTGTTGGATAAAAAGCGGTTAGGTTGACCAACGTCCGACAACATCCCGAACGGAAGATTGTCGCAGTGACACAGTCCGTTACAGAAAAACTTACTCAGTCTACTCAGCGTTCCAGTGTATTAAATCACAGCGACTTTTTTGCACCAGAGGTACAGAAAAAACCAGGCTTTATTACTTTATCTTAATTATTTGATTTAAACTTGTCTCACTTGTCTGACCGCTAGCGTTGATCAATAATAACCGAATCTTCAATGTGCTTATTGTAGTGATAAAACGGTTAAAAGTTTTTATCTACACTACACTAATATTCTAAAGAGGAAAGATTTTATAAATTCTTTCACCATTGGAATCCCACATTATTTCTGCTGAACATAGACTATAGATTAAGTATTCTAAAAAATTCAGAATAGCACATGTAAGATGTAAGGCGCTACGAAGTTCACCGTGTCAGCTAGTTTATATATAAATTAATAAACTTATAGTAATGGAAAAATATTCTACTAACATATTTATTGTATACGGTTCCGCTTTTATATTGCATCAAATTATACTTCATTACAAAATCCTTGAATGTTTTCTTATAAGTTTTTGCGAACACTAAGGAACTTTTAGGCTGCAAAGAAAGAAGGTTTTTTTTTATCGAATTGTATATTTGACTATGTATTTTCACTTTTTTTTTTCAAATGGTTACTTACGATGCTCATAATAGATAAAGACAGTGTTATAAATAAGTCTGCCAATATCAAGAAGGACAACTCACGAAAGTGTATGTAAATATAATACATGCATCCTAATGCAGTCAGAATAATATGTACAGGCACCAGCTTCCGAAGGCACCGGAAAAATAAGTGGTACTGCTCCCCAAATGCCTCCGCCGGCCAAAAGCCCATCGGGTACAGAAATATGCGTATCATTCGCATATACTTTGTTCGAAGTATTCTAAACGACGACGCTTCGTTCAATTTAGGTACTGCGTGATCCATTATATTCTTATGTAAATAAAAAAAACTCCTATTTTAAGAGTTTTTTTTAGGTAGGTATGTAAAATATTTGATAGATTTCAAATGAACTTACACCGGGCTCCCTATCACTTTTAGAGTAAGTACTAGCGTGTGGAACTTGCTTTTGCATAAAAAATACTTACAATTTGAGGTCAAATAAGTTAGTAGCTACTTAATATTTATATTATAAGTAAAGTAATAATGTTCAATTATATTATATTATAATGAAATACTTTAAAAAAATTAATTATGCAGAAAAAATAATTGTGCACTTTGAGAAAAACGCAGCTGCACAGTAAAAAAATACTTGATTTCATATTCTTTCTGCGAAAGTGTGTAGGTACATTAATGCATTTTTTGTAAAAACAAATTTTAATATCTTCGTAAAAAAATATATTAAAGAAACTCACTAAGAATTTAGCATTTATAATTAGTTCTATCTAATAAGCTATTTAACTTGCATTGCAATGTATGTATGTATTATGTATGAATGATGTTCGGGTGAAATCTTGCAACTAAATTTTGAAGCAGATTTTTTAACCGATTGAGCTGAAATTTTGTGTACACGTTCAGGGAGCCTGACAATACATAACAATAATGTCACGTCATTAAAAATCCAACATGGCAGAAAATTCAAGATGGGGGACGAGTTGTTTTTAGTGTACTACTACAATATGGGTATATCAAATGAAAGACCTTGCTGAGAATAACTTAATGAAATAAAAGCTTGATTTTAAAAAGTTTTTTTACTTAAACTTATTTACTTTAAATTAAATTTTTAGTTATATCTACCAAAATGTGTATTTGTTGGGATGGGAGCATAAAAAAATTTAGTTTAGACTGTATAATATTTAATCATTTTATTTTGAATAATTTGATAATAGTATTTACAGTGCAGTGCAAAAATGTAATTACTGACACAACTCATACTCAGTGTCTTGTTTTACTGATTAATAATGATAATTAGATAGAATACCTACATTTAAAATATAAGCAAGCAAGACAGATTACCCTTCACCAGAAATACTTAGTATAGTAAATTACCTTCACAACTCACTCAAATGCAAATTCAATTTGTTTGTACCCTGAATTTATTAATGTACTTTTGTATCTTACATTGTATGCAATAAAGTGTTTTCTATTCTATCCTATTCTATTTTATTCTCACTCTGCCTACTGTCTTTACAATCATCAGTAACAAATTGATTCAATTAAAAGTTCGGAAAAACATAAAATAAGATACATTTGTTTTTAATATCTGAAACAATGAAAATTCAAAGTTAATAATAATTAGGTATAATAACATCAACTATTATAATATTCCGAAAGCCGATTGCACGAACAGTGTGTGACTCTACAGTACAGTGCCTTTACGAATTTTCATATACACTATATACTATCTATCTACTTCTACTGCCTACTATATACATAAAAACTTTTTATCAAAAAATTAAACCGCCGAAAAAACTGAAAAGCATTAAATAACAGGGAAACATTTTCTATTAGGCCTTAATTTACTCACTTCTTAAAGTAATTTTAGATTACCAAGAAATTTTAAGTCGGTGCCACACCACACAAGCAAATTCATTATCTACGTAAAGCGCGATGCGCAGCGACACACGTTTTTCGGTTATTTCCTTGAATTTCAGGTAATTTAGTGATCTGTGGCACCGACTCAAAATTTCTTGGTAATCCAAAATTACTTTAAGAAGTGAGTAAATTAAGGCCTAATAGAAAATGTTTCCCTATTATTTAATGCTTTTCAGTTTTTTCGGCGGTTTAATTTTTTGATAAAAAGTTTTTATTTTTTGCTTTTCAGTTTTTGGGCTTATTTTTTTTTGACACCAGCTAATCACCCTTCACAGCTTGGTCGCACCCCACAAGGTGGCCACTCAACCTGGTGAAGGTTACCTGGGACTAACAGGATGAGGTTCGATCACGACCGGTCGGTGAGGCGATTTGTGAGGGAGGCAGCAGCAGCAGTCCAGCAGTGGACGTCTATCGGCTGAGATTATGATTATTAAAGTTCATATAAAAAAGATTCATAATTATATCTAGCAGTTTTCATGTAAATCACAACACGGCAATGTAATCTGTGAGTGAACAATAAAGTCACCCCTATTTTTCCACCCTTAGGGTTGGAATTTTATTTCCAAATTTTTATGGGACCAACTTCAAGGTATAACCTGTCGATTAAAAAAAGAATTATCAAAATCGGTCCACACAGTAAAAAGTTATGCGTGATCATACATAAAAAAAAAAAAAAAAAATAAAAAAAAAAAATATATATATATACGCGACGAATTGAGAACCTCCTCCTTTTTGTTTTTTCGTCGGTTAAAAATGAATCGTGATTCGTTAGTCTCACTAAAACTCGAGAACAGCCGGGCCGATTTAGCTGATTTTGTTTTGGAAATGTCCAGGGATGGTTTAAAAGGTGAGAAAATATGGAAAATTTGAGGGGAAGTCTTAAAATTTCTTGGTAATCCAAAATTACTTTAAGAAGTGAGTAAATTAAGGCCTAATTATATTTCGTGGTTTCATTTTCGATATAAATCATTTCACTAGGTAGTCCTTTCACCTACAAGGCAACATTCGCACGTTCTTACAAATAACTATTAGTCGATCGATTTAATCGATATCGATTACTCGATTAATTTGAAATTTACCCATGCTCCCATCCCTACCACTCTACGCGCCCATCACTAGCAGCGTCCGCCAAGCCTGTCATTCTTTTTCCGTGCGAGGCAACGAAAGCACGCGTTCGGATCTTGTTCGCAAAAAATTAATTTTTCAAGATACCGAAAAGATCCTACGAATATTTAACAAAAAATTAAGTGAGTTACTTAAACTTTGATGGATTTCATTATCCTCATACTATAAATCGAGAGACAATGTCTAATGTTACGGTAAGTTCATCTGCTAACCTACCTTCAAAAAAAAAAAAAAAATATTTAGACAGAAATTTCGAATTGAAATTCTGCATAAACTTACATTTAAAAAGTGTAAAAGAAATATTTTTGCAAAGCCATAGATTCGAACAAGAACCAGGCTGCCATACTGCCATAGATTCCAATAGGAACGCGGCAAAATTTAAAACTGTACATCAGTTTTTATCATTAAAATAATTTTTTTGCAAAGCCATAGATTCAAATATGAACC
The DNA here is from genome assembly GCA_951802225.1 of Euspilapteryx auroguttella. Lineage (NCBI taxonomy): Eukaryota > Metazoa > Arthropoda > Insecta > Lepidoptera > Gracillariidae > Euspilapteryx > Euspilapteryx auroguttella. The sequence goes on along the minus strand of OX637644.1, from coordinate 5,764,510 downwards.
AGGCTACCATACTGCCATAGATTCTAATAGGAACGCGGCAAAATGCAAAAATATTCATAATTTTTTATGTAAGTATAAAAATATAAAAAGCATAATTTTCTTTTTTCTTCTTATTCCAGTAGGCGAAACGCCTTTACAATTTAAGGAATGTGCCCAGAGCAAATATCATTCGAATATGAGGATATATTTCTAGCCGAAACTATTCCCTACAACCCATGATCAGGTCTAAATGAGACTGAATCACCAAAAATCATGATGGCGACATACCAAGTGCCAATTGCCACCACTGCCCCAACAGTGATCACTTTCAATACCGTCACCAAAAACAGGTCCAAGCACCAGCAATAACTTCCTTATTGGAACTAGTAGCGGTTACACCAACCAATTGAACTCGGACCCTGAGGCAAAGTTTAAATTTCCGGAACTGGACCCATAAATTTTATTAACCCTGGGCGAAGCCCTGGATGATGAACTAAAGTTGTGTGATTGAATCTACGATAATCTCTCTCAAATGGCTAGAGAAGTCAAGGAAAAAATCCTTCAGCAATATACTATACCTAGCAACTACATATTGGTTCAAGCTTCAAAGCTAAATACTAAAATACTCTCATCTCAACTTGGACTGACTTCACATCACATCGGGGAGTAGGGCCATGGCCATTCTCCTAACTCAAGATATAAAATAGAGGCAATCAAGATTCTAAGCGAGGGCTCCCGTCGTTCATGCAACCTTTATAGCTCGGAGACACAAGCTCGCATTTAAAAGACCGCACCAGGTCTACCAAGACGTTTTTGAATATCTTTCAGTACAGAAAACGAGATAAAGCCCTGTTCGGTGCCAAATTTTAGAGAAAATTAAATTAAGCTTCAAAATTGAATAGCAATGCCTTCAAATCAGGAAGACAGTAGTCTTCCCAGAAATACTGTTGCTTACACAACACAGCCGCCTCTACGAGCTCCACGGGCACAGCTTGGCCGCAGTTTCAGGAAAACTCAGGCCCTCCTCGCTTTGCGAAAAACAAGGGGGGGGGGCGTGTCAGGGCCAGAGTACGAAGTAACCACTCGTCAAGTTCCAAATTACAACGAACCAATACCGACGCAGTCGCACGTTTAGAGAACGACCCATCAGGCCACGTGCTCAACCACCATTCTGGCAGAATTCAGTACAATATTTTTAAAATGTGTTGGTTGTATTGTATATCACAAACAATAAAGGTATCCTTAATTGGATTTGTAACAGAATAATTAAATCTTTTTCTAATTTTCCACTTGAGCAATAATATGTTCCTGTTGTAACATGGTTAGTACAGTAACAACAAGAAATGTCAATCGCAACTAATAATTTGCTAGAAATCGTATCTAAAACCTTTTTAACACGAATTCAAATGGAGGTAAGAGATTTCATTTTAACCTAAAACTGTAATAAATTTGTAAGTAACTAAACTTTATTTCGAAATGGCAGAACAGCATGCAAGCTATTATTACATGGCACCTATTGACCTAAAATGTGTCGTAACTTTTTATTTCTGTCGCTTAAAACTATCGTAAGTACTTACCCACGTTTCCTGTTTAAGGATGTGAACACACAGAATCTTGTTATCCACCTATGATTTCAACCCAATGCCTTATCTTATTGGCTCACGATAGCGCCTAGAACTTTTACTAAGATTAAAGAAGGGGTCGTAGGTCACTTGCGTTCATTTGGTCAAAAATTGGTAAATTTTTGTATGTGACGATATCCTTTACATAGACCGTAGTTACATGGAATATTTAAATAAAGTTAGGTTTACACTCTAATCACTCGAGTGCTTGGGCTTTATTAAAAACTATGAAAATAGTAGCTTATAGCCACAAAATAATTACAAATTTTCAGGATTTAAGTAAGTAGATGACTTAAATATGACTTTATCACTTACAAGCCATAAACGTAATAAAATAATAGAATTGGTTCTGAAGTGTTCTCAACTACCACCTGTTACAATCAGATAATTTTCACAAATGATTGACATCCTAATGTCCGCTAGCGCAGCATTTTACAAAAGGCTGGTTGAAACCAAAAATACTTGAAAGGCAAAGGTACAGGTACCTTCTACCTACCTTCTATTCAGAGAATACTATGATAATTATTTTACAGGACCTGAATTGATGAGATAATAATATTAAAAGCTTTTAAAATTTCATTTAAACACAAAAATATGATTCATAAGTTAACACGGACTCGAGTCGTAAAGTCGTAACTCAAACTTACTAAGATGTTGTATTATTAGCAATATACTAAGCCTTAGATGCCCCGAAACTTAAACAATTTGTTAATTTTTATTATGGGTAGATAACATATTAGCATCAGCTATCAGCTACATTACGACACGAAGTTGCATACAATTTCCTAATTTCAATTATCTTACCAGATATATTTGGCCTTGGTTCGAGAAGCGAAAAATCTAGCTATTAGCATCCTATATTTATTACACGAAATATAATTTAGAGGCAGATCGAAGATTTAATTTAAAGATGCTTTTCAAACATTCTAGCGCAAAACTTAAGAAATACTTTTCTTTGAAACAAGACCCAGATGCTACAAAGGGGCAGATGCATATTTTTTCTATGCCGATCCTTCATTTTTCGTTTTTCTTAACGGCCTACAAAAAATTACTGAGGACGAAACGACCAGTATTCTAGTATTCCCTTCTAGTACTTCTAGACCTGCCTGTTATCCTCCATTGATTGATATAGTTATTTCGTAATAATCACTTGAGGGCGTGACGTAAACCTATGTTGTCTACTAACAGGGACCGTCACCCTCTCCTACTCACGCTTACCCTGAGTGCCGCAGTATGCTCGAGCAGGCAATGCCAGGTCTCATTATCCCCTCAACAGCATCTCATCAGCATCTTATACTAGCCTCACTTTCTAATATTACTATTCAACAATATCAATATAATGTTATTCAATACTATGATTAAATTAGATTCTTTCGAATGTTCTGTTTTTAGTGTAATTACTTTTCCCTCCGACGTCTTCGAAAAAGACGCATCACAGGATTCACAGGGCATCATCATAAGAGCCACCGCTTTATCTCTGCTTTTAGGCAGAAATATTTCTTCGGATGATTGCATCAGCGCCTTCCTTAAAGATGTTATAAACTAATACCCAATCCACCAAAGTACACAGGTACTTGGTAAGTATCCACAATTGGTTCTCAAAAATCTCTAAAAATGTATACCAAACAAGAATGAACTTATCCTAGACAAAAGTAGCTTTATACTAACATTATCTACAGCCTACAGCACACATGGTTGAAAGTCTTTCTCTAAATAACAGATTATTATAAATAAAAATAGCAATGGCATTAGAATCATAAAGTAAATGAAAATTTTATCAAAACTATAGGCGCTAAATGCAATCAAAAGCTATCAACCATTGTTAGTTTTACTTTATGTTACGGTGAATCCGTCTATATATAAGACGGTTATATAACCTTAACTAAATAAATCAGACCTAAATAAGCCAATCATCTCTTAGTAACTGTAAAGCGTAACATCCTCACAGGAACACAACAGCATAGTCAATAAGCATGTGGATCAGGCAGATCCTTGCGGTGTACGGCACACGCAGCAGCACGCGTCACGCCGCCGCCACATCGGCTGCTCATGCTACCGGCGTCAATCTTGATCAGATCAAAAGACGGCCGCCTGGACCTCTACCTCTAACAAGTTTGCTAAACTTATCAATGGCCTATGATGATTGATTATCAATTTTTTATCAAATCTCTGACCAAATTAGTTCATTAAAAAATATACAATAAGTATATAAGTATGTTATAAATAATGTAGCTGAGTACCTACCTACCAAGTACTTACCTAAGTAACTACGCAATGTTAAACTTTGAAGTACTCTATAAACTAACTATAATGATTACTTTTATATGTTAAAATATAGTGTTTTTAACTAATAAGATGAGTAATATTATTTAATAATTGTAGGTACCTATACTAAGAGTTCAAATAAAACTAGCCAAAATTACATCTTTTTAATTAATATTGTTTCATTATCATGAAAAAATATAGACAAAACAATGTCTCTAAACATCTACCTAGTGAAATGATTTATATCGAAAATGAAACCACGAAATATAATATATGATCAAACGAACTTCTCAAGTGAAGTTCGATCAATATTATATGAGTGGTTTCATTTGAAGATATAAATCACCCTCCCTACCCAAATCCCGAGTTTTGTCAAAAAAGTCAATAAACGACGTAATTTATGCCAGAAAACTATCTCTAAAAAGAATGACAGGCTTGGCGGACGCTGCTAGTGATGGGCGCGTAGAGTGGTAGGGATGGGAGCATGGGTAAATTTCAAATTAATCGAGTAATCGATATCGATTAAATCGATCGACTAATAGTTATTTGTAAGAACGTGCGAATGTTGCCTTGTAGGTGAAAGGACTACCTAGTGAAATGATTTATATCTTCAAATGAAACCACTCATATAATATTGATCGAACTTCACTTGAGAAGTTCGTTTGATCATATATAAAAAATGTTTCCCTATTATTTAATGCTTTTCAGTTTTTTCGGCGGTTTAATTTTTTGATAAAAAGTTTTTATATTTATCACTTTTATGGTATGCTCCTTTAGCAAAGATACACATACGCCAAAAAATTATCCATACAAGTACTTTCTTGACGGAATATATGATGTAATGTACATAAACTCATAGTAATATTTTAATATTGTATAAGTATTTCATTTATTGTAACTACCTGCAGTCACCAATACGACTGTGTGAACTGGCACAACGACCCTATTGTATTAATGAGATAAAAAGTAATTCACCGTGACCATGGTTTCGACACCGATGGTGACGACCCCGGCCGCCGTCATGCGCACGGGCACCTGCACGCGCTGCAGCAGCAGGCGCAGGCAGCGGCGGTTGTCGCGGTCCACGCGCTCCCACGGCGCCAGGTACACCGCGTTGATCAGACGCTCGCTCTGCGAGATATTATGAGTGTATATCGACAAAAGAATAGAGTACGTACCTATATGGTACGCGCACATTATAAGGGGGGCAGGGGGCGGGCCGCAGCGCTATAATCCGCTCCCATGCATTTATATGAACTACAATAGGGGCCCCCCGGCTTCGCTAGCGCATTTTCCCTTAAAACAAGAAATTCCCAATTGTCCCGAGGTTGAGATAAAAAGTAGCATATGTCTTTTCTCAGGCTCTAGTCTAGACTGTCCGTGTACCAAATTTAATTTAAATCGGTTCAGTAGTTTTATCGTGAAAGCGAGACAGACAGACAGTTACTTTTGCATTTATAATATGATATAGATATATGTATTATAATATGCCGAGCGCACCACGTCTCTGCTGTATAGACCGTGGCTAAGTTTGCTTGCCGAAGAGCACACGGAGCCCTGTGATGTCCCAGCCCGGTCTATAGCTCGTGAAAGGAATGATTTACTTAAGACATCTTATAGATAATGTGAAAAAAGGGATAATGGACAAAAATGTATGGAAGCGTGACCCAGGGTGTACAGTACAGTACAGTATTGAAACTTTGTGACATTACTGAGTCGAACGTCTAGTTTAAAATGGTAGTTGTCCCATCTCTCTAGCTTATGGGAATCGAAAGAAAATCATTTTTAAAATATAAAGTTTTGTATAGAAAATAACAAGTAAAATTTTATTATAGCAGATTAGCCAGACAAGGACGCAGGTTGAAGAGTTAAAAAGTGTAATGAAAAGCTAGATACAAGAAGGTACCTATTATATTTTTTTTTGTTTTTAAATAAGTACTTAAGATGGTTAACACTTATTTATTTTTTAAATACTTAAGATAGTTTACACTTATATTCGCGCATTTTCCAAGAGTTCGGCAATCATGTATGACCACGTTAGACGTTAGTGAAACTAACATAGGGCAGGTAGCTTTATTCTTATAGCAGTTTTTTTTGTACTGAACTTTTTCACTTATCTAAAAAGAATATACAGTCATTCATGACTTTACAGGTAATAAAATTATATCAAAATTGACAATGTACATTGTACATTTTTAAAATTATGTCAGATTGACCAATGTCCTTTAATATATAAGTGACAACAGTACATACGATCAATTTTTTTTTACTTGTAGGTCTACAGGAAACGACAAGTGTACTCGTTAGATCAATAGATCGTGTCTAGAGTCCGCTCGACTCGCGCTTGGAAGGCATTTTGTGTTAGCTTTCGTTGCGATATTGGTAGGTAATACTTAGTTTGGTATTATTTTATTCTCTTTCGAAAGTTTTGTGAAGTGGTATTACCTACCTATTACGGTAAGTACATGATTCAATTTCTTACCATAACTCCGACGACTTCATAAATAATGGAAACTTGAATTAATTCCCCGAAATTTATTACAGCTACCGGTAGAAATCGCGACACAGCATCCGAATCCTGAAAAAAAAACCAAATCCTAGAATTTGAAGTCCATAACCAAGATTCTTTACTAAATTCGATCGACTCGTAATTATATTGTTAGCAACGTCTTACCAATTTCTGTTACACGCCCAAAGAAAATAGCAATAGTTTACGAATCGCTAACAATACAATTACGAGTCGATCGAATTTAGTAGTAAAGACTCACTAATTTGGCCTGATGTTCGCTGGGGGTTAATAGTGGCCGATCTACTATAGATTATACGGCGTTTCGTGAACAAAAGATTTCCTTTGGCAGATTTGATCTGGATGGATTTAAGAAGTAAAGCTACCTGGATTTTTAATGCAGGTGAAAGGGAGAGGGGGGTTGACTTGTAGTATATTAGGTGCTAGTCGACACGGCAAACTTCGTACCGCCTAACCTATTACTATGTTTTATTTAAAGAAAATGCCACTTACACTTCTAAATATCAAAATAAGCAAAACACAGCCATTGATAAGATGAAACGACAAGCTGGCGGCGACGACGATTCCAAAACATTGAGAAACTTGATCAGAGAATCTTAAAATAAAAAACAATTATCGTTAGCTCGACGCACATACACAACCTATCCAATCTCGTATTGTCTGTGACATGAAGATATATGTGATGGCACTTGAATGCGCCAGGCAGATTGCGTGTCGCTTCCTTAGCTCTATTGAATACTGAAAGCATGTCCAAGAGTAGACCATTTGTATCACGCACGGCGAGACGTGGTCTGCTGCAGCAAGACTTCGACTTCCGCCTTACTCATAAATAAAGTTGCGCATTTGAATTCGCATGTGTATTAAATATTTTTCGGACGGTGGGTCGTTTTAGGGGTTCACTTGATGTCTTCATTGTGGCTCAGCAGCATTGGGTTGCCTATCGATAGTAGTTTGATTAATTCGGGTATTAAATTCAATTCATCATCGACATTGCAGCCGAAAGACATCCACTGCTGCCTCCCATAAATAGCCATAACGAACGGTCTTCAGCGCTGGCCTTGACCGTAACTCAGCCAGATCAAATTGAATTTTATTAGGTAGATTAAAATGGAATAGATACATTCGCAATTTCAAAACCGGTACCGCTACCGGCCGTATAATTATTGAAACCTATCGTTATAACTTATTTATACCAATATTATAAAGAGGAAAGATTTGTTTGTTTGTTTATTTGTTTGTTTGTAACGAATAGGCTCCGGAAATACTGAACCGATTTGAAAAATTCTTTCACTGGTAGGAAGCTACATTAACCCCGAGTGGCATAAGCTATATTAGATTTAAAAAAAAATAGGGATCCTTACCTAATCTCAAATAATGTAACCCAAGGTGCAATATTTTTTCCGTTGTTTACATATTTTGACAGGTGGTTTGTTTTTGTTGTTTGTTTTAAATTCGGCCATTCTGGGCAGTCAAAAGAACAAAGTCTATAAAGCCAAGTCTTTTGTAGTATCTTATATTCTATGGCGTAACGAAGTAAGCCGGGAAAGCTCGTTGATAATCAATAACTAAATCTAAATCCTGAAATCAATCAATCAATCCAATCAATCTACCGCAAGGTAGGTTAAATTATTAAAGATTGGTAGAGTAGAGAGTAGGGACTAGATTTGACTAGCGGAATGAGAGCCTCAAGTCTCCTAAAGTGTACAGGCGATGACGTCTTGGACTCTGAGATATGGAAGAACAATTCAAAAACCATGAAAATCAGTCAAGATGTTCTCGATTTATAAGTGTTCAAACAAACCCGACTTTATTTTATATATTTAAGTAAGTCACCGGAATATGCTATAACAAGAACCGTAAATTTATAAATTTTCTAGGAAATTTATAAACTTTCGTAGGATTCTAAACGAGAGATAAATTGTATTATTTTACGCCTACCGTTTCGTAAATTGATAAACTTACTAAACTCACTCGTAAAATAATAAGTAACCAATAACGAAACGCCATGTATAATGAATTGAAATTTACCACAGAGTTACGAAAGATTGATGGTAGCCATGACCAAATTTTTTTATTTTGGTAGATTGAAATAGGGAACCCCTACTACCTACTAGGTAGGTAGGGGTTTACCTTTAATACAAGATCACTTTTTGAAATAATATGATATTAACCCATAATAGCATATTATATCTGTCACCGTTATAATGCGAAATACGTTAATGCACGTTAACTTTAACTTTACCGGGCAATGTGCACATAAACTGTTTAGGTCAGTTAATATGTGAAATATGGTGTATCCGCACTTTACCTAGTTAATGTGCGTATTACCGGATGTCTCGCCGTTAAAGTGCGAAAAACAGAAAACTCCGACCGAAAATTCAAATCTAGGGCAAATTTGTAGGTTAGGTTAGGTGTGGCTTGTGATCTTTAACCAGCGTAGCAAGCGGAGCTTGGGTTACCTGTGTTAAACTGAAATCTAAGGCAACATTGTTTCGAACTTTACTGTATGCTTGGTCGTTACTCTGCAGATTACCTAGGGATTTGGCAGATTCCCTAGGAAATGTTGAGAACAATATTTTATTTCGAACTCTAATGGATTCAGCCAGTTAGTGCACTTTTACTGAGTTTCGCACATTACTGGTAACAATCAACCTATAAACCTACCTAGTTTTTAGTACCAGTAAAAATACTGTTAGTGTAATCGAATTGTTTGGCAAGTCTGATTGTACATAAGTATAGACTTACGTTCAATCAGACTTGCCAACGGACGCAAGCATTTTCACTGTCAACATCGACCAATCAGAGAGCAGTATGTTATTTTCCGTATTAAGGTGGCAACTCTCGGTATGGCGCGAAATTCAAATTTTTTCGTGTTTTTTATTTATTCTGGCGTAATTATACATTTAAAAAAAAAAAAAAATAAATTCGCGTATGTAAAAAACCATCTCCCAAATTGTAATACAACGTTTTTGGAAGACAGACCTACTGATTTTGTGCCTAAGGGGTAAAAGGCCAAAAATCAAGTTCCTTGAATATACACAAAATCGGTAACTCTGTCTTTCAAAAAAGATATATCACAATGTGTGAGATAGTTCTTTACGTACGCGAATTCATTTAAACTTTAATAAAAATGAATACTTTCACCAAAATAATTAAAAAACGTGAAAAAATTTGAATTTCGCGCCATACCGAGAGTTGCCGCCTTAAAAAATGCTTAAAATTAAAAGCTCTTCTGTGATTGGTCGATCCGTTTAGAATCTTACGAATTGATATCCGTTAGTTTATAAATTTACCACGACGCATCGAAAATTTATAAATTTGCAAAAAAGTGGGCGTAAAATAATAAATTAATTCTCTCGTTTAGAATCCTACGAAAGTTTATAAATTTCCTAGCAAATTTAAAAACTTGCGAATATTCTTTTTTTACGGTGACATAATACATATACCGTTTAGGTCCAATTTTTCCGACTTGAACAGCTTCGTTAGGGATCTTCGACCAATTAAGTCGATGTAGCTTCGACCGTTGCTCGAAACTGATTGTATTTGTTACATTAGGCACGAGAATTGTCTCTGATCTCTCTGGTAAATTTGTAAATAGCATAGCATATAGCTAAAGTGAATGATTGCTTACGCTTGCTTGTACATATTTTAGAACGTGCTACTACCATGCTCGGCCAAGCACTCGGACATGTTATACCTATAACATTATTACGTCGAAGTAACAAGACTACTTAGTACATAATTTTTGCTTACCTTACAATCATCTTGTGGTGTTTAATTATTGCAACTAATTTCCTGTGAAATGATTTATTTTGCTCTTCAGTGTACATCCTTACAGTGTCGTGTTCGTTTTTAAAGGCAGCAGGTGTATGTTGAGTTGCTTCATTTGGTTTAGGCTGTTCATACAATTCCTGCACTTCGTGAAGAAGAATTTTAATGTGTCCTATGATGTTGAATACCATTACAGACATAACGAGGTCGAATACACAAACAGTAACACCACAGTAATGAGTGGTTAAATAACTGTATATTGATGTAATGATAAAATAATCGCTGCATTCAATTCCAGGAAATGCCATGCTCAGGGAGTAATCCAGAGTGACATTCTCGGGCCGATTCCTAGATAGAGCTCCCTTCTTAATGGATTTATACAGCGGTGAAACATTATAAAATATAATAGCCGATATACACCACATAACTTCGTAAAGTGTGAACCAAAAGGAAATCTTATTTAATTTTGGTAAAATCTGTAATAATATGTAATATTTAATAAAATAATTGCATATTTAAAGGTCTTTAGTTTAAGTTATTATAAAAGGCCAAAAAACTTAAGTTATTATTTATTTTATTACAACGGACGGAACTATAAAAAGATTTTGGTACTTTTGACAAAAATAAGTTCTATTATTCGTTATTCCGAATTTACCCTTAATATGAGTAATATAAGTATTAAAATGCTTAATCAAATCAAATGAAAAGCACACATGTCTGACCGCATGTGATGTAGACGACTGACGCTTGTGAATAAAAAGATTTAAAACTTTTTTTCCAAAAAAACAAACTACGTATAAGTATAAGTAGGTAAACTAAAATTATACAAACGTAATTGTTGTATCCAGTATCTGTATCATATTGCATTAAATTATATTTGGTAACAAAATCCTTAAAAATGTTCTTGTAAAACTTTGCAAACACTAGGGAGCTTTTGGGCTGAAAATAAATAGACACAATAGTAAGTACTTACCTACATAAAAATAATAGTAAAATTAATTTTGAGTTGAGTAACTTTTTACAAAAGGTAACTTACGATGCTTATAATAGATATAGATAGTGATATGAATAAATCCGCCAACGTTATGAAATTCAACTCGCTCGAGTGTTTGTATATATAGTACGCATTTCCAAATGCAGCCACTGTGATATGTACAGGCACCAGCTTCCGAATGCACCGAAAAAATAAGTGGTACTTCTCCCCAAATGCTTCCGCCGGCCAAAATCCCATCGGGTACAGAAATATGCGTATTATTCTCATATAATTCGTTTGAAGTATTCTTAATGATTTTTCGTTTAATTTAGGTACAACGGGATCCATAGTTATTCCTATACCTACATATTTAAAAATATAACTTTTACAATAATAGTTACTTAGGTAAAATATTTAATAGATTGGAGACTTTATAATCGAAGTTGTAGATGAATACCTGGGACAAAGTGTCCAAATAGGGCGGCCCAACTTCGAGAAATTGTCGATCGGCGAATCAAGCTCGGATAGGCTTGGTAAGCCTTAGTAATAACCTCGTTCCAGTTAACGCAGTGCCACGTTAAACCGAGAACCGTAAAATCGGGTCTTTAAACAATTTGTGTTGCCATTGATGACTTACGGAACGGTCGCTAACTATGAGCCCAATTAGAAGGTGCAAGGCCACTCAAAGGGCAATGGAAAAGCTATGAGTGTCCCTGCATGATCGGATAACATAGCCCAAAGAATTAGGAAACTAAGTCGCAATGTGCAGGTACATAGCTTGAAGAACAGATGTCGCTGTGGCCTAAAAATTCTCGAGTGGTGACCGCGCACTACAAGACGCAGTGTAGGCAGGTCCCCTCACAAGGTGGTCACACGACCATTTGGAGAGTCAAGAGTGCGATTATGGGGGAGGATATGTCCAGCAGAGACATGATGCAAATATTTGATAAATAGCGTATGTATTACACGACTCCCTGCCACTTTAGTGTAGGTACCAGTACTACCAGTGCAGCGTGTGGAATTTGCATTTGCAAAAAGTTACTTATAATTCGAGGTCAAGTTACTTAAAAGCGACTTTAAATTTATATTTTAATTAATTAATAATGTTCTACTTATAATAGGTATTATAATTAAGTACTTAGACCGTTTAAAAAATCAATAATTCAGAAAAAAAGTTATGTGCACTTTGAGAAACACGCAGCTGCTGTATAAAAAATACTTAATTAAATATTTTTTTCTGTGACAGTATGTAAAAACTTGAAATTTTATTAGGTAGGTACGCTATATAAGATACTAGCGCGCGCCCCGCGGCTTCGCCAGCGTATTTTCCTTTGAAACATAAAATTCCTAATTTTCCCGTTGGAATTTCGTGAAAAAAAGGGCTAGGCTAAGTCCTTTCTCAGGCTGTAGACTATTTATATAGAAAATTTTATTAAAATCGGTTCAGTAGTTTTCTCAGGAAAGCGTTACAGACAGACAGATAGAGAGACAGACAGACAGAGTTTCTTTCGCAATTATAATACTTATTAATAGTATGGATATTTTTAAACCTCCTTGACCCTTTCCTAGTTCTCAGTAACTACCGACCTTTTGTATTTGGTTCTTTAAGGCTTGGTGCTTCAAAAATTTGTGTTTTTGAAATTTTTTTAAACAATCTGAGACATACAAAATTGATGTCTTCATTCTGAAAAAAATATATGTGTTAGTTAAGGATCTAATCTAGTCATCATACTAAAGGAAAACAGGATCTAATTAATTTTAGTTGATAGAAAAAAATCTCAAAGTTACCCCTTTTTGTTCCGTTTTTTCCATTTTATTTTTAAACCGCTGATTGTTTTTATTTGATTTTTGGAATGAAAATTGCTGACCTTAAATTTTAGACATACTACTATAGTAAGAATTTTTAAGTTTAACGGAAAGACAAAAAACCAGCAAAAACTAAAAAAAAACATCGTTTTCGCGCGGTCCGATGCCATGCCGCGCCGCTCCCTACCCCGTCAGTACCCTTGTGGCCACGGCCGAGGCCGGTTCTGTGTCAAATTTTTGTTTTCGCGCTCTCGTATTTCGTTTTATTTTTATTCAAATGTAAACAAATTTTGACAACAGATGTCAAAACAATGAACCATAACATCTGATTAGGATCTGTATGGAGCTGAAAGAAACCAATTTTGATACCGATATTACATTTATAAAACCGTCGCATTACAAACTTACCTTTTTTATTCCCACAAATAAAACTTAAATCATAGGGTACTTATATAGTTATATCATATCTTTGTTAGTTCTGTGGCGCCGATAACACAATATTAATATTACATAGCACAATATTACGTGGTATACTTACTCAAATTACTTTAAGAAGGCAGTAATTTATGTCTTAATAGAAAATGTTTCCTTTTTATTTAACGCTTTTCGGTTTTTTCGGCTGTTTAATTTTTTGATGAAAAGATTTTATTTTTTGCTTTTCAGTTTAATTTTTATGGAATCCCCCCCCCCCTTCACTTCAAGGTTCACCTTCACCTCAAATCACCCTCCAAACGCTGGTCTCACACCCCTGAAGGTGGTCAGACGACCTGGTAAAGGTTGCGGCCTATGTCCAGCAGTGGACGCTATCGTGTGAGATCGGCTGCTTAAAATCAAAACCTAGTAACTCGTTTTAAAAAAAATGTTCAGGAGAGCCAAAAAACGGGTCGACCACTTTAATTCGTTGCCCCGAAGAAAGCAGACGCAATAGCGATTTCGGTGTTTGACCAAAAGTTTGACTATATTGTTGACTATAGTCACACTTAAATCGATCCCACTATTTTTTTTATTTTTAATTTACCCAAATATGACAATGAAAAAAATTTTGAAATACAATCTCTGAGTTAATTCTCTACTTTTTAAAGCATTTTATATTTTTAGTTGTACGTTTCGAATGAAAAATGTTATTTTTTGAAGTGCATTCATTTAAAAGTTATACAAATGATTTATTTGTGGCAGAATTAAGTTTTGTTTACGATTTGGTTACGACTCGTGGTTAATTCAGCCAAATTTGTATACTGTTTTTGTAACTTACTAAATTCCATCAAAATTTGATTGATTTTATAATCGGCGCCAAATTCAAAACATAGTAAGTCAGCTTTCAAATTCATAACCTAGTAAGTCGGTTGAGTTGCTAGGTTTTTTTATTTGTAATCCGACATGCGCTATGTTAAGAATATGTACTTCATGGAAATTTCAATAACTTTTCCAAATTGGGTAGACTTGCTAAATTTTATTTTTAAAATTACGTAAGAAACTGGGTGTTTTAAGGTTCATATCAAATCTATACCGCCTAGTAAGTCGAAAAATGACAAAAACGGTTTTTTTGCAAAAACACCGTTACTAGGTTTTGAATTTGGGCAGCCGAGATGATGATGATGATTATTATTATATTAGTCGGCGAGGCGCTTCTCCATAAGTCCCACAGAGTCCTCCAGAAGAAGGCAGGTAGTCGCCACTTACAATGGAACTGGTGGGGCGAGTGTTGAAAATTTTGCGGTTTTTGTAATCCAATCGTCGTAGGTCGCCAATTTAGAGAACTCCTATGTCCGCCCGCCTGCAGTAGAAATAACTCCAGAGGTTGAAGAAGGGATGATATATTTACACATGGTTAGGTACACTATTTACAAGAAAATGAATGCATGTTAATGTGTACAGCGGCTGAGATGTACTGCCTAGTTAACAAAAGTCTTTTTGAAAGGTAACAATGTCAATTTTAAAATCTTCTTCTATAAATTAAAAAGTAACAGTATCAAAAATTAGTTTGGTTACAAAAAGGTTGGAGGAAAGGCACAATTTACTTTTATATAAAAATATATATACTTATGCGAGCAGTTCTCATGTAAATTACAATATGGCAATACAATCTGTGAGTGAATAAAAAAGGCATCCATATTTTATCCACCCTTAGGCCGCATTTGCAGGCCGCACGCAGGGCGTTGCGCGAGGCGTCGTGCGGGGCGTGCTGCGCCCAAATCAAATGTATAGCAATAGTATGAGACCGTTTAAAGAGACGCGCATAGGCCTATGTTCGATATCGTATAAGGAAACGCGTCGGCTCCCGCGGCGGCGCCCGCAGCGGCGGCGCCCGTGGTGGGGCGCCCGCGTCGGAGCCCACACGACATCCCGCACAACACGCCGCGTCTTCGTAAAGGAGGCCTTAGGGTGTGATTTTAGTTCCAAATAAAAAAAGTTATCAACTCAAACTATATCGTTATTTGTTTAAAATTAAAACAACCAGTGGTGTTTTATTTATATTGAGAAAACACTACAAAAAGGGTTTACTTTAATATTTATTTCTACAGAGTGAAATTCATTACATCTTGTTACTTTTTAATAACTTGTCTAAACTAAATCCTACATCTATATTTTTCAGAATTAAGAAATCTGTTTTATATTTCTCAGATGGTTTAAAAAAACTCGTTATTACAAATACCTTACCTAAACGCAAATTCTTGTTAGCTGAAACGAAAATCGGAAAGAAAAATTGTGCGGTAGGTATAAACATCTCGATTTAACTTCGGCTTGTATGAAAAGTAATAAAATTTAAAACTGCCGCGACATTTCGCATTTCGACGCGCGCATGACACAGCTGCGAGGGTGGGGGACCCTCATACCTAATTAGGTAAGAAGCTTCAAAGTACGGAGTCTTAATAAGCATGTTTTTATTTATGGTTTACTTTTATTAATTTTCTTTGAATAACTTATCTGCCAAAATCAATTAATAGGTATTTTCATAGTCTTCATGTATATTTTCTGGTCGCATAAAATAATTAAGACTGTAATGGCTTAAAATAAATAATTTTATTTTGATGTAATAAGATCATTTTTAAGTCTAAACTCAAATGGTGCCAGCAAAATCAAGACTAGATCAAAATGGAGATACTAGCCTCACACCACAGTAAACAAGACTTTAGGGCTTTTTGGAAAAATACTAATAAACTGAACCCTCGCCTGGGCCTCCCTGTGAGTGTTGATGGAGTTACCTGTTCGGGTGATATAGCAAATTTATTTAAAAACCATTTTGCTGTTAATCCTTAGCCTAGTGCGGATCGGGTGCTGGAGATTGGGGCTGGGTGTCCTGGTGAACCCAGATCCTTCTATTCTGCTAAGCTAATTGCCAAGATTATTAGTGGAATGAAGAGGGGGAAGTCACCAGGCCATGATGGCCTTAGTATCGAGCACCTACTGCATGCAGGTCCTCACCTACCTAGATTGCTCGCTATGCTTTTTAATCTGTGTATTGGTCACTCCTATGTCCCTCCAGACTTAATAAAAACTATTGTTGTGCCTGTTGTTAAAAATAAAACCGGTGATATCTCTTCTAAAAACAACTATAGACCTATTTCTCTTGCTACTATAACTGCCAGGATTTTTGATAACATTATAAATAATGAATTGAATAACTATGTTAAGGTACATGACTCACAGTTTGGCTTTCGACAGGGCCTCTCTACGGAAAGTGCAATTATTAGCTTAAAACATACTGTAAAATACTATACATCTAGAAAAACACCAGTTTATGCATGTTACTTAGATTTATCAAAGGCTTTTGATCTTGTGCAATATGATTTGTTATGGAATAAGTTGGAAAAATGTAACTTTCCTCATAATCTGTTGAATATTCTTAGATATTGGTATGAAAATCAATCAAATATGGTGAAATGGAACAATGTAATGTCTGAAAACTATAAGTTAAGATGTGGGGTAAGGCAGGGGGGGTTAGCTCTACAACACTTTTTAATTTGTATGTAAACGACCTCATTGAGGAGCTTAGCAGTACTCATGTAGGCTGCCATGTTGATGGGCTCTGTGTAAATAATATAAGTTATGCCGATGATATGGTGCTGCTGAGCCCATCAATCAACGGTCTTCGAAAATTGCTACTCATATGTGAGGATTACGCTAAGAAACATGGTCTAAAATACAACACCATCAAATCAGAGATAATGGTTTTTAAGTCTGGCCTTAAATGTCCTTCTTGTATACCTGAAGTAAGGTTGAATAGTGTGCCCCTGGTTAGAGTTTTTCTTTCAAGTATCTGGGGCACATTATTACAGATGATTTGAAGGATGACGCCGATATTGAAAGAGAGCGCAGGGCTTTAGCAATAAGGTCTAACATGATAGTCCATAGGTTTCGAAAATGTACTGCACAAGTTAAGATTACACTTTTCCAGGCGTACTGTACTTCCTTATATACCTGCAGTTTGTGGACATGTTATAGATTATCAACCTTGAATGCTTTGCGAGTACAATTTAACAATGCTTTCATGATGCTCTTGGGGCTGCCGAGGTTCTGCAGTGCGTCGGGCATCTTTGCGGATGCACATGTTGACGGCTTTCCAGCTGTGCTCCGCAAGCGATGCCTGGCTACGCGGCGGAGGCTTGATGCGGCCTCCAATAGCATCCTGAAAGTCATACCCGACTGCCCTCACAATTTTTTGAATAAGCACTGGTCGCAAAGACAGAAAGCAGTCTGTAGATATGTCATGCTGTGATATTGAATGTATACCTACTAGTATTAAGCACCAATTTTTTTATGTACAATTTAACTTTAATTTGTAAACTAAATTTAAACTCTGCCTATGATAAGCTCAAACTAAAATGTAACTAATGGATATGGTCTGAACTGAAATAATTTTTTTTTTTTTTTATATTTATTTTTTAAAGTGCATACATACATTAAAAATACTTAAACAAGTCATACTTAGTGTATTGTGTTACGGATTGAGGAATAATAGTATTAGAAAGATCACCTGCACAGCTCACCCCGCCTACTGACTTTACAATCAGCAGGCTGATCGGTTTTACGTGAGAAAGCGATTCAATTAAAAGTTCGGAAAAACATAAAATAAGATACATTTGTTTTTAATATCTGAAACAATAAAAAAATCAACGTTAATTATCATAACATGAAGTTAAGATGATAATATTCCGAAAACTGACCGACTGCTGTATAGTGGCGGTCTAGGTCGGCGTAACACTTCCGGGTTTTCTGCATTGCAAAATAGCTATTGATCTTTGGTGTTACAGTTGATTATTTCTAAAGTAATAGATGTAGAAATAAATCTACTACCATATTGGAGAACAACTCAAAAGCTAACAATAAAACCCAAAAAAATAAAAAAATAATCTGCTTTTTTTGTTTATAACTTTGAAAAACCGTAAAAAAAATGCAAAAAAAAATCACCCATTTTTAAAAGACAGTAAAGCCAATACTTGGTTATTTTGATAGTAACATAGAGGTAGCCTTACCACTTAGCCTTAATGAAGCTTCTGTGAGCCTCAGATCTTTAACTGTGAATTTAAAAGTAGGCGGGGTCGACTTTTGCAAAAATAAAATAAAAATCATCATACTTCACGACCGGGGGGTCGAATTTCATCGATGAAATTGATACACCCTTAAAATAATGTTATAACTTCCCCTGACACACTGTATATGTAAATAAAAATAAATCCAGTAGCGGATCCAGGGGGGTCATGGGGGTCATGACCCAAGACCCAATAGTTTCCGAGATTAGGCCTTTCAAATTTTAAAATGTTTTGCAACTTCGCAAATTTTAGCAATTTTGGCGTTTTGAATGAAGACATCCACTCCTTGGTGAGAGGGTTCAGTGTGACTTCCTATAACGCTTGTAACTGAAAGAAGATCGTCTTGGGGTTGTCTCATAGAATTATCAGGATCAAATTTCATTTAGAGCGACAGAATTGCAAAAAAAAAAATTTGTTTTGGCAATAAATGAAACAAATTAGGTTTAAGAGGACCTAACCGCAACCATGCGACAGAGAGAGAGAGCTTATTTTATGATGTAATTTGCGTTTCGGGAAAAACGTTTTTCACTACCTAAACCTTAGCAAATCACAATGATTTGATGTCAATCGCATCAGCAATAAATAATCTAGGTTTATACGTTTAATTTTTTTAAATATGCATTGGTTTCGTGAAATAAACAACTTTATCCGACTAATTTTTATCACAAAAAATCTGTATATCAGGTGCCTAAATCTTTTGCAATTTTCGAAAAAATTAAAAAACTTTTATAGTCTTATGTAACGTACTAAAACTTCAAGGCGTGTTTTTTTATCTTTTAGTATGGACGCGTTCCAGGTATACTGTCGTCGTAATATTGAAAACTATTACGTCTAGGTAGGTCTGCAGAGACAGTTACATAGTTTTTATTTGTTTATAGAAAATTTTGTTCCTTTCTAAACTTCCTAAATATTTTTTAAGAAGTTCTTTAGGGTTATAATTAACTACCATAATTAGAAAAAAATTGACGTGTTTTTTTTTTACAAAACTGCTTTCGGCGCTCGAGATCACAAACCTTAATTATTTATTACGCCAACATCATAAACAAGTATGAAAAAATAATCAGCACTAACCGATTAGACACATACTACCACAATTTCAGGCTACAAAGTTACTAGACAAATTTATTTAGTAACCCCCTCCCCCCTCTGGTACCCAAGCTGGATGCGCCCTTGAATTTTCATTTCATTCATCATTTAGTTCAAATAACGAAGTAAAATGAGTTAAATACAAAATTCGTGTATAATTAAAATCGTCCATAACCCCGCCCACCGCGGGTTCTTTTCCGTGGACATTTTTCTAAGTTTGTTACGCTTCTAACAACATACTAAAAGAGCTGAAGGAGGGTGGAGCTAACCGGGGGGGAGGTGTTAGAAGGTTTTTAGTTTATTGTAAACTAGTCGACCCGGCGAACTTCGTACCGCCATACTTATTACTATGTTGTGCATTTATATACATAAAAACCTTCCTCTTGTATCACTCTATTTAAAAAAATCCTCATTAAAATTCGTTATATAGTATTAAAGATAAGCATACATAGAGACACCCGTCACGTGGGAAGCGATTGTTTTATACTATGTATTGATAACTCGAAAACGGCTGCTCATAGAAATAAATATCCTCTACTCAATTATCTATACCAATATTATAAAGAGGAAAGATTTGTTTGTTTGTTTGTTTGTAACGAATAGGCTCCGGAAATACTGAACTGATTTGAAAAATTCTTTCACTGGTAGGAAGCTACACTATCCCCGAGTGTCATAGGCTATATTAGATTTTCAAAAAAATTAGGGATCCTTACTTAAACTCAAATAATGTAACCCAAGGTGCAATATTTTTTCCATTGTTTACATATTTTGACAGGTGGTTTGTTGTTGTTGTTTGTACTTTTATTCTCCCATTCTGGGCAGTCAAAAGAACAAAGACTATAGAGCCAAGTCTCTTGTAGTATCTTATATTCTATGGCGTAACGAAGTAAGCCGGGACAGCTCGTTCTAAATAAAATTATCTAGCTGGTTTGAGTTGAGATAAAAAGTGATTCACCGTGACCATGGTATCAACACCGATGGTGACGACCCCGGCCGCCGTCATGCGCACGGGCACCTGCACGCGCTGCAGCAGCAGGCGCAGGCAGCGGCGGTTGTCGCGGTCCACGCGCTCCCACGGCGCCAGGTACACCGCGTCGATCAGCTGCTCGCTCTGAGAACATTCAAAGTAATCTCATAGCTTTTAGGGTTCCGTAGACAAATACGGAACCAACCTTTATAGTTTAGCTAAGTTCGCCTGTCCAAGAAAAGCTTTTAAATAATACTTACATACTATTTAAGTACGAACCTAAAAATATCATATATTTTGTTACTTATTTTAAATAAAAATCTGACTTGAAATCGCCTAGCGCACATCAGGATTTTTAAGGCGCCGTTGTGAAACGAGGAACCCTTAAGTCAGTGTGTCGACTTTATTTTTGACCGACTAAAAAAAAGGAGGAGGTACTCAATTCGACACGTATATATATATATTTTTTTTTTTTTAATGTATGATCACGCATAACTTTTTACAGAGTAGTTCAATTTTGATAATTCTTTTTTTAATCGACAGGGAATACCTTGAAATTGGTCCCATAAAAATTTGGAAATAAAATTCCCACCCTAAGGGTGGGAAAATAGGGGTGACTTTTTGGTCGGCGGGTAGATTTATCAACTCGCAAGTAGAATTTTACGTGTAACACATACATTTTGATACCTACTTACAATATCTTTTGAAATGAAATAAAATCAGCCGAAAGACGTCCACTGCTGGACATAGGCCTCCCCCACAAATCGCCATACCGACCGGTCTTGTCGTCCCTGTCAACCATGTCGTCTGATCACCTTATGCGGTGTGACCACTGACCACCTTGTGGGAGAAGAAAAAAATAAAACCCTGAAAGAACTGAAAAGCATAAAATAAAACTTTTTATCAAAAAATAAAACCGCCGAAAAAAAAACTGAAAAGCATAAAATAATAATCGAATTACTAAGTTCTTAAAGTAATGTAGGGTATATACCAAGTAATTTTGAGTCGGCGCCACAGATTCCTCGTACAAAGATCATTAAATTAGGTACCTTAAATTTAAAGAAATAACCAAAATTCGTGCGCTGCATCGCATCAATCTTTACGTAATTATGGAATTTGCTTGTGTGGCGCGCCGACTTAAAATTACTTGGTATATACCCTACATTACTTTAAGAACTTAGTAATTCGATTATTATTTTATGCTTTTCAGTTTTTTTTTCGGCGGTTTTATTTTTTGATAAAAAGTTTTATTCCTTGGACGAACCTTTAAGAAAAATATCCAGGCAGCCCAAGCAAGTTACGGAAAACAAGATGACTTGTCTTATATAACAAAATCTCATAACAATAACTCTGAGCAATAACCTAATGATGATGGGGTAATAAAAACATACCAAACAACACTCAGGCCGCTGTGCAGCCGGTGACTACCAACGCCATAGTTGTTGACTGCGCACGGGCTGACTGGCCTAAGTTTTACTAAAAATTACTTTTTACAGCAAATGTGTTCAAGAAGATGCAAATCTTGTATTTTTATGTGGATTCTATTAAGGGGCGAAACGGTGCGAAACTAGCGCAACTTCGATAAAAAATTAATATCATCTTAAAAATTCTAAACAAGATTATCTAGGGAGTCAGAGATTAATTATTTATCGGGAGTCGCGCTAGTTTCGCACCGTGTAAGCCCATAAGTAGGTATTTTAATTACGCGCCGACTTAAAATTACTTGGTATACCCTACATTACTTTAAGAACTTAGTAATTCGATTATTATTTTATGCTTTTAAGTTTTTTTTTTTTCGGCGGTTTAATTTTTTGATAAAAAGTTTTATTTCATACTATGAATTGACGTTATCTTTGAGCACTTATGTAATTTCGTAAATCAATTCCTTACCATCACTCCGACTACTTCATAGATGATGGAAACTTGAATTAATTCTCCGAAATTTATTGCCGTAACCGGAAGAAATCGAGACACCGCATCTGGATCCTGAAAAAGTAAACCACTTAATTTGGTGCACATTCGGTTTTGTGCAAACTGTTATAGTTTTATTTCACGGTGTTCTGAATAACGTTAGTCGATCCATTAAGAAACATAGTTTTCATATATAAAAAAACACTGTATTGCAATCAATCAACCTAAAATAATTTCAAGTAGGTATCTTAAATTAATACATTCATTACAATGGGCGGCTTTTTAATTATAGAAATATTTTCTAGGTCAGTGTTTCACATTTAGAAGATGTGTGTCTGACAAGGCTGTTATCCCAATGCATTTTCCCAATGGTTCGAGCGGAACTCGGAGCGTTTTGCGGTGTGCTGAATCAGCAAATTAAGAAAGGAGAGAGAGATGGACGCGCGTGACCTTGTCGGAAAAAAGATGTGCTTGCGTCGTTTCAACTGTGACGATAATTATTTTCGGTTTGTTCTAAAATTCACATTCTTAATCAATTATTATGTGATTTTGTGTAAAGGTTCGTAAATCATACTTACCTTTTTATTACCTTTTATTTCTGGAAAAGCTGACAAGTTAATTTTCTTCTATGTTGAACTATCTATAAGGGAGGGTCTGCAGACAACGTTATATAGAGCCTGCGTACTTATAACACTACCTACTTGCCGGTGTAAACCTAATTTATTGCAACATAAAAAACCGAATGACACTTACACTGCTAAACATCAAAATTGGCAAAATGCAGCCGTTGATAAGATGAAACGATAAGCTGGCGGCGACGACAATTCCGAAGCATTGTGAAACTTGATCCGAGAATCTTTAAATAAAAAGAAAGGGTAAAGAATGATATAAAACTGAAGGCGATGTGTCGCTGGCTAGTGGCTACCTGAAAGTTTTAATCTAAACTAATATTTAAAGAGGAAAGATTTGATTGTTTGTTTGCTTGTTTGTATTATATACCTATAATCGTATATAAGATACGGCTTTGTTAGGTGCGTGTATAACCGTCGCCTGAGGCGCGGACGTAACGCGGGCGTTTAAATCTCAGCTTACGAAAAAATAACGTCGATTTGTGTGCAATTTGATTATCTTTCCACCACAGCCATACGTCCGCGCCACGGTCCTCCTGTTACCCTAGCTAAGACATTTTACTGAGGCGCTGCGCTTAAGTGTTTAAACACGCACTTCGTGTAAGTACACGCTTTGTTACTTGTATCGTTGTATTGTCTATTTTAGCGATATCGATTGATAGTGTGGTGTGGGCGTATGATCCGAAAATACATAAAATTATCTCAGAAGCAGCGGCCAAATACTTTTTAATTTATAAGAAAGTAGTCTAACCGGCGAACTTCGTACCGCCTAACCTATTACTATTTCGTGCATTTATAAAACTTATAAACCTACCTCTTGAATCACTCTATCTATTACAAAAATAGCCTTAAAATCAGTTGCGTAGTTTAAAAGATTTAAGCATACATAGGGACAGACGCGGAAAGCAACTTTGTTTTATACTATGTATTGTGTATTAATTAGCTTACCTCAAAATCATGTTGTGGTGTTTGATAATAGCAACTAATTTATCATGAAATAATTTATTTTCTTTATCGCTGTACATTCCAGTGTAGATTCTTACTTTATCGTGTTCTTTATTAAAGGAAGGTATCAATTGAGTTGCTTCATTTGATTCAGGCTCTTCATACAGTTGCTGCACTTCGTGAAGTAAAATTTTAATGTGTCCTATGATGTTGAATACCATTACAGACATAACGAGGTCGAATACACAAATAGTAACACCACAGTAATGAGAGCAAAAATAATTGAATATTGATGTAATAATAAAATAATCACTGCATTCAATTCCAGGAAATGCCATGTTCACAGCGTAATCCATAGTGACATTCTCGGGCCGATTCCTAGATAGAGCTCCCTTCTTTATGGATTTATACAGCGGTGGAACATTATAAAATGCAATAGCCGATATACACCACATTATTTCGTAAAGTGTGAACCAAAATAAGAGCTTATTTAAATTTCTTAAAATCTGTAAAAAAATATTTAATAAATTTTACAAATATCTAGAGACAACAAAGAATCTTTCATTTAGGTACATTTATTCTTTATTCCGAATTTACCCTTATTTTGTAATGTAAATATATTTGTAAGGTAAAAGTAAAGGAATTATTAGTAGGCACACTAAAACTATACAAACGTAATTGTTGTATCCTGTGTTTGTATCATATTGCATCAAATTATATTTTGTAACAAAATCCTTAAAAATGTTCTTGTAAAACTTTGCAAACACTACGGAGCTTTTGGGCTGAAAATAAATTGAGTAGGTAATACTAATATTAATAATACATGAAAATTACATTTAAATAAATTTTAATCTGTGTCAGCTATAAAAAGGTAACTTACGATGCTTATAACTATTATAGATAGTGATATAATTAAATCCGCCAACGATATGAAATTCAACTCGCTCGAGTGTTTGTAAATATAGAACGCGCTTCCAAATGCAGCCACTGTGATATGTACAGGCACCAGCTTCCGAAGGTACCGAAAAAATAAGTGGTACTGCTCCCCAAATGCCTCCGCCGGCCAAAAGCCCATCGGGTACAGAAATATGCGTATTATTCTCATATACTTCATTCGAAGTATTCTTAACGATGCGTCGTTCAATTTAGGTTCTCCAATGTTCATTCTTATAGTATATTAATTTTTCCGCGCACACGGAAATAAATTGAGGTAATTATTATTAACGTTTTCTTTTAGTAGTTACGAATGAATGTAACTTCACATAGCGTATTTGTTTATAGAAATACTCTAGAACAAACAAAATGAAAGTAAAAAATACTCTTAGTACAAACAAGCTGAAGTTTTAAAAATAATTTTGTCCTTTATTTTTAACTAGTCGACCCGGCGAACTTCCTACCGCCTAACCTATTACTATGTTGCACATCAATATATATAAAACTCTTCCGTTACTGACTGACTGACAGACAACGCAGAGCCGAAACTAATGGGCGTATAAATCTGCAAATTGGCATGTAGGTTCTTTACGGGAATTACGGGGCTTTTTTTGTGAAAATGAAAAATCGACTTCCTTTAGTGTATTGACGTGAAATTTGGTGTACAGGTGCATCTGTGAATGTAGGAATGTTGAAAGAAAGCGGGAACGCGAATAACACACTTTTTTTTTTCAATCAATAAGTGAAAATCAAAAATTTAATTCCATAAGAGTGTTTCGACGTGAAATTAGAACGGTGTCAGAAGAACGCAATCAACTAAACCCCCATAGGAACGAGAATCACCGGACTAATTATTTAGTATGAAAAAACGATTTCCTTGAGTGTGTCAACGTGAAATTTTGGTCTTCCAGTGTCTCTGTGAATGTAGGGGTGTTGGAGAAAATTAGTATGAAAACCATAAACAAATATTTTTTATATCGACGTAAAAATAGGAAAACGGGTTCTTAAGTCGGTATAAGGGTGCTATAATATCCACTGAGAGGGCGACGCTCGCCGCCGTAATAGGAGGACACCGCTCGCTGACATCCATGGTCGCAGCCGTGGTTGGCTGCGAGAAGGCTTGGCGTGCGGCTGCCACCTTCTGCGAAGCTGTCATGCTTGTGAAGGAGGCGGCCGAAAGACAGAGAGAAGCTACTGACCCAGCCCGGGGAAGGGATCGCGGTCGCCGTCGAATCGTCGAAATTGATAGTGGGTGCGAACCCCACATACCCCACATGCGATAGGCATTTACTCCCGTTACAAAAAAAAAAGTCTGCTATAATAATGGATTTTCCAAAAAAAAAAACAGGAACGGTATCTAAAAACCGGATTTTTTTCTAAGTTTAAAACTACAATAGCTAGAAAGAAGAAGAACATAGATTCAGAGTTATATTAAGAAAATATTTACCAAAATTCACATGGAAGCGGAACATTCCCAAAAACATAATGCGCCTTTTTTTTTACATGCGTAGGTAAATAATTCAACTACCTAGCTAATATCCCACCCAACCAGCTAATAGAAATGTAAGGAATAAAACTTTCAGTGACTTAATGGTGGAGTGTAAACAGGAATTCCTGGAGTTGCCAAAGGGACTGAAATAAACAAAATATTAATATTTTAAATAGGTAGATATTTTAAGGGGGTAAGTATAGTATAGGTGCGATCAAAAATGATGTCCCCAAATTCCTGAGTAGTATATCAACCAGAAATTAACGTTTATAATGAAAAAGCGCGTGCGAAGCTGCAGGCAATAGCTAGTTATACATTAAAAAAAAACCGCATCAAAATTTGTTGATAGTTTTAAAGATTTAATTATACATAGGGACAGACGCGGGAAGCGACTTCGTTTTATACTATGTATATGTCGTGGCCATATCGTAAAATTTGCCATTTCATGATATGGCCGGCCATTTCATAAAATGTGAATTTTTCATGAAATGGCCAATATTCGTTGGCCAGATCGTTAAAATCTCAATGTTCAACGATTTGGCCAAGTGATCGTTTGACTATTTCATGAAATGGCCAAACGTTAGCGATCATATCGTTGAATAGTTAAAAATTTCTCCGCTAGTGGCGCTGTTGTTGCGTGTGTTGTGTGATTTGTTGTGACGCGCCATTACGGTTCACAATAATAAAACGAAAAAAGTGAATTTAAGTGAGGAAAAAGACGATAAAAGTAAGTACATAACAACTTCGTTTTGATTCGTAGATTTGTGAGTTTTATGCAAACCAATCGATAAACGAAAGCAACTTCAAAAACCATGGAGTTCCGAACGATTTTTTAAAGGTCCGTATTAAAATCATACATTACTCGAATTATAGTAAAATAGCTTTTTTTTACTTGTTATTGTGTTCTGAGTTAGATTATTTATATTTAGCTAGTACGGGGAACTTTACAACTTAAATAATGGAATTTAAATTTTTAGGTTACACAACGACGATTTGGCCAAACGTGGTTGGCCAAATCGTTTTAGCAACTTTTAGGAACAAACAGTAATAAATGAAACAGTATAAACCTAAAGTGGCCACTTTTAGCAAAAAACAGTAATCCATAAACATTCTAAACCTAGATATTATTTTAAATACTTAAATAAATACTAGGGACCAAGATTTTATGCACAAGGGAGCACTTTTTTCTAAAAAAAAAACCTTACTTTAGAAAATATTTTTTTTTCAAGAGTGGCGCCACTGTTTGCGTAAAAGGACTCTTAATTTAGGTCTTGTACGAAGGCTAAGTGGGTAGTAATATAAGTAGTAAGTAACATAATAACTAACAAAAGAATTAAATATTGACTTTATGTTTTAATAAAAGTGGGTTAAACTGAAATCTTAAATTAAAAGGTAAAAGCGAAGGGTCTGTTTGGTAGTTGATAATTTCAGAAGTAATAGACGTAGATAAATAAATCTAATACCAATTTGGAGAACAACTCAAAAGCTAACAATAAAACCCAAAAAATAAAAAAAAAGTATCTGCATTTTTTTGTGGAAACTTTGAAAAACCGTAAAAAATGTACAAAAAAAATTTTTTTTTTTTATTTATCATCTTAAAAAAAAAAAGTAAAAGCAATACTTGGTTATATTATAAGTAACTTAGGTAGCCTAACTACTTAGCCTTCGATCAAGACCTTAATGAAGGTTCTGTGAGCCTTAGATTTTTAACTGTGAATTTAAAAGTACGCGGGATCGACTTTTGCAAAAAAAATATTAAAAACATCATACTGAGGGGGGGTGAGGCTGCGACCCCCCATATGGGGTGTTTTCATCATAGAATACACCCTTAAAATTATGTTATAACTTCCCCGGACACACTGTATAATGTACCTATATAGTTAACAACTAGTTAATTTGCCTCTTTATTGCCTTTGGAAAACCATGGGAAAACCTTAATTTTAAAAAAGTTTTCTAAATCCTTATAATACCCTTCGATCAAACATCGAACGGAGGTGAAAATGGAGGTGAAAGGTTTTTTATATATTTTTGTTTCTATAATTCAATATCCTTACCACTTCTGCTTTCGTAAAGGAACTGCGTGTTTATCTAGTAGAACATTGTATAGTGGGGACTTGCATTTGAATATATTATTTTATAATTTAAATAAATATTAGTTATTTAATAGTTATAAATAATTATTTAAATTGTACATAAGTAATAGTAAAGTCTGAAATTATTCGTATTCAGAAATATAGTGTGGCATCAAATAATGTGCAATTGAAGAAAAACACTAAATACTTGATTTCGTCATTGACATTCATTGGACAGCAATGTCAACTGTGACGCCGCAGGTCTGAGTTCCATTCCCGGTGGGGGCGAATATTAGTATGATGGAAATGTTTTTGTATGACTATACATATGAGATATACATAAAAACAAATGTTACACAGACAGATCCCTCTACATAGAGGCATCTGAGTGTGATGTATTTTTAACTGACTTCAAAAAAGGAGGTTATCAGTTTGACCTGTATGTATGCAAGTATGTTTGTTTGTTTGTCCGCGATTATCTTGCGTTTGGCTAAACCAATTAATAGGTGAAAATCAACAAGCTGATTATTTTTATCATTTCGGTGGATTTTTTTATTTTTAATGTTATTGACATATTTTTAGTGTCTAATAAAACTTTAACCTGTTTTGTAAAATGTGCGTGAGTGGCCATCGAATAAAATCAAAAGTTAATGAAATATTTAAGTTTAAAATTTTTATGAGTCCACTGAAATGAAAAGTGTCCACCGAGATGATAAAATCGTACACCGAAATGATAAAAACGTCCACCGAAATGATACTGAAAATGAATGAGTCCACCGAAATTTATAACGGCCACCGAAATGAAAGTTAAATTTGTCCCCTCATTACTGAAATGATAAACTATTTTTTTTGTGGGGATCCACAAAGTAGTTATAAGCGGCGCTTGTGCACTTAGAGGTTAAACTGGACTAATCCGAGGCGAAGAAAATTACAGGGAATGAAAAAACCCAGTTTTGCCAGAGCTATCGATCTAAAACTTACTGTCCTCTGAAATGATAACATTTTTCAGGACAAAAGTTGAGTGCTTGTCAAATGTGTAAGAAAGTAGATAAACAAACAACAATAGCTTTTATTGATAGCCTATATTATTATAAAATGATACGCAATTCGATTTAAATCAAAATCGTGAACGTGATTGTAGGAGAAGATACTTTCAGAGTGAAATGCGGTTCAGGACAAGTCACCGTGATGATAAAATGACTGTTCGACAATTTTTTTTTAGGTGTTATAGAAGCCCTTTCTCAATGATTTTTTTTGCCAAGGTGGAGAAGTACTTACACTACTAAAAAAAAAATATCCTCATGATAAACGAGCACATTGCACTACCGAAATCACGTTTGCCATGTTTTTTTTACGCTTGGGATTTTCACCCTAATATTATTTGTTACATTCAGGAGAATGTTTTGGTTTAAACCTATTTTTTGAGACATTTTTATTTATTTATACTATGTTTTGTATGCACTCGCTAAGAGTAGCAGGTGGACGACCTTGCAGGGAGGCTCTGTTGTGGCAGCCCTCCGGAAGACGCGAGGAGCCCGCCCGAAGGCAACCTGGGCCGGCCCACGCTGCAAGAAGCAACTAGTGTCGAACTACCTGCTGTGCCCAGACCGCCAAACATGGAGGAAAATTCTTGAAGCCCTCTGTGCCTGCTAGGGTTAACAGGATAACAAGGAGGAAGGAGATGTTCTGTATGTGAAAACCAAACACCTAGGTAATCTGAGGGGTAGAAATGGCCCAATTAATTATAGTCAAGTAAGAAACTAGAAAAAGTCGTAGCCTGCAATAAAAAAAAAACATTGTAATACACTTATTTATTTCATGTTAGGTACATTATGTACATAACTCTACTTTACAACTTTATCCATTATTCTTCTGTCGTAGAAACACGAAGTAGGAAAGGGTCGTTTTTAATATCTGAAGAAAAAAATATATATTAAAAATAAGGATAACATAATATTTATTCATTAATAAAAAAAACGGTATGCTATGCGTTATCAGTAAGAAAAAAGTATGATGATAAAAGTTCTTTGTTCTATTTGAGTAATACTCAGTGCATAACTAACTAAAAGATCTCCATATTTCTAGACATACATTTCAAATAAAACTTTTTATCAAAAAATTAAACCGCCGAAAAAAAACTGAAAGCAAAAAATAAAAACTTTTTATCAAAAAATTAAACCGCCGAAAAAACTGAAAAGCATTAAATAATAGGGAAACATTTTCTATTAGGCCTTAATTTACTCACTTCTTAAAGTAATTTTTGATTACCAAGAAATTTTGAGTCGGTGCCACAGAATCAATGAATAAAGATCACTAAATTACCTGAAATTCAAAGAAATAACCGAAAAACGTGTGCCGCTGCGCATCGCGCTTTACGTAGATAATGAATTTGCGTGTGTGGTGTGGCACCGACTTAAAATTTCTTGGTAATCCAAAATTACTTTAAGAAGTGAGTAAATTAAGGCCTAATAGAAAATGTTTCCCTATTATTTAATGCTTTTCAGTTTTTTCGGCGGTTTAATTTTTTGATAAAAAGTTTTTATTTTTTGCTTTTCAGTTTTTTTTTCAGCTAGTCACCCTTCACAGTGTGGTCCCACCCCACAAGGTGGCCACACAACCTGGTGAAGGTTGAAAGACTAAACAGGATGAGGGTCCCTCACGACCGGTCGGTGAGGCGATTTGTGAGGGAGGCCTATGTCCAGCAGTGGACGTCTATCGGCTGAGATTATGATTATTAACATTCATATAAAAAATACTCTTAATTATACGTAGCAGTTTTCACGTAAATCACAACACGGCTATACAATCTGTGAGTGAACAATAAAGTCACCCCTATTTTTCCACCCTTAGGGTTGGAATTTTATTTCCAAATTTTTATGGGACCAATTTCAAGGTATACCCTGTCGATTAAAAAAAGAATTTTCAAAATCGGTCCACACAGTAAAAAGTTATGCGTGATCATACATAAAAAAAAAAAAAATATATATATACGCGACGAATTGAGAACCTCCTCCTTTTTGTTTTTTCGTCGGTTAATAATAATTCTTAATAAATAAAGTAATGTAGGGTACCTTTTTTATGTATTATGTTTGTAATAAATGTATTATGTTCTCACTTGTGAAATTGACGTTTTGTATTTTTTTTTCGCATTTAAGCTTAAAACAACCGAACCCATTTTTTATACTATTTTATGGGTGATTTCAGTAGTTCTTTGTTCAGTTATACAGTACCTAATAAAATAAACATAAATTTAACTTGGAGTGTATGAACAAAATAAGGCAATATAAATGCGCGCGTAATAAATTTGTAGAAGCGACTAGCATCGACCGCACGTAACGGCGTAGCACGCGCGACTGATGGTAGGCCGAGGTAAGGTGAGATTCGAGCGCGTAAGTACTTACTCGCGCTTCGACCGTTTGTACGAAGTTGTTCTACTGTTCATTTTCTTTACCGTGGCTGCGTGCTACGCTTGCTACACAGACCGCTACGTGCTACGCTGCTACACCAGCTACACTACACACATACCGCTGCATCACAATGTAGATAAGAACAGTGAGATGTCTCGGCAGCGTTCGCAGAAGGAGACAGCCGCCGTCCAAGCCGGGTTTGGTTACCCTGCTTTACATATTGTATGTATCATACTTGCTCGAATAATAAATAACCTGTTTATTTGTTCTTAAATTTAAACTGATGCCATCACAGAACAAGAGAATACAAGAGCATCTTCCTTGTTCTGTGGATGCCATATTTGTGTACCTATAGGAGGTACTAGTTTCGTAAGTACTAGAAAGTACTTACAGTTTATTGCAATAATATTGTCTGTTACTTCTGAATGGGTTATTTTAAATTATACTGACACCGCTCAAGTCGATTGGTCTTGAAACACCGCCCAAGTCTGTCAAATCGCTAAGGAAAACAGCACGCGCCGACACTGAGCTCCATTATTTAGTGATATTGTGTGTTTTTTTAGCTGAATAAACCTGAAAAGTTTGTGAATAGCTACCTGAATGGTATGTTTTTGTATTTAATAACTAATATTGATGTTTCATTGAGTAATATTGAAGTTTTTCAGTTCTAAAATAAGGTCTTGGACTTAAGCGGTGTTTGGAGATTAAAACTACCGACTTGAGCGGTGTTTTTGTATGTGTTTGCAGACGGACGATACAGATTTCTGGCTTTTATAATGAGTTTCTTAAGAGATTGAGAATAATTTTAAAATTTATAGTTTAAAAAAAGGTGCACCTTGCATAAACTAAGGATAAAAATCATCTAAAAACAAGTACAGATGTCGAAAATATTGATTTATTTGTCTAATCTTCAGTGCTTTGAATGAATTTAGTAGGTGATGTCTTGTATGCTATACCAGCTTTAGAGCCTACTCTAAAAATATATGAAAGGTGTCGTGCCTTCTTGGTTTAAAAAAAAATATCTGTTTGGCCTAATAACGAATATATAGATATCATAAAATGTGACTAAGCCATACTGCGATCACCAGGGGCCAGGGGGTTATCATAAGGGCTGAGAAAGCTGCCAGAGCCGTTGTCACTTTTACCAGCGATCTGGTGTCGCTGGTAATAGTGCTGAAACTCAATGTGGGCGCTGGGGATCCCTAAGGGCTCCGAAGAGACTATGCAGAACCAATCGGGCTTCAATGCGGAGGCAGGGTTCTATGCGGGCTTGAGAGAACCTACTGGTTTGAAAGGTGCTTCTCTTAGGGTCTGCACGGGCTCTAAAGCACCCACCAGCAAAGCAATAAAGGCTTCCACGAATGAAAAAACCACATAACTACATCAATCTGGTAACTGCGCAGGTCTGTGTGGGCTCTAGGGAGCCGCTAAAGGTACGTAACGGCTCAAAAGTGTTTCCGCCCGCGGGTCACACCTGGCTTTAATGCATCAGCTGGAGTCTACACGGGATCTAATGCACCCTCCAGTGTAGCAATAAAGGTCAATGAAAAATACACGTCGGTATGCAATGATAGTGGAAAATAACACAAAAATTTATAGCAGCCCAGCTGACCACCTGCAGTTTTCTGATGAATTCGGATGGCTGCAATAAATGAGGGGAAATGTACAATGGCTCCTTACACGCGAGCTAGGTGCAGGCATTCCTCTACCCCCACAACTGGAGAAAAAAAGGATAATAATAGGATCACCAACCTGCTTACCAAGCGTGGCGATTAGGGCAAAACTTCCCCTTCGAAATGTTTGTCCTTGTGGCAAACTGAGGAGGAGGCTTATGTCCAATATTGGAAGTCTCCCGGCGGAGATGATGATAAAAGAAGACTGAGCTATCTTTTTATAATTTCTTTGTAAGTATTGACAAACACACATATTAGTGGGTGCTAGTGTCAAATCTTTAACTAACTACTGCAAGACTAAAATATATACACAATTTTTGGTCCAAAATACATGGTTTAAGTCTCTGAAGAGTTAATAATTAAAGTAAAAACGGCTTTTTTGTTATTAAATAGAGTTTTTCGTACTTAATAAAAAAACTCGTTTTCCTATCAACACCGCGTAAGTCCACATTTTTTACCGATGAACACCGCCCAAGTCATTTTTAAAGCACAATATACATAAAAAACACAATTTAGGTGTCATTTTCGGATTCATAATTCTTTTATAATCACTTCAGTGAAAAAAAAACATAATTTGGACAGTTATTAGCTAAATTATGAAGTTTTTATTGCCTCCTGAAAAGTTAAGAAAAATGACTTGGGCGGTGTTGTTAGTAAAGCCACGATATAGCTCGTGAAGTAGCGTAGCACGTAGCTGTCTATGTAGCTGCGTAGCACGAGGCGGTCGGTATGTATCTCGTGTAGCAGCGTAGCACGTAGGTATCTGTATGTAGTGCGAAGCACGTAGCGGTCTGTGTGTAGCTCGTTGCACTTTAGTCCATTAGAATACTTATGCCAGATACACATTGATATACACTGGTAAAAGCGAAAATTAAATGTAACATGCAATTTAAAAGTTTCATAAGTGTGAACACAGGGCGCGCACGAACCGAGCATGTACGTTTTGAGAGTAAAAATGCTCTGTTCGTGTGCTATTGACCACGATTCGTTCGCGCAAAGAGGCCACACTATGGGAATCTGTAACATTGCATGATACATGTAATGCTCGCTTTCACGAAGTGTGTATCAATCTGTGTCCGGTATTAGTGCAAGGAAAAAAAGATAGCTACTGAGCCCATAGTCTGCACGCCGACTGGCACAATCCCCATGGCCGTCAGCTGGATGGGTGTCTGGACCTTCTGCAGCAACAGTCGCAGGCAGCGCTGGTTGTCCACGCTCATGCTCTCCCAGGGCACCGAGTACACGGTGTCGCCCAGCGTCCGGCTCTGCGCATAGGATGGTGTTTACTCATTAGTTTCGTTGTGTGTTAACTACTGCACTTTTAATGTTGAGGATTTAAAAGTATGAATTTTTGCTCGGAATTCGTCAAGATCAAGAGCAGCCTAATCTTTGTCCTTCCCCTCTGTATCAATACATAGTATAAAACAAAGTCGCTTCCCGCGTATGTCCCTATCCGTTACATAGTTTTAAAGATATAAGCATATCTTAAAAACTATGTAACGCTTTATTATTAAAATCGTAAATTACTGGTTGATATACGACTCAGGATTTTGGTGACATGATTTCTGATCGCACCTATACCCCCTAAAAATATCTATCTTTATTTCAGTTCCCGTGGCAACTCCATAAATTCCACCATGCAGACACTGAAACTTCTAACATTTCTATTAGCTGGTTGGGTAAAAGAACTTGGATATACGTACCTACATACCTATATATGTACCTACTCGAGTAAAAAAAAGTTGAAGATTTTTAGGCGCTTTATGTTTTTGGGAATGTTCCGTTACCATGTGAATTTTGGTTATTTTTTTCTTAATAGAACTCTGAATCTAATTACACCCACTGAAGAACCCGTTTTCCTATTTTTACGTTACATTGTTTTAATACTAACTAAAGAGTCCCGTTTTACGTTCCCGTGGAAATTTAGTATATCTCTTCCTTCCAACACACTTACACTTGTAGACCAAATTTCACGTTATCATACTCAAGGAAATCGATTTTTCATACTAAATAATTAGTCCTGTAACCCTAATCCCATGGGAATTTAGTTAATTCCTTTCTTCAACACCCTTTCATCTACTGAACACAAATTTCACGTCGATACGCTTACGGAAGTCGATTTTTCACTCTCACAAAAAAAGTCCCGTTATTCCCGTTCCCGTAGGAATTTCGTAAATTACTTTCTTTCAACATTTCTACATTAACTGAGGAACCTGTACACCAAATTTCACGTCGATACACTCAAGGATGTCGATTTTTCATTATCACTAAAAAAGTCCCGTGATTGCCGTTCCCGTAGGAATTTTATAAATTCCTTTCTTCCAACACTCTTACATTCACTGAGGAACCGTACACCAAATTACACGTTGATACACTCAATAATGACGATTTTTCATACTAACTAAAAAGTCCCGTAATTCCCGTTCCTGTGGGAATTTTGTAAATTCCTTTCTTTCAACACTCTTTCATTCACTGAGGAACCTGTTCACCAAGTTTCACGTCGATACACTCAATAATGTCGATTTTTTATACTAACTAAAAAGTCCCGTAATTCCCGTTTTTGAGGGAATTTTATGAAATCCTTTCTTAGCGGATGCCTACACCATAACATCTACCTGCATGCCAAATTTCAGCTTAATGCGTCCAGTAGTTTGGGCTGTGCGTTGATAGATCACTATGTCAGTCAGTCAGTCAGTCAGTCACCTTTGAATTTTATATATATAGATAGAAGATAGATTCTAGCCGACCTGGCAAACTTCGTATCACCTTACATTATAGGTAAAAAACGATTATTATTATTATACTACGTACCTACTGAAAACTTTGCTGTATGGATTATGTTCCTTTGCATGCCCAGAATGGGCGAATTAAAAAACAACAACGTCAAAATTTGAAAGGATAGTGTATAGTAATGGAACAGTTTATATTTTATGGAAAAAATTAATTCTTGTTTTTACTAACTTCTTTTCAACTTTTCCATATTTTTTCGCCTTTTAAGAGCCAGTTTACCGCGATGCTAGCGCCATTCTCGAAAAAGATTTTTATCTTCTGAACTAAGCCAAATATCAAAAATGTGGCACAGTATGACACTTGATAATGTAGCCTAGTATTTTTTGAGCACAGTAAAGTAGTCCTAACTTAAAAGAACAAAATTATACACAGATTGTTGCTAAAAGTGGCCACTTTTAGCAACACTTTGTAGTTTTATTTAGTCTTTAACTTAAAAGCTATACAACAGTGCCCTAAAAATACTAGGCTACATTATCAAGTGTCATACTGTGCCACATTTTTGATATTTGCCTTAGTTTAGAAGATATTAACTTTTTTCGCGAATGGCGCTAGCATCGCGGTAAACTGGCTCCTAAACCTTCCCTGGACTACAATTTTATATGGATAACTTAAATTGTTGTTTTTACTAAGATCTCCTCTATTTTTCCCTAATTTTCTCACCTTTTTAACCTTCCCTGCACTAAAACGAACATATCAAAACCAATAGCAACTAAATCGGCCCAGCCGTTCTCGAGTTTTAACGAGACTAACGAACCACGATTCAATTTTATTTAGTAGATAGTAGGCAGGAATAAGATAGATTATCTTAAAATAATAAATACTTAAATTATTCTTTTTTCAATAGATAATACAAATAACAGCAACAATCCACTCGCCAAACTTCTATAAAGGGAACAATTTTTTTGTTTCCCAGTCCACTTCTGTATTAAATTAGGTACACTTCGCAGCTACTATACTAGAAGTGTTTTTGTATGCTGTTGCGTGGCTTCGGACTAAATTGCTTGCTCTAAAAAAATTGTTTTATTTACAATTTTTGACTTACCATTGCATGAACCATTTCAAAAACGATCGAAACTTGTACTAGTTGTCCAAAAATTATAATTGTTAATGGTCCAAAGCGGAGCAATGCATTTAGTTCCTGAAAAGGGGTAACAGGGGATAACCATGATAAATTTAATAAATAATGCAGACAAAATAATGAAAACTCGTACAAGCCGTGAACACTCGAGCAGTAACACGCATCCGCTGACTAAATGGAATAAGTAATTGATGGCTAGCATGGGCCCGAAGAAATTAGATATGTTATCGACAAATCTGAAAGATTACAATCATTCAATATAATTTCTAATTAAAAAATCGTTAATTAGGTAGGTAAGTAAATTGATTCATCTTTTTTTTATAATTTTTCTTGAAGAATAATGAATAAGTAAGTACTTAGGTACTTATGCTAAACGTTTACACTGACCTATTAATTTCTTTAAGATGTTCAATTATTTCAATAATATTAAGTCGCTGTGTTTCATTTTCCCGTTGACCATACTGCTGCAGCGGCTCAGTTAATTTAACAGTCTTGGTTTTATCAGCTGGCACAGCTGCTGTCGGCCTGGGTATAGCTTGAAGATTGTGCCTCATTATGGCGATGTGTCCAAGTATTTGGAAAACCATCACAAACAAAAGAAGATCGATAGAGCAGACCGCCGTTGCACAAATGTAGGACAAGTAGAAATTTATTCCGGTTATCAACAGAAAGTGGTCTTCTTGGTCAAACCCCGGGAAAGCGAAAAAGACGGCGAATTCTAAAGAAGTGTTAACTGATTGTCGATCTGAAAACGCCCCTATTCTGAAATTGTTGTACATCGGAGATAAGTTGAAAAGAAACATTCCAAATATCATCAACGCCATTTGGTAAAGAGTGAAATAGTAAGAAACTTTGTCCACTGTATCGTTTATCTAAAACAATATCAAAAGTACACATTATGGGGAGATCGAGAATTAAAACTTATTCACCCCCCCCCCCGCGCATTGCCCTTCACCCCCTGACTCGTCTGGCATCAGCTAAGCTACCGTAGGTCATTGCTCTGATGCTACACATCGTTTTTAGTGGATTCGAAGGACCTCAAGTGAGCACAGATCATTATTTTTTAAATTTTGTTTTCAGGAATCAGTCCTATATAACTAAGCCTACCATGTGTTAAATTTTCCTCTACGATAAAAAAAAAAGTAACCGTGTATATCAAGAATAAATTAAATTTTTCGTTACTAAAACCAGAAAAAGTACTAAATTACTAGTATACTACTACTAGTACTAAAATTAAAAGATACACAAAACATACACGCCCAATGAAAAATAAAAGCAGCAATCGCGGTGCATTGTGGCCGTTGTTGTGGCCTATTGAGATGAGATGAGAAGGCAGCGTTAGTTATAGCAGATTTTTTTACTCTAGAGAGGTAAATATCGTACAATCATACGGCCAAATTCAGGTTTTAAGGTGGTAACTCACGGTATGGCGCGAAATTCAAAAATTTTCGCGTTTTTTAATTATTCTGGCGATAGTATTCATGTTTAATAAAGTTATAATGAATTCGCGTATGTAAAAAACTATCTTCCACATTGTAATACAACGTTTTTGGAAGACAGACTTACTGATTTTGTGTCTAAGGACATAACTTGATTTTTGGCCTTTATTATAATAATAATAATAACTTTTTATATCATACTAAATAAACAACGTAAAAAAATTGAATTTCGCGCCATACCGAGAGTTACCACCTTAAAACACTTGAGAATTTGTTTGTTTACAATCAATACAGAATGCAACAGTGTGCGTAAATCTAGTATGTAGCTATAGGATAGGTAAGTATGTTGCGCCTCTATTTACGTAAGTGTACAGTTACCTTTTTATAGTACTGGCCTTTGTTTTTGTAATGCAATAAATGAAATTTATTTATAAAAACTTTTGTTATTTCGCAATAAGTTTTCATACTTGGCAGTGCAGCTCGTACCTGAAATTAAAAAAAAACTAATCTAAGCAACAATCTAAGTATTGAATATATTGAGTACAAGAATTATCTTTGTAACGTCTTTGCTAAAAGAGGGCAAATTGACAGTATTTACACCGATTTTAGTAAAGCTTTCGACAGGGTCAATCATATAATTTTAATATATAAAATCTCAGGCTACGGCGTCCACGGTAACCTGTATCGTTGGCTAAGTTCTTATCTGCAAAATAGAAGTCAGTTGGTGGCCGTAAAGGGATACTTATCTGGTCCTGTTAGTGTAACCTCAGGAGTACCACAAGGTTCGCATCTTGGACCACTTCTTTTTATTCTTTTTATCAATGACCTTGTTACTGAAATTGACAGTCCAGCGCTTCTTTACGCCGACGACCTCAAAATTTTTAGAAAAATTGACAGCTATAGTGATGCTATTCTACTGCAATCTGATCTAGATAAAGTGAGCGACTGGTGTGTTAATAATTGCATGATGCTTAATTTGGACAAGTGTTTCGTTATTTCATTTACAAATAAGAGACAAAAATACATATTTGAATATAAATTGAATCAGCACACGTTAGAGCGTCAGTCAATTGTTAAAGACTTAGGTATATATTTTGACGAGAAACTATCTTTTCGATTTCACTATGAATATATAACTAACAGAGCCAATAGACTCCTGGGCTTTATATACAGACTATCAAAGGAATTTAAAAAATATGACAGTTTCATCACGTTGTATAATTATCTTATCAGAACTATTCTTGAATATGGCAGTCAAATGTGGTCGCCTTACTATGCAGTTCACATCGATAGCATAGAAAGAGTTCAAAACAAATTTCTAAGAATGTTAAATTTTAGATTTTTTTCAGGTCAAAATCTATCCGGCTATGAGCAGAGGCTTAATAGATTCAAATTCACTAGGTTAGATCTAAGACGCAAACAAATTGACTTAATTTACCTACACAAAATCATACACGGTAAAATTGACTCATCCGCTTTACTTGGTGTGCTGTCATTTAACACTCAGAGTAGATTTCGTGCTTATCGACCACAGAACAAGGAAGATGCTCTCTCTCTCTAAATAGAAATCGCGAGTAGGCGGAGCCCACGTGCCTATCATTAGCTCTGCAGTGCATATTCGTAGTTTTTGACAGATTTGATAAGCTCAGTTGCTTTATGCTTCTTGTAAACCAACCACCAGGAAAAATATGAAAAAAAAACCACTAAAATGCCATATTGTGCTGTGTTGGAATGCAAAAATTAAAGTTGGGGACTTAAAAGTACTAATTATGCCGTACCATTACATCGGTAAGTAATATTTCATTGTATTTTTAAATAAATTTGAAATTATACATGAACAAGAAAACAAAACCATAAGTGAGAAAATGAAAACACCCTAATTACGGAGCAGTAAAATTGAATTTTCATTGAAGCCTGTGACTGTGACTGTACCTTCTTAGCTTCTTCTTTATCTATGGTATTAGACTCATGACTTTTTCTAGAACATTTTGACAACAGAATAATGGAAATCAGTTAGAGATTGCTCAACATGATGAAAATCTATCGATAATTTTCTATGATAAAAATCTATCGATAATAATAATTTTCAGTGAAAATAAAAAAAGTTATTCGCTTTGACTTGAAAACCTCTACCTCTTTTTTCGGTTTAAAATGTGATTTACTTTAAAGTTAAATTCTTGAATACGAATGAAATTATATGAATCTTTCAACTTAGACTCTTGCGTATGAATGAAATAATATTAGCATCATCATCATATAACAATAATGTTGTAATATGTAAAAAATAAAGTCGCTTTCCGCATCAGTCCTTAGGTATGTTTAAATCTTTAAAAATACAGCGGATTTTAATGCGGATTTTTTTAATAGATAGAGTGATTCAAGAGGAAGGTTTATAAGTATAAAACATGCACGTTCTAATAATAGGTTAGGCGGTACGAAGTTTGCCGGGTCGACTAGTATTGTATAAAGACAAGTCGTCACTCTTATAGTGTGCTATATTTTATTTTTCTTTTCATTTATTTACAGCCTGTGTTACTGGATCACCTTGGGCCAAGCTCAGAACCTAATACACTTAAGCATAAACTTGAAGATGGAGCCATCATGAAAGCTACTTAAGCTAAGAGTAGTTTCAATAAACAATACCTAGAGAAGAAAAAATGCTAAATATTATGTATTAAAAAAACCAAGATTAGTTGAGAGTTTAAGGCAAGTAATAAATAAGCATGTACTTCGATATTAAATAAGATAAAATAATATAAATATAAAACCCATCTTGTTTTATTGGTCTATCTACCCATCCACCTAAATTGTTTACTTTGGTTAAAATAAAGCTTCATTTAAAGTACAGTACTTACTAAAAAATTAATAATGCGCATGCAGATTCGCTAATTGTCGATTTCACGGAAACACCTGAATCAAAAATCATAATTCTACTAAATTACGCATGCAGAAAATGCACTTAACCTCCTTAAATACATATCGTCTTCCGTCGCTTGGGAATACGACCGTTGTCGAACAGTGACGAAGATTTCTATGCGCATTATAACTTTTGCAGTACTGTAGGTATATACAATTTTATAACTAAACACATTTTTATTTCTGAATCTCTATTTATGCGAAGCATAACTGTTGAATACAAAACGACATTGGAAATAAATAAAAATTAAACTGTACACTAAAATAAACTTTGTTCTATGAGCGACTGGTTTTTTCATATGATAATACCAATACATCGCCAATCACCAAGAAGGCCGTTTGCGTAGAATACCCATAGTTTTTCGTAAAAAAAAGTAATTGTTAACTGTAGCCATAATGAAAGAAAATAGTATATCGATAGGTTTTGCTCATCGACAAACTTTCTCCCGCAATATGTACATCCCTAATTTTTCGACGTAGCCACCTAGTGTTTAGTAGCGGTAGTACAAAAGCTGTAGTTACATCTAGCGTCGAATAGTAAAACTAGGAACAATGCGTGAGGATTTTAAAGCAAAGAGGATGTATAGCTTTCTACCATGTCTTTGGAAAAACCTAATTTCATTCTTTTATCATATGTATGTCATCATTATCTTAAGTATTTCATAATTGTTATTTGATTTTGATCTTTGTTTATTTGTAAAAAAGGTTCATAGTCTACTTCAAATTTTTGTGATGTAGATCTTTTCGGCTTCGTCGTTAATCACCAATGGTAGCTTGGATTTCATAGTGAGCGTTTGGTTTATATGTGTGAGTTTGGACACAC
Source organism: Euspilapteryx auroguttella (assembly GCA_951802225.1). Lineage (NCBI taxonomy): Eukaryota > Metazoa > Arthropoda > Insecta > Lepidoptera > Gracillariidae > Euspilapteryx > Euspilapteryx auroguttella. The sequence continues at coordinate 5,721,878 of OX637644.1, read as the reverse complement.
TGGTTTCAGTACTAAAAGCTCATGATGCTATTTCTATTGTATTCTCTTGTTCTGTGTTATCGACCCTTTGTTTTAAATGTTTATATCAATAAAACCTCATATTATAACCCTATTATAAGAATGTGCAGACAGTATAACGAGATAGTTTTGTTGAATTCAGACATTGATTTGTTTAATTCAAATATTAATAAATTTAAAAGGTGCTTATCCAAATAGATATTCAATAATCCTAGTATAACACTTTAGTTAATAAATAGGTTATAGTTACTAACAATACAAAACCATTATTATTTTCCAGTGCATACATGTTTTGGAGTGCAATTGTTATCTAAGTTGCTTTGTTTACCTAAGAATACTTTTTGTTAATTGTACTCTGTTTTGTGTGCCAAATAAATAAAATAAAATGAATAATGGGTAGATATTGCAGGTGGCGCACGCACACATAAAATAGGTACGCATCCATATACCTACACAAATATTTTCTTTTATCCTGAAATCGCCCATTGCTATGAATTATATAATATTGTGTTTTTTTATCTTACGTGTGTGCACTAAAGTGTATTATATTATCATGATTTCATCTTTTCAATTATCATGTACTTACTAACGTTACCGTAGCTAAGAATGTTGTAATATAGACGTGTCCAATGTCGAAAAAGGTTATGACTTCATACTTGTTGTATAGGTAGTACAACTGTCCAAGGACCACGACGCCGGTATGGATGGGTATCTGAATCCGGTGATACTTTATGAACAACGGCACTTTCTCACCTAATATCTCACCGGGCCAGGCCCCGATGAACCATAAAAACATACGCACGATTCTTATGTACTTTAACTGCAGTGCATTTTCTTTCCTGAAACATATGTTTGATATCGTATAACGCGTCGGCCCCCGCCACGGTGTCCGGCGGGGCCCGCATCTTTGTAAAGGAGGCAGGCCTAACGCGTACCTACCGCGTACCGGTATTTCACTCCATAGCACCAGTAACCGGCCCATTAAACAGCTCAGCCCCATAAACCATTTAATGACAGCCATTTTACAATAGTTCCTATCACCTTCTGGGTTGTCACTACTAGGTGCATGATCTATTTAGTGGTAATCAATTAACACTGGTTGGTGATCCATTAACAAATAGTAAAACTCTCTAAAGGGCATCTACGAGTTAGATTCGTCCCCTCGCACGACTCTCAAATGAGCGGGCTCCATCCCGTGGTTTCCAAGAGAAAGAGAAACATAATAATAATAATAATAAAGGCGTAGGGATGTGACGACCCCATCGCCCAGTGGAAATTCCAGTAGGCGTAGGGATGTGACGACCCCATCGCCCAGTGGAAATTCCAGTAGGCGTAGGGATGTGACGACCCCATCGCCCAGTGGAAATTCCAGTACTTTCGGTCTGGAACTTCCATTGCAATTAGTCACCGCAGGGACGGCTTGTGGCGAGTCGATGGTGAGTGGCGACACCACGGACCCTATACCTCCAGGGGGACACACGCAGTCATCACACGCACACTCACATGCAGTCATCACACACACACACCCCCCCGCCTCTGAGCTTGCCTTCACCAGCCGGCCAGAGTGGAGTAGCAAGAGCGAAGCCTATGCTCCAGGTTGGAAGTGTAAAATGTCATAACGCCGGGTGCATCTTATGCTGCCCGCAGTCTCACCTCTCGACAACCTTAGCTGTCCACGCCCAGTGTTGCGACCCGTCGCCAACAGATCGGCGACTTAGTGGAAGCCCACCCAGTGGACAGCGAGTCACCGCCTGCCATGATAATTAGTGAAATGTTGCATTAAAGGCAGGCGTACCGGTATTTCACTCCATAGCACCAGTTAACCGGTCCATTAAACAGTTCACCCCCATAAACCATTTCTTGTCATCCATTTTACAATAGTTCCTATCACCTTCTGGGTGCCGCCTCTGGGTGCATGATCTATTTGTGCATTTAGTGGCGGTGCCTGGTTGGTGATCCATATACAATATAGCAAAACTCTCAAAAGGGCCTCTACGAGTTGGATTCGTCCCCTCGCACGCCTCTCAAAGGACCGGGCTCCATCCCGTGATACCGAAGAGTATTGAGAAACATAATAATAATAATAGTTCATAATATCACCTCCTGGGTGTTGCTGCTGAGTGCATCATCTATTTGTGTATTTAGTGGTAATGCCTGGTCCTGGTTGGTGATCCATAAATAATGTAGTAAAATTCTATATGTCCCCTACGAGTTGGATTCGAAGAGTATTGAGAAACATAATAATGATATGGGTGGCCTTATCGCTTTAGGCAACCCACTTAAATATTCAAAAACTTGCTTACCCTGAATTTGATTTCTTCGTCTCTGCCACTGCCATTTTTTTATACGGTTGAAGCTATGGTTCAAACAAAATTGGTACGGTATGTATAAGTATGATATCAATCATTATAGGTACAAACTATGTATACACTTACCCTGTTATTCATAAAAACTTAAAGAGCATTTTAGTTATTTGACATATGTCAATTTAGACTGGATGGCACGTATTTACCATACAACAAACCAGAGAAGTATACCTCCAGTAAAGCCAGCTAAAATCTACTGTATCTTTATGAATACCACCGTTAGTGCTAAACTAACTAACAAACTTAATACAATCATAGCCGTAAACTCAATCGTGAACTATTATAGATCTGCAGTACACAGCTGTCTTTTCCACAAGCATTCAAATCACTATTTATTGGAAACTGAATACTTAGGTAGATCTGTAGATATCTAAATCCATAAAAGGTGGCAAAACAAAAAGCTTCAATTTATCTCTTAGAGATCTGTCTGTTGGGCAATTAGTTAGTATTGTCCAGATTTCAGCCTTGACATTTCAGCCTTGCTAACTTAGCATGGCTGAAAACCGAGCGTACTTGCCATCCATAGGTACCGAAGATTCTGGGAAAGATCGGGAAGTTCTATGGACAATTGTAAGTATACGTCGACTCCTGAATACGTGAACCCATCAACAGCAGTCTAGTATGGCTAACAAGGCTCCATGTGATAACGGAATCAACGTTGAGCTTCTGAAGGCACGGGTGACAAACCAAGCTGTATTTAGGGCTCTTCAGAAATACAATTCTGTTATCAGCAAAGGGACAAGCGTAGTTTTGATGACTTTTCACCCAAAACAAGCCAGTTTTTGTAAAACCTTCAGTACCATAGACCGCATATTGTAACAACCATCCCCTACGGCAGGTAAATACAGAAGAGCGAAGAGTCTAAACTTCCCCTTAGCTTAGCGTTTGTGGTCTACGAGAAAGCCGCTGATTCTCAATCTCTCCAGCGGTGCCATGTACTTATGTAGGTATGTTTATAACACTACAGTTCAACTAAATGATCAAAGCTCGAACGAGCTCCACTGCAGCGAAGAGCCAATTTGAGTTAATATGATATAACTTAATTTTGATTTGATTTAGACCTGACTGAACAGAAAGCAGAAACTTGCCTACTCACCATAAAAATATTTTAATACAACCTACATTGAATGCATACTTGCACACTTATATATATCTACCGGAATTTTAGCTAAGTATAAGCCAGCTGGCCTATAGTAGATAATATATAGCTGTCGTGTACCGTATACTTCCTATTGATAGAAAAGATAATCGTCCTGCGCTGTCTAATAAAGCGTCGCGGCCTGTAATGCAAGTAAAAATACCTACTTATTTGCGAAACTAGCGCCACTTCCGGTAAATAATTAATCTCTAGATGCTTAGAATTTTTAAGATTGGTGTAGCTTTCAGGTTCAAAATCTAAGGAATAAACAGTTTGTTGCCTGAAGTGGCCACTTTAGTTTCATGAAAGAATATTTCTGAGATCATTATCCTAAAAGCTACACAACAGAGCCTTAAAAAATTATAAGCAAGATTACCTAGGGCAGCTATACCTACTCAAAGTGTGTTCCGCGGAACAATTCCCTTTGTAGGGGTTGCGCAAGAATTTAGAGAAAAAAAAAACTAAACACTTCGGAATATTCTTCTCCCATTCCCAACAAAATTTGGATTCTCAACCTCTGCTTTGCAGCCAGGAAAACAAAATGTCGCAATAGACTGGACGCCGAACCAGATATAAGATTTCGACTGTCTTGTATCAAACCTGATACCTACTTATCAACCAATTGACGAAAATGTAATTTATTATTTTTTTTATAAAAAAAAGAGACCCGCCTTCAATAAGCTGACACATACCCTACTTTATATAAACTGTGAACTTCCTCTTTTGCGAAGTAAGTTAAAAACATTTTTCATACCTCCCATATGGTAAGATTTTCGAGTTTGAGTTATTAATTAGTAGGTAAATATTACATTTTACCTTTATTACGCTTATTAATGAAGAATACACTGAAATGCTTGGTACAATACAATGCTGAAATTCTTGGTAGCTTACGCTAACACAAGCAGGAAAAGTAAGGAATTTTGTAACGTTACCTTGAAATAATAATAATAAAATAATAAATAACGCATAACACTCAGAGCCCCTAACTAGGAAGAACCTGTATCTAGGGTGCCCAAAACATAATACAGAAACGAACATTACACCCAGACCGGAAAGAAACATCGATATTCATCATAACAATGTTCGCCGGGAAACAAACCCAGGTGCACACGCTTCTCAGTCCACATCACTGCCAACTGAGCTGAAAGAAAATAGGTAGGTACAGAGGGCTTTGCAATACCTATTGCTTTTCGTCCACTTTACGTTTTTTTTTAATTTGATTTTGACACTCCAGAGGACGAAAAGTAATATTGCAAATGCGGCCATAATAGTACCCCAGTACAGTGGCAGTCTCATTCAGCGTAACACTTTTGTCTATGACCTGGTGCGCACTAGACTGTAATGTAATACTTACAAAAGAACGAAAACTATTTTGCAATACAAAAAGAGACAAAAACCTACAGTGTATTGCAAAATAGCTAAGGTCAATGTGGGGAAGTCCGTCTGGGAGGTAAGTCCGTCTAGCGGCAATAACTTCCGTTCTAAAAGAAATTTAGCGGTTACGATTCGATCGGTAAAGCAGATCTGTAAATTACTTTTCAGCTAATTATCATAGATGTCGCTAGAAGCATTATCTTAGGAGAAATTTGGCAAAATTTTTTTTTGCCTATTTGAACTTGAAGTTTAGCAGTGACGTACTTCCGAAATAATTTTGGAAAAAATGAAAATTGAAGGAGTTTTACCATTTCCTGTTTCTACATAGGTAATTTAATAATCCTTCTTTGTTTTTCTTACAGTAGATTTGATAAAATCACTTGTTTTAAACAATTTTCTCATCCAAAAAGAATCATAACATTCAAATATTAAAGTTGGGAAGTCCGACTAGTAAAAATCGGAAAGTCCGTCTATGACGGAATGCCGTTAATATCAGATATTGTAAACCTTGGTATAGTGCAAGTTGTTGAAAATCAACTTTTGAACAGCTTTAAGCTTGATTTTATTGTATAATGAAGATGGACTTCACGGCGAAATCGCCTTTAGCACAATTCATTATAATGGGGGTCATTTATATACACAATTATTTATTTTGTTTAAAATAAAAAAAGTTTACAACCCCTGCCTGCTTGGATATGACGGTCTTGCCCTAAAAATGATAAAATTGGATTATCATCGAAATCTCAACTGTATTTACAACGGAATTAAAACCAAAGTGCCAAGCCATTTTTCGTTATCATCTGAAAGAATTTCTCAAGGGTATTTCCATAGAAGATTTTGATAATAAAGCACTAGACATAATTGCCCTTCATTTGCGGGAAGTCCGTCTATTTTCAATTTTTTTTTAAATGTGTATATCTCGAAGCTTATGAAAGTGAATATATTTTCTACATTGGTAAATAAAAAAACATTTCATACTCTATTACCTTCGAGCACATAAATCGGCGTAGAATGCAAATATCAGTACTTATTTTATTTAATCTCAAAGTGAATTCGGAGAAAAGTATGTCGGACTTGCCCACACTGACCTTATATCTATTTTTCTTTGATATTCCAGTGCGCTCTAGCACGAGACCATAGACAAGTGTTACGCCATTCGTGTCCGCCACTGTACCATGGATCTATGCTTTAAAGGTCCAGAATGCTTTATTTTACGATTCTAAAAATGAAAAAAAAATGCAGTTTCTTTAACCTATATAAATGACCATCATCAATACATAGTATAAAACAAAGCTGTCCCGATGTATGCTTAAATATCTTTAAAACTTTTAAAACTATGCAACGAATCTTGATTTTTCTAGAGAAGATTGGCTTCACAACCGACTGATCTGGGAGGACAGCTGTATGTATGTAGTATATTGTACAGTGGCGGACACGTTCGGCGTAACACTTCCGGTTTTTCTGTATTGCAAAATAGCTCTTGTTCTTTGGTAATACAGTCTAGGGCTGACGAAACCATAGACAAATCTGTTACGGCCTCCTAGTCCGTGACTGTACACGGATGGCTCAAAATCCGGAAACGACGTAAGCTGCGGAGTCTATGGAGAGCGCCCACACTTTGTCAATATCTACATAAATACAGATAGTCAAGCAGCAGCTCTCTTACTTAGCTCGTACCTCGCTCGTACACATTTACCTCAAAGCTAGTGCAGAACTGCATCAACTCACTTAATACTCTGGGTGAAAAAAACAGAGTATTTATTCGCTGGATTCCAGGACACGTTGGGATAGAAGGTAATGAAAAAGCCGATGAACTTGCTAGAGCAGGAGCACAAGAATCCTTTGTAGGGCCAGAGTCCTTCTGTGGAATACCTAAAAGCCTCGCTCGCCTTTATCTTAGGAACCAATGTCACAAAGAATCACTAAACCTATGGGTCCTTACCAAAGGTTTAAATGACTCCAAAGCAACCATAAAACCTTTCAACAGCAAAGCTGCCAGGGAGGCTTTGGCGCTAAATAGGAACAAGTGACGTACTCTGGTGCGAGCACTCACTGGACACTGCAAGTTGAACAAGCACTGTTCAACCTGAAGTTGAAAGACACAAAAATGTGCAGACTCTGCCTAAACGCAGATGAAACTGCGATGTATATTTCGTGAGTGTGGTCCCC